>VXBU01008269.1:217739-252638 GCA_013400315.1 Bombycilla garrulus
ACAGCACCGGCAGGAGGGGCTTTGGGCACGGCCGGGCCCCGAGGTGACCCCGGACGCGCTGTCCCGCTCTGGGATAACGCGGCCGCTCCCGACCGGCGCCGCCGGGGTGGGATGTGCGAGCTCCAGGCGGCTTTTTGTGACTCGGGACGAGGCGGAGGCGCCTCGAGGGTTTGGGTGGCACCAGGGGCCCTCCAGGCACTCGGCTAAAGGGTCCGAAACAGGAGCTGTTGAGTCCAACCATTAACCCAGAACAGCACGGGCACCACCGAGCCCTGTCCCCAAGTGCCACATCCGCGCTGCTTTTGAGCATCTCTGGGGCTGGGGACTCCACAGCTGCCCTGACAGCTGGGCCGGTGCCCGACCGCCCTTCCCGTGGAGGAAATTTTCCCAATATCCAACCTGAACCTCCCCTGGCCCAGCCTGAGGCCATTCCCTCTCCCCCTGTCCCTGTTCCCTGGAGCACAGCCCGATCCCCCCGGCTGTCCCCTCCTGGCAGGAGTTGTGCAGAGCCACAAGGGCCCCTGAGCCTCCTTTGCTCCAGGCTGAGCCCCTTCCCAGCTCCTCAGGAATTCTCCAGCCCCTTCCCAGCTCCCTCAGGAATTCTCCAGCCCCTCCCCAGCTCCCTCAGCCTCTCCTGGTGCTCCAGACCCTTCCCCAGCTCCGTTCCCTTCCCTGGACACGCTCCAGCCCCCCAAGGTCCTTCTTGTCACAAGGACCGCAAATCTGCCCCAGGATTTGAGGTGGGGCCTCAGCAGTGCCAGCTCAGGGAGGTCTCTGTGTCACTCTCAGGAGGCCCAGAAGCTCCACCCTGTGCTCCCTGGGCACCCTCCTGTCCCCAGCCCACCCCGTGTCACCCCTGAGCCTCCTTTTCTGCAGTCCCTGCCCTGGTCCTGCTGGTCACACTCCTGGTCCAAGCCAGGGGCCACTGGCCCTCCCTCCCCTGGGCACATGCCAGCTCCTGCTCAGCCGCTGCCTCTCTGCCCTGCAGTAATTAGCTCTGCCCTGCAGTAATTAGCTCTGCCCTGCAGTAATTAGCTGTGGATTCTGGCATCCCTGTGCCGTGTAACCATGAAACAGCAGGCAGCCCCTATCTCGGAGCAGATCTGGAGGCAGATCCTGCCTGATGTCCCCGATAGGGAGCTGAGCAGTGCAGGGCAGGTTTGGATCCAGCAGCACCCTGCCCAGAGCCAGGAAATCCAGCAGCACATCCATCCTGGAAGAGAGGATGGGAATGGCTCTGGCTGCAGGGAAGTGCCTGGGGTGGGATTTGGGGAGTCAGGCCTGCCTTGGGGCGCTGTCCCCACCTCACCTGCACACGGAGGTGTCACTTCCAGCTGCCCCCAGCACGTCCCAGGCTGTTTGCAAGACTTGGTAAAAATTAATTACTGATTTTGCAGTGTCCCCCAGCTCAGCCGGAGCTGGCAGGAACACCAGGAACGATCACAATGGAAATTCCTGCTGGGCACTGCCCAGGGATTCTGCATCCACAGGGAACCCACCTGTCCCAAGGAGCTTACACAGGTGGGAAATGGACCCCAGGTGCCCCAAGGTGCACTCCTGATTAGGGTTAAGTAATCAATTAGGGTTAAAGAACGCTGCATCTGCTGGGATGGCGTTTCCAGGGACCCCAGGAGCACCGAAGGGCATTTCAGTGCAGGATTCCAGCACATTCAAGCAAACAGGCAGCAGGGCTCTGTGGGTAGGATCCCCAAACGTCGCCACTTTTGGGTTTCTAGCTCCCAAAGGAGTGTTTGAGCAGCACTCACACCCCCGTTGGAATGTCACCAGGTCCTGTCCCTGCACCACTTTCCTGCCACCTGGGTTGTGCTTCAGCTGCATCAGGTCTCAGCCAGCTCTGACATTTCTGCTCAGCGTGGCCATGGACAGCTGAACCCTGAGGGCTTTCCCTTCTCTGGCCTGGGCTTGCACTTGCCTGGAGAATTCCTGTGAACACAAAGGAAAAAATCAGGATTTCTCTGTTTGCTGCCCCAGCACTGCTCAGCCAGAGCTGCACTTGCCCTTAAGTCACAGAGTTTGTGCTAATATCCTGGGTTTTTTTCAGGAGAAACATTGAAGTGAGAGCATCCCTGGGTGAGCAGGAGCTCCTCCTCATCACCTCCGTGGTCCCAGAGCCCAAGGGAGCTGCTGTGCTCTGCTCCCCGCCTGCAGTGAGATCTCAGGACACGAAAACAAGATTTGGGAAACGTCAGTCTTTGGGAAAGAGCGCCCAGGGAGAGGCCTGCTGTGGGTGGGATGGCTCCCTCTCCCAGTTCCCATTCCAGTTTCCCAGTCACAACAACAGGGGAGATAGGCACGGGCTCAGCCTGGAGGCCAGAGCAGCCTCCTCCTCCTCTGTCACCAGCCTTGTGCAACCTCTCGCCCTCCCTCCAAGGGTGTGGGAGAATTCCTGGCAGGCAGGAGCTGCTCGGGGTCCAGCTGGGCTTGGGAAACAGCTCCAGGAGCACGGGAGAACCCCCAGGCTCCCTCCTGCAGCCTCTGCAGTCTCCCACATCCCAACCCCTCAAACCCATCCCTGCAGAGCTGGGATGGGGTGGCCAGATCCTCCTCAGGGCTGCTCTGACAGCCCGGAGCTGTTTTGATGCCAAACTCCATCCTGATGCAAGCAGGAAGTCAATGGAGTTGCAGCAGCCAGGGGTTATTTTGGGCCCTTCAGCTTCACCTCAGAGTTGCCTGGAGACTCAAGCTCTTGGGATTAGTTGGTTTTATTAGTTGGAGATGGGTTTTAGTTCCTGCAGGGAGAGGCAGGAATTAAAAGAGTAACAAGGTGGTGAAGAATCAGGAAGTTGTTAAATGAAGACAGGAAATGTCTCTGCAGGCGAGGGCTGGTGAGGCCAGGGTGGATGTTCAGGGAAAGGAGCATTCCCAAACATCTCCTCCACTGAGTTTGGCCCATCACACACCTGGTTGCCCATCAAATTGTACCAGGGGAGGTTCAGATTGGGTATCAGGAAAGGTTCCTTCGTGGAAAGGGTGTCCAGGCACTGAACAGGATGTCCTGGGAAGTGGTGGAGTTCCCGTGGCTGGAAATGTTCAAAAAACCTCTGGAGGTGGCACCTGGGGACAAGGGCCAAGAGTGCCTGGCCAGTGCTGGGTTGATGGCTGGACTCGATGGCCTTCGAGGGCTTTTCCAAGCCCAGGGATCCTGGGATTCCATGTTTGGTGATTCCCAGTGTCCCTGGAGCAGCCCTGAGAGACCGGGCACAGGTCTGCCAACAGATCAGCACGGAAATGGCACCAGGAGCTCCCTGTGGAACGTGCACAGAGGGACAATGCCCAGGGACACTCCTGCACCTCCCTGCCCTCCTCAGGCTTTGCCAGTTCAGGACAAACTCTCCCAAGAGCTTTTCCCAGTGGCTTCAGTGTCACCGTGTCCCTGCTCCAGCAGCCCCTCTGTGCCCCAGAGCCACCCACACCAAACTTCTGTTTGCCAAAGCAGCCTGTCCCAGTTATCCACCTTCCCTTATTTGTGTGGGAGGACAGAGCTTGGAAGCACCTGGAATGGGATGTGGATCCCTGAACAGAGAGGGGAAACTGCACGAGGCACTGGGGTGTGCACTGGGAACGGGCAGGGTGGGACGGGGAGGCCCAGGAGATGCTCTGGAGGGACCTGGAGGGTGGAACAGGGAACAACTTCTTGGGATTTCCCATTCCAGAAGGGAAGGGCTCCCAGTGCAGCTGTCAGGCAGCAGCTGGGCAAGGGGGCACTGGTTTTACACTGCCAGAGGGCAGGGTGAGACGAGACATCGAGGAAAATCCTTCCTGTGAGGGTGTGAGGCCCTGGCACAGGGTGCCCAGAGCAGCTGTGGCTGCCCCTGGATCCCTGGCAGTGCCCCAGCCCAGGCTGGACGGGGTTTGGAGCAGCCTGGGACAGGGGAATGGAACTGGATGGTTTTTGAGGTCTTTTCCAATCCAATCCATTCTGGGATTCTAAGAGGATAATTCCTTTTCCAGCCAGCAGCTAATTAAACAGAACCTTGCTGCTGTAGAATATGACCACAAGATTCATCTTGAAAAGGCTCAGATAAATGTAGGCAGGACTGGCGTGGCCTGACTGGTTAAACACGATGGCCCAGGACCTCCAGCTAAGGAAATATTAAATCACCGACCTCCAGAAGATGGGGCAGGAGGCAAAGCTGTGTCAGCTTCCTCAGGAGCTCCCCAAGGCTCTGATTCCCCTCCTGGAGCAGCAGCAGCAGCTCCTGCTCTCTGCCCAGGGGGAGCAGGAGCACAGAGAGCCGGGATCTCCTCCTGAGAGCTCAGATCAGCCCTGCAGGGAGGAGTCTCTGGCTCCCAGGGCTGCTGGCACACTCTGCTATCAAATCTCTCCCAGGCCTTGCACAAAGCACCGGGGTCTCCTGCCAAACTTTTGCGCCACTCCGGGCAGGATTGAGGCGTGGGATAACTCAGCTGCCTGCCCTGAGCTGCTGCCCAGGCCCTGCCAGCTGCGATGGGGAGCTGAGGCTCAGACCGAGCAAAAGGGAACTTTCTCTGCATCCCCTTCCATTTTCACACCTCTTCAGAGTTAACATTGAACAAATGTCCCAGCCTGGGGTAGTGGGGGGTGTCCCTGCCCATGGGAGTCAGATGGGCCTTTAAGGTCCCTCCAACCCAAACTCTTCCAGGATTTTATGAAATAAGGGTGACAAGTTGGTGGCTGCAGGGGTTTGGTTTGGAGAGACACACCTCCTTGCTCTGTGGCTGCTAAATCCAGAACCTCCTGGGACTCCTGTGGCTGGGAAAGCCCTGTCTGTGCTGTGCATGGCCAAGAACAAGGTGATTGTTCTCCCCCTGGGGAGAAGAAGGGGAGAACGGGGCAGCTCTCTGCTCAGCCCCTGCAGCTCCCAGTGAGTTACACAAGGCAGAGCCTCTCCTCACACCCGCAGTGCTGGAGGCACGTGTGACAGATGACAGCGCTGGGAGAACGTCCTTTAATTACTCCTGTTCCCTCTGCCACCATCAGCAATTATGGCATTGGCTTTAAACCCGCCAGGATTTCAAAACAAGCCCGGGGTGGTCAGATTGACAAAGCCTCCTGGGCTGCCTGCTGTGGCATCCTGCCTGCAGCACAGATCCTGGGCTGCCTGGGAGATTGCTCAGTGCTGAGGGATTGCTGGGGAATCTCTGGACTCCGAGACCAGCCCTGTGGGCCTGACAAGGCTTGTGGAGGCTGACTTGCACAAGGTGTTGCACAGAGCAGGTGTTTCAGGCACTGGGGGCTCCCGAGCCACACCTGGCGTGGGGTGCTGCTGGCTCTGCTGCTCCTCCTGCTGCTGCTGGTTTTTGGATGCCTGGAGCCCCTGCCCTGCCTGGTGAGGAAACACAGAGATATTTCCAGCTCTGCAGAAGGGAAAGCAGTGGGCACACTGCTCCTGAGGGGCTCTGAGGCAGCAATGGAGGCAAACACTCCCCTTTGGCTGAGCAAGGCACATCCAGCATTAGCACATCTCCTGCTCTCTTGTTGTTCCTTCCTGACCACAGCTGGTTAAACAGCTTCCCAGCCAGGCAGAGGACAGATTCCTGCCCTGTGGAGCCAGAACGGAGAGGGATTATCCGACTGCTCAGCATTAGCAAGGCTCCCAGGTCACCTGCCTGTGTTTTTATACCTGGAAGCAGGAAATGGCAGCACTGAAGTACCAAAAGCCAAGGATGGCAGCGGGATGGAGCCTGTCCAAGTGGCTCCAGAGCCTTCCTGACCATGGACAGAGATCTGCAGCAGGGCAGCAATGAGCCCAAATCCCTGCTCTCCCTTCCTGGCTCAGTGTGAGAATGGAGCAGTCATTTGTCTCCACGCACCCCGGGGCTCTGACTCAGCCGTGCTGAGCCGACAGCAGTGGCAGTGTGGGATGCCAGCACTCCCACCTCATCCTCCCTGCCCTGCTGCCCCTCTGCCCACAGCAGCCACAGCAATAAATGATCACACGTGGCTCTGAACCACAGCAGCTGCAATTGGTGTCTCTTAAAAAAATCCCTCGTCAGCAGCAGTTGGGGTGATTTAGGCAAGGAAAATGTAAATTACTTTGGAGCACAAAGAAACTGTAATGATGGGGCAAATAATGCTATTCTATCAGTAGTTCTAGGAATGAGATTCTAATTTGGGATGGATGTTACATTTACAATGACCTTGCTTTGTTCTGTTTTTTTTCCTATATGATGTTTTAGGGTTAACATCAAGCAGCTCTCAAACACAAATCGTTCAGTAGTGTGGCTTCCAGGAAATGGACTGGAAACCATTACAAATGATATGGCATTCAACGTTTTCACAAGTGCTTTAGTTATTATTGTATGGTTTCGTGAATTTTTTTATCTGAGGTGCCACAAGACAAAGCAGCTCAGAGCAGCGAGTTTAGAAACTGGATTCTCCTCAGCTCACCTGCCAGAGTCCCCTGTTCCCAGTTTTTGGTGGCAGCAGCAGCAGAACTGCCTGCCCATGGCCTGTGGGCACACAGCTGTAAAACCCTGGCAGCTGATTCAGCTCCCTGATCCGTCCCTCAGCCTGGACAGGGTTGGGACAGCCTGGGACAGCGGGAGGTGTCCCTGCCATGGGTGGGCTTTAAGATCCCTCCCAATCCAAACCCTCCGGGGTTCTGTGGTTCCACTGCCTGCTCCCAGCTGTCCCAGAGGGAACCTCGCTGCCAGTGCCTGCGCCGGGGAGATGAGAGGCAAAGGAGCTGGGACGAGGCTGCCCAGGTTCAACCCTGCCCTGTGGCACAAAGCCTGGGACACTGCCTGGGATGTGGGGCCTTGCAGGAGGGCATCAGGACAGTCCCTGAGGGGACAAGACAGTCCCTGAGGGATGGCACATGGCACTGACCTGCACAGAGCTGAGCAGAGGTGTCCCAGTGAGGAGCCAGCTGGGGAGGAGGCAGCAGGGCTCAGCCAGGAGGAGAGGACTCCAAGAGAGCTCTGAGAGAAAGAAGTTTCAGATACAGGGAGGATCAGAACCACAGAGTCCTTAAGGCTGGAAAACCTTTAAGATGATCGACTCCAGCCACCAGCCCAGCACCGAGTTCATCAGTGACCCATGTCCCCAAGTGCCACATCCACACTGCTTTTGAGCACCTCCAGGGATGATGACTCCACCACTGGGCAGCCCATTCCAATGCTTTTACAATCTTTCTGTGAAAAAAAAAAATCTAAACCTCTCCTGGAGCAACATGAGGCTATTTCCTCTTGCCCTGTTGATTGCCAGGGAGCAGAGCCCGATCCCCCCGGCTGTCCCCTCCTGGCAGGAGTTGTGCAGAGCCACAAGGGCCCCTGAGCCTCTTTTGCTCCAGGCTGAGCCCCTTCCCAGCTCCCTCAGGAATTCTCCAGCCCCTTCCCAGCTCCCTCAGCCTCTCCTGGTGTTCCAGACCCTTCCCCAGCTCCGTTCCCTTCCCTGGACACGCTCCAGCCCCCCAAGGTCCTTCTTGTCACAAGGATCCCAAATCTGCCCCAGGATTTGAGGTGGGGCCTCAGCAGTGCCAGCCCAGGGAGGTCTCTGTGTCACTCTCAGGAGGCCCAGAAGCTCCACCCTGTGCTCCCTGGGCACCCTCCTGTCCCCAGCCCACCCCGTGTCAGCATCCCCAGCATCCCCAGCATCTCCAGCATCCTGAGTGTCCCAGGCCCTGCTGACCACAGGCGAGAGGATGTAAACATTAGCAGGAGTTTGGAGTGAGGACTCAGCAGGAAGCCAAGCTCTCTTGATGACCCAGTTATTGATGAATCAGGAGATGCAGACCCGTGACTCCCTCCCCTGTTATTTACCCACTGTGTGGCACAGGATGTATCAGGGATGCTTGGACACCTCGCTCACCCCGAGGATGCCCGAGGTTTTGGGGTGCGAAAACTCATTCTTTTCAAAGGTGTTCACACAGACCAGGTTTCACCTGCGTGGGTTCTTCTTCCCAAATCCATCTCTGCCACCTTCCCTGCCTCTGTTCCTGGTGGGACGGGCAAGTCACCGCTTGTTTCTCACTGAGGTTCCCAGCGGAACTGGGAGCTCCTCTCAGCCTGGCAGCTTGGTGTCCTGCTTGCAGAGTCCACCGAGAGTTCCAAGTGAATAAAAACCAAATCCATCCCAGGCTCCCTTAGCATCCAGGGGTGGGAGCAGCTCTCTGGGATCCTCTGGGATCCTCTGGTCCAAGTCTGTCCTAGAAGGACACCGAGCCAGGACTTGGTGACACGTAACGGAGGCTCCACCGTGGTGCAACATCAGCTGCTGCTGCAGCGGTTAATTACCCTCATTTCCAAACCCGGGCGGATTTGTGAGGCTTTTGTAAGCCCTGGCACAGCCCAGGTCTCCCAGGGATGCTCCTTTTAACAGGAATAGCAAAATAAATGGCTCAGCTTCCCAACGAGCTTCTCCCCACGGCAAAGGCTTGATCCCTGCTCTTCAGGAAGCACAGGGACAGGAACAGGGACAGGGACAGGGACACCTTACAGCTCAGTCTCACCCTGCCTGTGGTGTCTCCACCAGGAAGCAGTGGCCCAATAATGAGTTTCACGTTTAAGAAAACAACATAGTTCTCTCAACTCTACACAGAGGGGAAAAAATGTTGTTTTGGGGGGAAAAGTTTAATTGCTGCCAAATTTCTTGAACGCCTGAATGAGGTCCAGGAGGAAAATATTTGCAAAGCAGTCACCCAAAGGTGCACTGTTCAGATAGTTCCTTAACTAAATAACAAAATAAACCAGCTAGAAGAAGTGAGATCTGATAACAACATTCTTTTTGATAATAAAACAGCATTTGGGGAAAAAGTTGAGAAGCAGCTTAAATTTAAATCCTGAAAGAGGCAGCACCACCTTGCCCCACACTTCACGGTGGGAATTCTTGTCCTGGGTTTTGTCCGTGTGCAGGGGAGTTTCTGAGGATGTTCCCTCCCCTGGGAGAAGCAGGGCCAGGACCAGGTGCGTGCGCCTGCGCAGGGAACCTGCCCGGGGGCGCACGGATGATTTCAGGCTGCATTTCCACCCCGCTCTTCCAACCCTTCCAGCTCACGCTTCCCTGCCCTGCCTCCTTGCCCCTGCCCATCTGGGGGCACGGATATAAACCCTCCAGCCAAGATGTTTCCTGTGGGGGCCCAGCTTTGCCTGGAGGGTGCACATGGCTCCTGTCCCGTCCCAACTCATTCCCTAGGGACGGAGAGAGGGGATTTTCTGGCGGCTGCCGGCGGTGAGCTCACACCGTGGGCATTCCTTCGGAGCTAGAGCGGCAGGGCAGGTTGCTGCTCCGGCTTTGCTGCAAACCTTGGAGCTCCCAGAGCGTGTGGAAGCAGTGCTGGTCCATCCAGGGATCACAGGTAAGCCAGGCTGGGAGGAGACACCAGCAGAGCCAGTGCTGGGCATTCCATCACTGCTTCCATTACTCTTCTTCTTCTTCTTCTTCTTCTTCTTCTTCTTCTTCTTCTTCTTCAGTCTCTCCATCCTTCACCATCTCTCGGCTGACATCTCTTTAGCCATGAGGTGGGCTGTCCCATCCTGGGTCTGGTTGTTTTCTCACCTTGCATCGCTGTGGAAGCGATGAGGGATGAGGAGAGAGTCCCTGTGGTGTGAAGGAGCACATGGAAACCCAGGAGTGTGAAGAGAGCCCTCACACCCTTCTGCCTGCCACCCATTTGCCTCCTGTGGCTGTGATCTCAGCTGCTCTGGGGAGCAGCCAGCCCGGATCGAGGAGAGGCCATCGTTAGCAGTGGAGATCCACCCTCGGGTCAGAAGAGCTCGTTCGTGCTCTGTTCCACTCCTGCGTTTGCTCCCTTTGAACTGCTTGGGAAGGGAGGCAGAGAAGCTGTGGGAGCCCCACCCTGCTGCACACCCAGGGGACTGCTGGACACGGCGGTGGCTCAGCTCACCCCGCTGCAAACGGGGAGTTTCTCCTCAAGAACATCAGCAGCTGATGAGAGGGTTTGAGACAAACTTCCCTTCCCTGCATTAGAGCTGAAAAGATTTTCAAAGAGAAGAGAAGAAGGTGTTTGCCACCAGCGCCTCGGGAGGTCAGAGATGCCACTGAGGCAGTGTCACCGCAGTTCCTGCCCGGTGTCACCCAAACCTGTTCACTGAGCAGGGCTGGAGCAGCGTGGCTGGCTGGGTCAGTCCCACACCACATCCAGGGACTGAACTGCTCAGCTCCGGGGAATTTCTATCTCTGTTTTGTACCAAAAATCCAGCTACCGTGGGTTTGGTGGCACCTCCAGATGACTCTAAGGTTGGCATCTGTCCTCAAAAACAGCTCTAAAGTCTCAAGGATCTGCAAAACAACATGGCAAATAGGAAACCTCTGACCAAAATAAGATCAGAACAGCTTTTTCAAATTAATGAAAAAGTGCTGAGAAAAAATGAGGACAGGAAAGTTTTAACATGGAGAAAAAAAACAGGCAGAAGGTCAGACTTTCTTTTTGTTTGGAGTCCCATTTGTAGCTGCAGTGCTACCAGAGGTTGGGTCTGGCAGTGGAGAACTCACTGCAGGTGTCAAACTCCGACCCCTTTCACTGGCAAACCGGGGTGGAGAGTGCCTGGGAGTGCACTCCAAGTGAAATCTAATTCAGAGGGAGGAGGCACCTCCCAGTGCTCCCAGTGCTCCCAGTGCCCCAGGACTCCGGTAATGCCCCAGGTCTGTGCTGCTGCTCCGGGACTGAGCTCCCACGAGCCGAGTTCCAGCCCTCGGGAAGATGCTGAGGAACGACGGTGGAGAACAGAGCCAATGAGCACCAGCCTCTGCAGGGCTGTCCACTCCCCAGAGGTAACTCACAGAGCACAGGGAAGTCCCCCTGGCAGGAAGGTCTGAGTCATAAAGAAAGTGAGGAGAAGGGAGAAGACAAGGTGACAGGGACTGGGCTGAAATGGGGAAGCGTCTGTGGCAGCAGCAGCACCTGAGGAGAGATGTTAATGCCATGGATTGGTGACCACCCCCAGAGTCCACGAGCATTTTCTGGGGCGATTTGCAGCTCCTGCACCGAGGGGAGAGAGGAACCATGGGGCAGTAGGATGTGTGTTGGGAAGAGGATGAGTCCTTGGTAGCCGGGTAAGGCGCTGAGCTACGCTGGCTGGTGTCACACGTGCCAGCAGCGGGGTCCCCTCTGGGTGTGCAGCCCTGTCCCTCTGTGCCACCACTGACCTGCTCCTCTCCTTTTTCCCAAGGGGCCTGACGATGCCGAGCATATTTTCCTACCAGAGTGCCGAGGTGGATTGGTGTGAGAGCAACTTCGTGCGCTCGGCGGTGATTGCCGAGTACTACAACACCGTGAGTGGCTGGGGGAGGCTGGGGCCGGCTCCAGGCACCCAGGAGCTGCTTCTGGGATCCAGACAGGATGGGGCACCCCTGTTTTCTTTCTTCCTCCTCACTCCTTTCAACTTCCTGGTGCTGGAGGGTGCTGCTTTGGGGAGCGTTTTCTGAGCTTCGGGTAAATCACGGGACTTCTGTTGCTTTCAGCGGTCGCTCCCCAAAACGTGCTGGGGTCAGGGGCGCTTCTGGTGGGTGTGTGTGGGGTTGATTCCCAGTGAGAAAACTCTGGCTGAGCTCCTGCACAGCCCAGATCTGTGAGATCCTGTTATACCAGTCCTGCAGCTCTGCTGCCAGCCGGGGTAAGTCCCACACAGGGCTCGTGTATTCCAGCAAAACGTTCAGGAGTGGCAGAACGAGAGGCAGCGCTTCCATGAACCGTGTCAGGCAGGTTGGGAATAAGGAACTGGGCGCAGAGGGAAGCTGGTGTGTGAGCCAGGTTCACCTCCTGTGATCCTTTATCACCCAGGCTGCAGCACGGCTGGAGCATCCCTGTCTGCCTGCAGAGGGCTGGGAGATAAGCGGCCTCTCCGAGCGGGTCCTGCTCCCTCAGAGCAATTAAAGGCTCCCAGGGGTGTGAGGCATGTGGATTTACAGCCTTCCACAGGCCTTGTTTACAGCTTTTGGCAATTACTGTTTAACACTAGAAGATCTTGTTCTCATGGGAATGGCTCTTCCTCTTTTTTTAAAGCATTTCCTGTTTTTAATAAATTACCTGTAATAACGATAATTCCCCAGCCCGAGTCCTGCAGGCTCTAATGGCCCAGCCAGGGTCTCAGAGGAGGGGGCTGTGTTTAGTCACTGCTCTTTGAGGCACTCAGCAAAGAAAGATCTGCCAGTCCAGACCAAATCCTGCTTCCCTGTAGCATCCAGCTGGGACTTTTGTGCTGTTTGCTGTTTGCTGCTGCTGCTGCACGGGCTCAGAGGTGCAGAGCAGGGCACAACGAGCAAGGAGATGCAGAAATCACTCAATACTCACATCAGCATCTCAGATCTCAGGGCTTGGAGCAACCTGCTTGAGTGGAACATATCCCTGCCCATGGCAAGGGGTAGAAGGAGATGATCTTCAAGGTCCCTTCCAACCCAAACCATTCCAAATGCAGCTGGAAGTGCCCAAAGCTTGTTTGAGAGAGGCGCTGCTGACACTGGAGAGGTGCTGATTTCCACCAGGAGCACAAAGCCTGAAAGTGAAGGTTTTTGTTTTGGTCTGAATTCCTTCCAGGAGATAAATTTGCCTCATGTGCTAGTTTGATACATAAGGCAGCATTTTTTAAAGACGTTTTTGGAGCTGAGATACCATTTACAGCCAGCCTGACAAAGTGGCTCAGAATCCTTATCACCCCAACAACTATCTCAGGAGCTCTTCAAAAGCACTTCAGTGTCTGACTCCTCTGCTGGACACCAGCTGGCGTGGCCAGATGCATGACTAATTCTTGTAGGCTCTCTAATTCCCATAAAACATTAACTCTCAGCTGCCTGGGTGGCACAGGTTTCTAAATTCTGTGGCTACTCTTGAAAATCTCACCCCGGTGCTCAGTCCTGGAGGGAGGTCCCTGCCAGCCACAGCCATCTCCCAGGTTTCCACACCACACCACTGGGCTTGTTGGGATGAATTCTCCCTGGGTGGGACTCAGGCACAGTGAGGAAAACCTCTCCACTGATGTTTCAATGCAGATAGAAACGAGTGTGATACTGAGGGACAGAGGGATGGACAAGCAAACCCCACAGGATATTTTTCCATCAGTTGGACTTGTCCTTCTTCTCCTCTATGTGACACTGGGCACCTCTTCCTCAGCACAGAAAGAGCTTTTTATGGTCCCTGCACTGATGTCCATTTTGCCAGGCTCGGGAGATCAGCAGAGAGCAGGAAGAGAGGGACACAATTCTGTGATTCCTGAGCAGCAGGAACCTGACCCTGCCACATCAGCCGGCTGCCTTGGGCTGGCTGCTGACCTCCTGTCCTGACAAGGGGTAGCAGAGGAGCAAACCCTCCTAAAATCTGCCATTATCTGAGCATCTGACACAGCTCCAGGGCTGTGTCCCACTCAGGGCCAGACCTTGTCACCAAGAGTGGCCAGGAACATCCCTGACATGGGCATCACCCCTTCCTCAGCAGCACTGCCTGGCTGGCACTGCCTGAGTCCTTCCTCAGGTGGCACTGCCTGGGTCTCTCCCTAGGGTAGCATTGCTGGGTCCCTTCTCAGCAGCACATCCTGGGTCCCATCCTTGGCTGGCACATCCTGTGTCCTATGCTTGGCTGGCACATTCTGGGTCCCTTCCTCGGCTGGCACATCCTGGGTCCCATCCTCAGGTGGCACTGCCTGGGTCCCATCCTTGGCTGGCACATCCTGTGTCCTATGCTTGGCTGGCACATTCTGGGTCCCATCCTCAGGAGGCACTGCCTGGGTCCCATCCTTGGCTGGCACAGCCTGAGTCCCTTCCTCAGTAACACATCCTGGGNGGGTCCCATCCTTGGGTGGCACTGCCTGGGTCCCTTCCTTGGGTGGCACTGCCTGGGTCCCTTCCTCAGTAACACATCCTGGGTCCCATCCTCAGCTGGCACAGCCTGGGTCCTTTCCTTGAGTGGCACATCCTGTGTCCTATCCTTGGCTGGCACATCCTGGGTCCCATCTTTGGGTGGCACTGCCTGAGTTCCATCCTCGGGTGGCAAATCCTGGGTCCCATCCTTGGCTGGCACATCCTGGGTCCCATCTTTGAGTGGCACATCCTGGGTCCCATCCTCAGCCAGCTCAGCCTGGGTGCCACCCCTGCAGCAGCACAGGTCCCTCCCTTCCTGCTCTGGGGTCTCCCCCAGGATCAGGCTCCCTGTGATGTGCCCTGAAGGAGCGACTGTAGATCTGAGCAGGTGAGATCTGTAGCTATCCCTGCTGTCCTGCAGATGCACTGGGGCTCGGGCACTGTCCCAGCTGTGATCCTGTGTCTTCTCTTCTTCTCCCCATTCATTTGTTCCCTATATTCAGGTTGCTGCCTCTCCGCAGCGAGCGTTGCTGCCCTGAATTAATTACACCAATATTTACCTCCGTGTCAATTTTCTGGAGTTTTAGACTAGCTGGGAACCCAGCCAGCTCCCAGCCAAGCCTCCTGGATCACTAAATCAGCAGGGTTTCCTCAGAGCATCCTCTTCAATGTCTCCCTCCCAGCCCTGCCCGGGGCTGGAGCGGAGCCGTTCTGTGCCAGCAGCAGCAAATGTGCTGCTGGGGACTGCTCTGTGCCAGCCACGCTCTCTCAGGCCTGCTTGGCTTGGATGCTTTTTATTAGAAATAAGCACCAGGGGTATGAGAAAAGAATGTAAACAGTACCTTTAAGTACCTAATAATACATGGTGGCTCATGGCTGGATGCGGTTCAGCAACAAAGCTCTATTTATAGTGACTCAGTGACCCAGAAATTTATTGTCTTCTGGCTGCTCGGGGGAGAGCAGAATTGTGCTCCAGGAGGGTCATCAGTCAGGACTTGTCTTCCTGCCCTCGTTTCTTTGCTGAAATGACTGATCCAGGATGCTGGCAATGACACCCACGTCCTCAGCAGTGTCTCTGCAGCAGCTTGCGTGCGCTGCTCACACCCAGAGCTCCTGGATGCTCCAGGAGTGCTGAGGTAAAGGGTGCAGATCTACCAGAAGGGCTGAGAGGCAGTGGCAGGGCTCTGTGTGGGTGTCCTCTCACTAATCCCATGGCTCTCTTGCCTGCCCAGCAAGTTGTGCTCAGGAGCACAGCCCAGGAGGCTGCAAACACTCCCCAAACTGCAGCTTCCTGCCCCAAAGCAGCACCTGTGATGTCAGCACCTGCAGCCTCACCCCCTGCAACACAGGCCTGGCTTTAGGAACTCGCTGCACAGGTCTGGAGAGCCTCAGAGCTGTTCAATTCTGTGTCTGGCCCTGGGGGCTCCTCTGTCAGCTAAAGCTGGTTCACTGTGAGGGAGGATGAGCTCCCTGCCACGAGTCCAGCAGGAATCTCCTTCCACTGCAGAAAGGGCCTGGCTCGAGTGAAGAGCAGCCTCTGCTGCCACTGCACTGCTGCTGTGCTTAAACCAGCACTCCTGCCTCAGTCCATATCAGAGCTGATCTCACCTGTCACAGGTGAAGGTTCTGTCCCTCCATCTCGGGCTGGAGTTGCAGAAGTTGGGGTGTTCCCAATGACCCCATTATTGCACCAGGATTAGAGTCGTGTTGCTGATCCCAGCCTCGCTTCTCTCCTAGGAAAAGAAGCAAATAGCTGAGCTCAGCTGCGGCACGTGGAGCGGTAACTCACACTTACTGGGGTGTGGGACAGGCTGCGAGCTCAGGCAGGGGGACTATCACATGTCACATCACATCTCGGCTGTGTCACCACTCCCTTATCTCCCCGACATCCCGGGCACAGGGAGCTGCTGCCTCCTGCCCAGTGTGACCAGAGAGGTTGAAGCAGAAGCTGTGCTAGGGGGTCCCAGCCTGAGCAGAAACTCCAGAAAAACTTCTACTGGGTGTCCTGGGAGCAAAACCCTCCTAACCACGTCTGGGATGGAGCTTGCCACATCCTAGAGGGAAGACAGAAAGTCAGCATTTACAAATCAGGGCTTGGAGCCGACGAGTGATGAAAACCCCGCGTGCCCCATGGGGTGGGAGCTGTCCCCTAAACTCCCAGCTCGGCTGCTCTGCAAGGAATCCCGTTTATCTTCCTGACCCTATTGGCACGGTTCCCCCGGTTATCCCTCCCCTGCGCTATCTGATCTTGCACATCTCGTCCCGAATTAATGAAGTGATAACGCAGCTATCATGTAATTAATGGCGCTGTTGCAACGCCCCGTGCTCAGCGATCCAGGGCTCTCCTCTCCCGCGTTTCCTCACTGACACGCGTGCTGGCACTTGCACTCTCCTGCCTTTTCCCCAAGCGTTTTCCCTCTCCTCGCTATCCCTGCTTGCCTTCCAAAAGCCTCCTTAATCACTGCAGGAGAAAAGAAATGTTTGAGGCGCGGCTGTTGTTTGAACACTTGGTTTGATTTCTCAGTCGTTTCTGAACGATTTGACCCCGAGGGTGCAAGTGGGAGCAGCACTTCTCTTTTCACGGCTGGAATGGGAATTGGCCTGGATTTGGCTCTAAGCACCTGTGGAAATCCGATACATTCAGCCCGAGATCTGCGGCTAATGGGAGCATCAACTTGTCTCACGGAAGCCTTAGTGAAAATCAAGATGAATCTCCGGTGTTTAAGGGAATAGAGACCTCACATTAGGCATGAATTGTGTTTCCCCCTGGAATAGGAGAGGGTGTGTTCCAGGGAGATGACAACATCCCAGTGATTTGCAGCCCTGTTACCATAAACTGGGATCCCAGGGGACACCCCAGCCCAGCAGTGATTTTGCAGTTTACCTGGTGCTGCTGAGGGGGGAGTCTCTAGCTGTGCATGCCAAATTCCAGGCGTGGGGTCTGGGTCAGCGTGGAGCTGGAAGATGAAAGGAAAAGGATTGTCAGGCTGAGATAAAAGTCACGCTGGTGCTTTGCCAAATGGCACTTCAGCAGATGGCTCCAGAGCCCCAGAGAGCTGTCTGGCAGGTAAATGCAGCACCACAGTCCCAGCCTTTCATAAGCAAGACCCATTTTCCCTGGGGAGGCCGTGCTTCCCGGTGATATCCCTTCCCTGAGCTTGCAAAGTCAGGTGAAAAAGGCAGGGTAGGAACCCGCAGAGGGTAATTAAATAATTAAATTAGTTCAGATTTCCCTCCCCCGTGCTGCAGGGTGGAGCAGGCCTGGCCCAGCAGACAGGTCCAGGCTTTGGGCACACGCTGCTCCTCCGCATTTTGCCCATCAGCATCTCCTCTCTCCAAAGCACCTTCAGCCAGTCCAGCAACAGGCTGAGCCCCAGCACCATCCCAGCACCATCCCCTGCTCCCCAGACTAATCAAGGTCCATAAAAGAAGGAATTTTGCAGAGCTGGAAACCAGAACAGAATAATTCCTCTGTGTTTATTTGCCAGGTGTGTTTACGGTAGGTTTATGACCTCACGTAATTAGCAGTGTCCAGAACAGCTCCCCATCCCAGGCCAGGTGGTTTCACACCCGACACCACAGGATGTCACCTCAGTCCTGCCTGTTCCCACCTGCTGATGTCCTGCTCATCCTGCTGCTCTCCACCACACCCACTCTGAGTTCAGGATGTTTTGCTGACCGTGGCTCGCTGTGCTGGCTGAGCTCCTCACACCCTCCCAGCCCCTCAGAGGGCAATCCCTGCTGGCTGGAAGGGTCAGGAGCCACCCAGGCAGCTCCTGGAGAGTCTGCATTGACCTGAGAGGGCGATGGCTGCAAACAGAGGAGCTGCTTGGAGACAACAGCATAAACCAGTATCACCCAAAAGGATACAGCAGCTCATGCTGGGCTTGCTGGCCCCAGAGGGAGGGCAGAGGTGTCTGCAGCCACTGCTGCCACAGCAAGAGCTGCCCTTCCAGTTCCAGACTGGCTTCTGGAGAAACACCTCTGCCCTCTCCCTGTGCCAAGAACAACCCCTGATCCACCCAGCTCTCTGCTGGAGATCGGGATCCTCCTCACATACAGAGCTCCCGAGACACGTGGTGGGATGGGGCTTGCCCTGGGGCTCAGTGTGCCTCTTGTTTTTCAGATCAGCAATGTGAGCTTCTTCGTGCTGTCCCCTGCGCTGCTGTACCTGAACCGGCAGTACTGCCAGAAGAAAGCTGTGCCCCTCTACTTTGTCTCAGGGCTGCTCCTCCTCGTAGGTGGGTGCCAGCCTGGTGGCAAGAGCAGACAGGTTGCCAGACCGGCCAACATGAGACCTTTGGAGGGTCTCAGTGGCTGAAGCACAGGGAGAACTTGGGTGGGCAACCAAGCAGGCAGGCCTGTTTGAAGCCTGCTGCCCGTGGTTCCTGCCAGCTGTGGATGTGCAGCTTCCAGCCCTGTCATTCCCCGTGGTGTGACTGCACTGAGTCAGTCCAGCCCCCCCGAACACCAAAATCCACATCCTGCCCCTCAGCAATGGTGTAACTTCAGGAATGGTCCCCAAGAACCTCGCAGGGCTTGTGGGAGGATGGAGCTTTGTCAGCTCAAGGTGCCCTTGCTCCTTGCAGGTGTGTTCTCCATGTACTTCCACATGACCCTGAGCTACGTGGGACAGCTCTTGGATGAGCTCTCCATCCTCTGGACGCTGGCTGTGGCTTATTCCTTCTGGTACCCCCAGGCTTACTTCCCCAGGTGCATCAAGACCAGGTATGACCCAGAGGGACACGGGGCAGGCTGAGGGGAGGGTGGGACACTGACACTGAGGTGCAGTGACCACAGATCCCGCAGTTCCTCTGCAAGGGCTCAGCTCTGGGGTCACTGGAGGGCTTTAGGACCAGGCCCTCCTTTCGGTGCTGACAGAGGAAAAGTTAAAACCCTCCCATGCCGGACTCCTTAGCTGGAGCTGTTTGTGTTTTTGTCGCTGCAGAGGAAACTTTGTTTGGAGAATTTCAAAATTAATTAGGAAACGAAACGTTTCTGAACATTAACGTTCAATTACTCATGCTGTCAATCTGTTCCAGCATCCTCTGTCATCCACAGAGAGCTTTCCCTTAAGGCTGAGGGGGACAGGAGGGTTGTACCCCGCATTTCAAGGAGGGCTGGCTGGGCTGGAGGAGCCCAGCAGAAAGGATGGGGCCACTGGGAGGGCACGGACCAGCAGAAACGGGAACCCAGCAGGGCTTCACTCGGAGGATGTTCCCTCCTGGCTGGAGCCCTCTGAGCCAGCCCGGGTCCTTGCAAAGCCCTGCTCCGAGTCTGCTCTTCCCAGGCCGGACAGGAGGTCACCAGGAGTTCACCGTGGAGACACAGCTGGGGGCGAGGGAAGGGACTTGGGAAGGATTTGCATGTGAAAGGCCCCTCCGAGCCCTATTGTTGCTCGGGGAGCCCGAATCGGTGTTTGCACAGTCCTGCCTGGCGGCCCTGCCCCGCGCAGAGTCCCTGCCTTTGCCTCACCCCTGGCACCACCGGGAGGGCGCAGGAGCTGCCCCTGGGCTGTGCCCCGCTCTGTCACGGCCCCACCGGGGGCTGCTGCTCAGCCTTCCTGCCAGGACCCCACAGACACCGAGGTCAGCGCCGGGCAAACAGGCGGGAGGTGCTGGAGGAGCTTTTCCCCTCTCAGGACAGGAGCAGGACCTTTCCCATCCTTACCCTCCCCTCCCGCGAGCCCTGGGGCACTGACACTCACTCCCAGTTCCCCTCAGGAAGCATTTCTTCTGGCTCACCGGTATCACCACGGTGATCAGCACCTTGATGTCCTTCATCAAGCCCACCCTCAATGCCTACGCGCTCAACTGCATCGCCTTCCACCTGCTGTACCTGACCTGGCGGGAGCTCAAGAAGTAAGGAGGGGCTCAGGGGTTACCTGCAGGTCTGGCTGGGTTCCTGCTGGGCACTGACTCTGTCCTCAACACTGAATTGAGCCCAAGTCTTCACCAGCCACGTGTGCTGGGGAGGGAGCAGGCAGAGCCCAGGCAGGGCTGTGGGCAGCGGGGAACGAGGAGGGCACCTGGCTGTGCAGAATGGGGACAACCCATGGGACAGCGGTGGAGTCATCATCCCTGGAAGCTTTCAAAAACCCCGTGGATGTGGCATTTGAGGGGTTTGTGATGGACATGGTCGTGGTCCTGGGTTAACAGTTGCACATGATCTTAAAGGTCTTTTCCAGCCTTTACAGGTCTGTGAGTCCACAATTCTCCCCCTCAGCTGCTATCTCTGCAGCTCCTTCCCCTGTGTGGGGCTTTTGGGAACCAGTATGGGGCTGGGAGAACCCAGCAGGGTCTGGAGAGAAAGACAGGAGAGCCTCTGCATCTCCCAGCATCATCCTCACACCCAGAAAGTCAGAAATCCTCTCCCCAGAGCCACCCTTCTCCAGTTCCCGTGGAATTCTGAGGAACACTCTCCAGAAGGAGCTTGCTGGGGTTTGCACTGCTGCATGTGCAGGCAGGAACCAACCCTCCTTAAAACTCCCTTTCCTTCCAACACGATTGCTGTGCTCCCCGTCCCTCTCTGTGTCCTGCAGGTGCAATGACAGACGGGTTCACCGGATGGCCGCGGTCATGGTGGTGTGGTGGGTCCTGGCCATCACCAGCTGGATCAGTGACCGGTGGCTCTGCTGGCTCTGGCAGGCCATCAACTTCCCCTACTTCCACAGCTTCTGGTAAGGGCTCCAGGAACCCCAGCACAAACATTTCCTGGGCTGAAAGCTCCACACAGAGGAATGGCAGCCGAGATGAGACACTCAGCTGCATTATTTCAGCTGCATTATTTCAGCTGCATTATTTCCCCACCCTCTCCCCCTCTCCTGTCACTATTGGTGCTTCCCCTCACTCAGCACAAGGATTCAGCCCTAACCACTGCTTAATGTCCCTCTCCTCCACATCAGCCAAGCACTGCTTTGCAAGTGAAATGGTTCCAAAAGTCCCCCCAGGTGTGCAGCTGGCTCTCAAAGGCTGCTCCCAGTGTGTGAAGCAGAACATCCTTGGGGTTATTTTAGCAGCCAAAGTGAAAGGCAGGGCTTTGTTTGGAGCTGACATTTCAGTGCCTGCCCCGGTGGGGCTGCAAGTGCTGCACGCTCAGATCCATCCTCACAAAGCACTGGGATGGCTGGGACAGAGAATGACCCAGGAGATGGGGAATGGTTGGAATGAGTGCCCCGTGTCACCCCAGCCCCTCTGCGACAGGAATTGTCCCCAGCCCCGCTCACAGAGCTCTGCCAGGATTTCCCTGTAGGCACAAACCCTGCGGGACCCACCCTCCCTGCAGCCCTCGTGGGACCTTTGGGGGCTGCAGCCTCGGGGTGACCGTGCCAGAGGCAAAGATCCCTGTGTCCAACACAGGTTTTTGTTTTCCCCGGCAGGCACGTGCTGATAGCCATGTCCCTGCTGTACTGCTGCCCGCTCGTCATCTACTTCGACGTCAGCTACGAGATGCCCTCGTTCAGGCCAAAGCTGGAATACTGGCCCAGCGACTCGTGGCCTGTTGTGGTGCCCTACGTCACCCTGGAGGAGCCCCACAAGCAGTGCTAGAGCTGGGTGCCCTCAGGCCTCGCTGGGGCACGGCTGTGTGATGCTCACACGGGGAACATCTCCGTTGTGTTCCTCCTGCTCCTCGGGCAGGGGCAGCGTGGCAGTGGAGGGGGCAGGGAGCAGCTGAGGCCTGTGATGCTGGGCATGAAGCAAGGTGGGAGCCCACAGGATCCTCAGGAGGCTCTGCCCAGGCTGGTGTTCAGGGAGCTGGAGATTTCCTCCAGCAGATCCCCACGAGCAGGGGAGGGACACTGTGCTGCTTCTGTGTCCTCTGTGTTAGTCAAGCACCAGCAGCCCTTGCTGACAAGGGCACGGCCGAGTACACTGAAGCCAAACTGGTGACAGCTGGGTTTGTTGGGGCTGCTCTAATTATAATTATTAACTCTATTTATTGATATATGTGGTCTTACTCAGGAGAGCTATGCATTAAAGCTGTGGATACTGACTTATACTGGAGCCCTTTTTTTTCCTCTGGCTGCACCACATCCTCTCATCTGCCAGTCAGTCCCTTAGACAGGGTGGCCAAAGCTCTCTCTGATCCAGGGGGAGTTGTTTATAAAGAGAAATCCCGTGTGAAAGCCCAAAAGCGGCTCTGCTGGTCCAGGTCCTGGGGTGCTCTGCCCCAGGCTCTTCCCCTTCCTCAGACCCCCGTGGCCATTGCTCCTCCCCAGCTCTGAGTCTCCAGAGCCCACAAAGGTACCTTGGGCAGTCCTCTGCTTTCTGGAAGGGCTGTCTGGGGGCAGGATGAGGGAAGGAGCCAGGATGGTCAAAGCTGGCTGAAGGGGAGGGGATTGTCCTGCTCTGCTCTGCCTCACCTCCAGTGCTGGGGGCATTTTGGGCACCACAAGATCAGAAGGATCCAGAGCTCTTGGAGACTGTCCAAAGGAGGGGCACGGGGCTGGGGAAGGGTCTGAGGAGCGGCTGAGGGCACTTGGCTCGTTCAGCTGGAGCACAGGAGACTGAGGGGAGGCTCCTCGGGGGCTGCAGCGCCTCCCGAGGGGAGGCGGAGGGGCAGGGGCTGAGCTCTGCTCTGGGACAGGGACAGGAGCCCAGGAAGGGCTGGAGCTGTGCCAGGCCTTGGCACGGAGCTCAGGGAAAGGTTCTTCCCCCCGAGGGTGCTGGGCACTGCCCAGGCTGCCCAGGGAATGGTCCCAGAGCTGCAGGAGCTGCCAGGGATGCCCAGGGTAGGGTTGTTGGGGGGTCTGTGCAGGGACAGGGACTGGGTTTGATCCCTGAGGGTCACTTTCAGCTCAGGATCTTCTGGGATTCTGTGATTCTATGACATTAGATTAAAATGTCATTACTTTTGCAGGAACAAAGAGATGTAGAGCCTCAGAGAAAGACACTGTTGTGCTTTCCGGGTTGTCCCCACGGTTGCTCTCACAGCCATGGGACGCTCTCCTTCCCTAAACCTTGCTGCTCACGGTGACAAGCTGAGCCTTGTGGTGGGTCTGGGCTCTGGCCCAGCCTGCAGGGACTGTCACTGGGGGTACCAAGGCTGGCAGGGGGCTGAGGCTGGCTCCCTGCAATGCCACACCAAGGTAATGTCACTCTGGGGACTATTTTTGGGCCCCTGTGAGTAAAGCAAAGGCAGGAGCACTCTGGATTTTATCTGCGAGGAGAAGGTGACGGGCAGGGCCTTCTCCCATGGCCGCGGTTGCCTCGTGGCTGCCTCTGCAATGGTCCCCAGGGCCACTAGATGGCAAATTTGGCTCATGAACCCCGAGCAATATTTTATCCTGGGAGAGCCTTGCCATGGACTGGACTCCCAGGCCTGGTCCCTCTGATCTCTTCATGCCCCAGCGCCGGGGGTCACACACCTCTCCTGCAGCACGGGCACCCTTCAGACACCTGCACAAGGTGCAGGGCACCGGGAACTCTCACCTGCAGCCTGTGCGTGCCCCTGTGTGCCCGTCCCGGTGCACATCCCATCTCTCTGCCTCTTTGTCTCCCCTGCGTGCCACCGCTCCCAGCTCTCCCCTCATCACCCCGTCTCCCTTTCGCTGACCCTCGCTGCCGCTCTCCCCCCTCCTCACCCTTTCCCCGGCCCATCACATTCTTCCCCAGCCTATTAATAACTTCTGGGCAATTGCACCGGGTCCCCGCTGGGCCCGGCCCCGCCGCCGCCGCTGCCCCGCGCAGCCACTGAACGCGCCGGCAGCAAGTTCAAAAGTGCAGCGGGGCTTTCACAGCCCCCAGCCCCGTCGGGGGGTGGAGGAGGCCGCTTCCAAAGAAAAGGCGGCGTTGCCAGGGAGCCCCTGGCACAGGAAAAGGGGGTCACCCTCACCTCCGGCAGGACCCGCCGAGATGGACGGGAGCCAGCAGCCCCGCGGGCCGGGGATGCTGAGAGCGGCCGGGGGGATGAAGGGCTGGGCCGGGGGCGAGCGGGGCTAATTGGCCACCTCCGGCCACCGAGCCCCGGTGGGATGCTCGGCCCGGTGGCCAAATCCCCCCGTGCAGTATGGAAATAAGGGAGGTGTCCCCGGCGCCGCTGCCGGGAGAACAATGTTGCTGCAGTTGAGTGACTGTAACAGGCCCCGATGACAGCCGGGGCCGCGTTAAAAATGCCTATTCAAGCAGATCAAGACATTGAGAGGCCTCGTGGGGATCTGAAACCCTCGGGGATTTCTGGATGAGGCCAGAAGCTGAATCCCCAGCCCTGGGAACCTGGGAAAAGAAAAAAAAAAAAAAAAAAAAAAGAAAAGAAAAAAAAAAAGAAAGAGAAAAGAAAAGAAACCCACAAAGCAGCTTTAAAAGGGCGGCAGCGCCCGAGGCTGGGCCTCCTGCTCTGAGCCAGGCTGCAGCTTGAGAAAGCAAAGCAGCCCCAAAACCAGCCTGTGACGGTGGTCTGGGCATCCCCAGGGCTGCACAGGGTTATCTGAGGCTGGGTTTGCACCTCCAAAATGTCCCCGAGCTGCTGGGGATGCTCTGTCCTTCCTTCCAGGGGGGCACGGCTGCAGCCTGTGGGGCAGAATTGACAAACGCCCCTGAAAACTGCCAGGGGGATGGAGGGATGGCCAGAACTGTGAATGGGGAGCTCCTCAGGGGGTGAGAGGCAGCAGTGGCCCGTTCTCGACACCCAGGGGAGTTGTGAGGGTTCCCTGGGCCCGTGTGGGTGTGACACCAGCCCGGCCCAGGACCACGGGGACAGCAGGAGCTGCAATACTCGTGCTCAGGGGGCTGGGCTGGCACTGGCCAAAAAGAAACCTCTCCTTTATTCTGCCACATCATTTCCCTGCTTTGGGTCCTCTCGTGGCTGCACAAACCACAAAAAAGAGAGGCAAGAGAAGGAGCAGGAATGAGGAAGAGGATGGAGGCTGTTCCAGTCAGCTGATGCCAGATTAAAGAGGTTGGGAAACAACAGCACCAGTTGAGTCTATTTGGTGCAATTGCAAAACAAATGAAAGAAAAACGTTGATAAGGCACCAGTCCTGCAGCATCAAGGATTAACATTTACCTGTTCTGCTGCACCAGTTGCCTCCCGCTGGTTCGGATTCCCAGGATTTGGCTGGGAGACTGGAAACTTTTCAAGGCAGAGTGATTTATCTGTAAAAGATATTGCACATTCATAGACCTGCATAAATAATGCAAAAGTAATTAATAATAACTCAGTCCCTGCTCTTAACAATGCCAGGAAAAGAAATTGCTTCACTGGAGTGTCACTTATGTCTTTTGGAAAAGATCTTTATTTGTTAAGTGTCTCGGAGAGAAAGGACAGGGTGGTTTTGAAACAGGGAATGGATGTCACACAGTCCTGGGATTTTAATGCCAGCCTGGCAATCTTCAGGATTGATTCAAAGAACCTTCTGCTGGAGTCATGTGAAACCAACATCGATTCAGCTTTGATTTTATGTTTAGTTTTAACCTCCCACGTCTGCAGTCAAAAGCTTGAAACCATGAACACAAAGGACTGAGAAATCCAGGAAGGAAAGAGATAAGCTCCGAGAGTTATTACTTTTAAAAGTCTTGTCCTTTCAACTCTCAGTGTAACTTTTGAGGTTTGACACAGGATTTCCAACTCGGGGTCTGGCAGTCCTGTCCCACTCACTTCACAACTGAAAGATACTCCTTTTTTTTTATTATTGTTTTTTTTTTCCTCCTCACTGTTTTCCCTACATCCTTGCTGTCCACTTTTCTTAGAAGACAAAATTAACCATAAAAGCCAGGATTTCAGAGATATTGATGGCTGTTCTGGACAGGTGGAGGCTACCAGGTCCTGACAAGCTGACAGGGAATATTGTCACTACATTCCCTGATTTTGCAGGGTGTCAAGGCCCCTGCCTGTGTCCTGTCTGAGCTGCACCCACAGCCAGGGCTGGGTTTGACCAGGGATCACTGAGATGTGGGGAAGGAGAAGCACAGCCATTACCAGGGCAAATAAACCAGCTGACCAAAAAATGAGGTTTTAATCAAAAGATCAAATAATCTCTTCAGCTGTTTCTATAAACCCCCGTGGTTTGGTTCCACTTGGGAAGACATTCTCACTGCTGCTGGCAGAAGAAAAACAAGCAGCTCCCTTCTGTCTGGCAAAGTGGTTTGAATAACTTCAACTCTCCACTAATGGCTGCTATCAAAATACCTAAAATGGAAGGATTAATTTTTCTGTGCCTTCCCATTACAGCTCAAAACATGGTTTCAATTAGGGTCAGTCTCCACTTTTTTTTTTTGTTCACTTTCTGTGAACATTCGGTCGCTTCTCTCCCTATTCATGAGCTCAGCTCTGCAGAGGTTCTTCACAGATGTGTTCAAACACAAAACTGGACTGCACTGAAATGTCACACTTTGCTTCTCTGGCACAAATATTTAACAAAAGGCAAAGATTCACCTGAAATGCTGAAATATTCAACATTAAGTTGTGCATGGGGTTATAAATTTTGCAATCTGCTGTAGATGCTGCATTTACTTAGATAGGCCTTCAACAAGAGACCAGCTGTCTCAGCTCCCTGAAATGTTTAAACATATGTTTAATTTTAAGAATATGAATAATTCCATTGATATCGATGGCACTTACTTACACTTAAGAATATATTTTGCTGAGCTGGAGCAAGGAACAGTGCCATGTAATGCCAATAAAGTGCAAATTGCAATGTATCACTGAGTGCTTTCTGGGACCAATTTAAAAATTAATCAATGAAGATCTGTAGTGTGAAAATGCAGGAATTAATATATGTGAGATTCTGCTGTTTGCTATCCTAATATTGCCAAGTATTAACATCCACCAGAGCACTGACAAGTGAAATCAACCCCAAATCTGCAAAACAGAGCAAAAATGGCAACAAGTTGCATGTGTTGTTCATCATGAATCATCCTACCAGGCTTCACCATTTACCCATGTAACATGAAATAACACTTGCCATCCTTACAGGCAGGCACAGATATAGATTAATTCCAATTAAGATTTAGAATTGCATGATTTTTAAGGTCCTTCCCAAGACAAATGCTCTCAGGGATGCACAGGGTGGGATTGTTTGTGCAGAACCAGGAGTTGGACTCATGATCCTTTTAGGGTCTTCCAATTTGAGATATTCCATGACTCTTAGTGATTAAAATATCATACAGCAAAAGGGTCAAAAATAACATTCTTCTCCTCTTTCTGCCTCTTACCCTCCACAAAACTTTTTTACGAGGATCAAATAAAAATTTCCAGGCACAAACACTTCAGCCATTTGTATTTGCCCTCACAATTATACTCCTCACAAGTTCAACAGCCCTGACACTGCCTGTGACCTACAGAGACCTGGGCCATGCCCCTCTTCCCCAGGGACGGTGTCACCAAATAAATAACTCCATATCCATATGCAAATGATTGCTGTTTTCAAGCTGTTCCCCAGCGACCTCACACACTGCCCAGACGGTGCAGGAATATGTTTCCCACATACGTCAGATGTTTCGTGACACATTTCACACGTATTTAAAATAGATCTCCTGGCCTATAAAGATGCCCAGGCACCCAAACTGAGCAGCCTGCACCTGCAATGTCTGCAGAGTGCACTCCCAAAACTGTGAAAAGGGTCCAAATCGATTGTATCCTTCCTCCAGCTCAAATATTGATGGCTTATAACTTTATAAGTGCAGTGGATTCATTCATGGGAGGGTATTACCTGCCTTATTTGATGGCTGAGTAACAAAGGGAAAGAATTTGTTACAGCGACAAATTTGACATATACAGAAATAAAAAACAAATACAGAATTTGTTACTCCCTCCACAATGACAGCTCTGAACCCTCCCTGTGTTGGTCCAAAGAGTGTTTGTCACATGTGTTTGTCACTTTATATTCCAGCCTGACTCCCTTGAAACTGCACTGGCTGTGCTTTTGTGCAACAAAACCCAGCTCCAGGGTGTTTGAGATGTGCCACACTGCTAAAAAACGCTGCAATCAGGGGCACTCCTGTCTCACAGGTAACGATGGCACTGATAAAGCTGAAGTTTCAGTGGGCTGAATTTCAGCATGGCAGGGCCAGCCAAGCGCCCTGAGTCACAGCACAGTTGGCATAGCCCCCACTGCAGCGTGGGGCGCTATCTCAGCTGGTGTCCCACCTGAGCCAGGTAGAGCAGGGGTCATTTGCATGCATTTGCATATGTGGCAACCGCTCCTGCAGCTGCTGTGCAGACAGGTGAAAGCTCTTTTTACACCATTCCAGAAAAACTAGAATTTTTCCAGTTTAGTGGAGTCTGTCATGGGAGCAGCTGGCCCAGAATCCATAAGAAAAATCAGAAATTCTTAATGATTTCATACAAGCCCAGAATCAACCACAATGGTTCAGATCACTGAGGCCAACCGCCAACCCAGCAGCACCACTGCTTAAACCACGTCCCCAGGGGCCACAGCCAAGAGTTTTTTGAACACTTCCAGCAATGGTGATTCCACCACTGCCCCGGGCAGCACATTCCAATGCTGTACAACCCTTTCTGTGAGGAAATTTTCCCAAGATCCAACCTAAACCTCCCCTGGACCAACTCGAGGCTGTTTTTTGTCCTGTTCCTGTCCCCTGGGAGCAGAGCCCAACCCCTGCATGGCTGCGCCCTCCTGTCAGGGAGTTGTGGAGAACCAGAAGCCCCCCTGAGCCTCATTTTCTCCAGGCTGAGGCTTGGAGTGCTGCAGGCTCTGGAAAACAGCTCCAGGAGCTCTGGTTTTGTCTCACAAAGTGCTCTGAGTGCAGACAACATCACACAGCACCATGCTGGGGATCCCTTGGGAAATGCCAGTGGCTCTCAAAACCACCAGGCTGAACTGCTGGGGCTGGAAAGAGCAGAAACACCAGTCCCAAGAGGAAAAGGCTCCACACAACATGAGAGGAGCTCAGGATGCTCAGAAGCAGGGCAAGCACGAGTATGCAGCCACTGGATTGCCACCTTAGAGCCCCAGAGACACCAACCACTCAGAGGGCCTTGGGAAAGGTTCTGTCTCTGTGTTTGTAGAGTCATGGAATGGTTTGGGTTGGAAAGGACCTCAAAGCTCATCCAGTCCCTGTCCCCTGCAGGGACACTTTCCACTATCCCAGGTTGCTCCAAGCCCCACCCAACCCGGATTTGGACACTCCCAGGGATGGGGCAGCCACGGCTGCTCCAGGCAATGTGGGATAGCAATCCCTGCTCACTTTTTGGGCTCTTTAATGCAGAACACAACTCAGAACTCTTTGGTGCTGGTCACACTTCCCTACTTATCTCCCTCTGTCAAGTTCTATTTTTCAGGCTATTTTTTCCCCTCATCTGGTATTTTTCAGAGGCCTAAAGGTTACCCTGCAGAGGGTGGCAGTCCCCAGTGACAAGGTGGCCTCTCTCTCAGCATGCAGATGGGCACCTTTCAAAGACTTTGGCAGCAGCCAAAAGCAGCCCTGTGCAGAGCAGGCACCGATTTCAGCCCTGAATCTCCCTCCCATTGTCCCACGATTGTGTTTGCTCCAGTGGCCACACGAGGTGCCTGGGCCCGTCTTCTCCAGCTTGTCCTCGTGCCAGCAGTCTGTACTCAGCCTGGGACAAATCCAGCTGGTGGAATTCTCCCTGTGGCAGCTCTGGCCAGCTCTGGCAGCACCAGACTGTTGAATCACTTGGCCAAAGCCGACCCCTGAGTGCAGAGCACGAGGGGAAGGTGCCCTCACCTCAATAACCAGCACCGAGGATTGATGGGTGTCCCTTCAGCAGCCCATTATAATGCCAAGCTCACCTTTGGTGTTAATGAGGCCCCTTCATTAAGAGCCTGGAGCGCAGGGGTCAGGGGCTGAATAGTGACAGGCTCCTTTCTCCCCCAGAAAGCTGGTGCTGCTCATTCAGAACTGGGTCACGTTGGCGGGGCAGCTCGAGGACGCCTGTGCTGCCCATGTCGCATCTGCAAGGGACGTGACGTGGTTGGGACTATTCATCTGGCTCTTTTCACCAGCACTAAATACCCAGAAAGAATAAAATAAATTCTCATTGTGTTCCCGCTTACTAAGAAAATTTTCCCTCTTCCTTCTGGTTCGGAGGGTTATTGTACATTGAAATCCTTCTGCATTTTTCAGTAGCTATAGCACGCTATAATTTAGATTTTCCTCGGGCACAAAAGAACTTAGTTAAGCTAAACTGTATTACAGTGTGGGTTGGGTTTTTTTTACAAAGTCCTTCATTAATAAGGAACTAAAGAATTTCCAAGCTGTCTGTAATTTTTCCCAGATGCAGCTAGTAGTTGCTAGGAGTATCTTTTTGGCAATCAGAGTTTTCGGTTATTAACAATCTGGGCTTTTGCTACACTACACCAGTGTTAAATATGTTCTGTGAACACTGCAGTGTGGAGTGTGAACTGCAGAAGGGGAAGGCAGACAACAGGCAAAAGAAAATAATTTTTTAGAAGAATAAACACTGCTGGGGTTCCCAGCTGATTGAAATGAGCCCAGGATTCCCTGCAGGGATCCCAGTGTTGATTAACAAACCAGGAGCCAGCGTGGCTGCAGCCCTCACTCTCCCCTCGCTCACAGCTTCTCCCTGTCACCCTGAGGTGACCCTGGGCCAGACACAGACCAGAGCAGCACCCACAGAAACCAAATCCTCCCTCAGCTTCAGCTTCAGGACATTTCCAGAGGCTGCACACGAGGACAGGATGCTGTGGTTGGCAAAGTCTTGGTGCACACCAGGACAAAATCTCTGCCCCTTCTTGCTTACCTGGGCTTCAGCTGCAGATTTGTTCATCTTGGGAACACCACAGAGCACTTGGCTCACGGGAAGGGCTTTGCAGAAATGGGTGAAGACCAGTGTAATCATTTTGCAGCTGTAAGAGAAGGCAGTGGAGTCACTGACAGCCAGAACTTGAGGGTCTTTCCACTCAAGCGTGTTGCACGTGGGCACAAAGTGGAAGAGTGAATTTTCTCAGAGAAACCCTACTCAAATGAGAGGTTTGTGTCTTAATCTTGAAATCCTTTGGAGCTATTACAAGATTATAATTTTTCTGCACTGCCTGGTTCTCTCCGTGCTGGAATCAGCCTTGCTTGTTCCCTGGCTGGTGTCCAAGCCACTCAGAGCCCAGACTGACCACAGAAGTCATGGTCTTCAGTGCAAGAGTGGAAGCAGGGAAGGCTGCAACTAAATTAGTAATGAGAAAATAATAATGAATGATGAAAAACAGTGAAACAAACTTGTTTCTCCAGAGACAGCAAGGGCAAGCCACAAGTACAGACATATAAAAGCATGACAGGGACTTGCAGTCAATACACAGTTGTACAGCCCAGCTCGCAGGGAGGGATGCTAAACCTACAGGAAAGAAAATTGCTTGTCTTTTGCTAAAAAATGAGCAATTCAGGCATCTTGGGTTGCAAGGATGGTCTGGAGGGGCTGCTAGGGGGCTGTGTGTGTTTTGAGGGGATCAGTGCAGACAAACAGGGCCAGGGGAGGGAAGAGTTGTGTTGAGGGGCAGTTTTGCCTGCAGCTGCCTGCTCCTCAGGTCATCCCAAGAGCCACACGAGGTGCCTGGTGACTGGGGGGACACCTGAGCTCTGTCAGGACTTTCCCCACCAGAGCACCGGGGCTCATGGGATCTCAGTGCCCCGGGTCTGCCTCCTTCACTCACCCTCCCCAGGAACAGCCACGCTCAGCCCATCAGGCATCCATGGTGTGCACAGGCAGGAGAGAGAAAGAACGTGTTGTCCTTTCCCAGGGCTGGAACCTGGGAAAACACCCCCGAAATCTTTCCCATCCCTGGACAAGGCAGGAATAAGCGCAGTGCAAAGTCTTTTTTCCACTTTATTTTCCATCATCCCCAAGTCTCACGGGACAGAACCAGCCCTTGGCATGGTCCCCTACCATGGGCCAAGCCAGATTAAACACACACCTTTCAGCCCGAGACAAGGATCTTTGAGGCAAGACTCTGGAAAGAAAAATAAAAATAAAAAAAACCCCCAACAGAAATGAAGGAGAGCTGTCGTGTCTCATTTGCATATTTGAATATGCAAATAAGGGCTGTTTCTTATCCATTGGCACTGGCCCTACTGTAGATGGCAGCAGCACAGCGGATCTCTGCCAGCATCCAGTGCCACAAAGAAAGACGCTAATTGGATTTGCAGACGCTTATTGCAAAGCCCAGAAGTTGCTGGAATAGGTATAAAGAAGCAGGAGCTCAGCCCACGGCTGCCTCGGGTGCGAAGGCACTCGGCTGACAGCTCGTTAGCTTGAGATCTCCCTGCAAAATTAGGAGTTTGGAGAAGCCTGGATGGCCGCTGGCTCCGGTGTCCCCAGCACCCGAAACTCCCAACGAGCCTGGCAAATTTTCTACCCTTGGCTGTGATTTTTTTTTTTATTTTTTCTTTCTGAGGGGAGTTTGAAAAGAAAATCAGGGTTGGTTTGATCAGCGGTTGCGCTGGAAACGGTTCAGGCTGGGAACTGCTAGCAGAGCAAAGGCTGGTTCTAGGAATTTCTCTCCTTGAGTGTTTTCACAGTTAAATGTAAAGAGCCACCCCAGCACATTTTAAATTAATCCGTTCACGCCACTTCATCGAATATCCTGAGTTGGAAGGGATCCACAGGGATCAGCAAGTCCAGCTCCAAGCTGCTTGTCCCAGCAGAGGGTGCTTAGAGCACCAGGTGGTGCTTACCCCAAATGGGACCCCCCAGACTGTTCAGTAAAAATGTGGTTTAATGCCCGATTCTTGGGCTGCCAGAGTGTATGTGGAAGCTGAGGCACCTGGCTCTGGGTTTCCCATCTTGGAAGTGTCCAAGTTCTTGCTCAGATCCTGCTCCTGAAAGCAGGAGTGACCCGTATCCAAACCAGAAGTGAGATGGCAGCTGTGTCCTGCTCTGGGAGAGCACAAAAACAGCCATTAACACCAGGCTGGGCAAAAATAAAGGCATGGAAAAATTGCCATTGAGGGAAATTAAAACAAAAAGAAAATTCTAGCGGTGTTTCAGAGGAAGTAACAGGAAATTTTTCAGGAAAAAAGCTCAGGGTCTGGTGTGTCTGAACAACACCTCATGCACAAGGTGGAAATTCAGCAGAGCAAGAGCAAACTTGGGAAAGACGAAGACATTCCCAGGAAATACTCAGCCCTGGGAGCACGTAAGCACCAAGGACTGTGTTGAGGCTGTGAGTGAATAGCCAAGATTGGGAGGTAGAAAATAAAAAGATTTTAGACCCGAGAGAGTCACGTGCATGGGAATAATGTTCACAATTAAAGATATCAATGAGAACTCCCAGAGAAAGAGGCCCTTTCTCAATGGAGAAGAAAAGAGACTGTCCAAGGAGATGTCTCTTGGGACTGCATCAGACAGAAACATGGAAAATGAAAACCAGAGCACTTAAAGGAACCCAAATCAGGCTCTTTTTTGTTGTTGTTGTTGTTAACTGAAGCGATTAAGCATTTTGCCTCGCTAATATCCTCTATCAGGTTGATGAGGTAAAGTGGCTCTTTAGAACGATTTGGGAACTGATTAATCCTCGCCTGTGGCGATCAGTCAGCGACACACAGAGTTATTGGCTAACACGGGGTTTTTCTGCTGCCTCGCAGAGATCAACAAACTATTTCAAACAAGAAAGTTGCGCCGAGAAAAAATTCTGAGCGAGTTTGCTCGGAAACAGTCACCAATTGCACTTGTAAAGATCGGCCCCGCACTCCTATAGGGCCAGGAAAATTGAGAGCTATAACTTGTCACTTAAAACTCAAAAAAAAAAAAGGGGTAAAACTCTCCCCGGGAGGGAGAAAAGAGGGGGGAGAGGGGGAAGGAAGGCGGGAAGGGGAAGAGAACTGCAGGGGAATGAGGGACAAAGGGGAGAAATGCGGGAAGTGAAGGGGAAATGGGAACCGAGAGGAAATGTTGGGTGAGGGGAAGAATGAGGGGAAAATGAGGGAGATCGAGGGGAAAAAGGAGAGAAACTGAAGGGAAAATGAGGGAGAAGAAGAGGAAACTGAGGGGCAAAATGCAGGGGACTGAGGGGAAAAAATGAGGGGAATGAGAATGACCCAGAGGAAAATGGAAACTGAGAGGAAATGTGTGAGACTGAGGGTGAAAATCTGGGAGACTGAGGGGAAAAGGAGAAAAACATAAAATGAGGGAGACTGAGGGGAAAAAACGGGGAAGACCAAAGGGAAAAGGAGATAAACAGAGGGAAATGAGGGAGACTTGGGGGGAAAATGTGTGAGACAAGGCAAAAATGGAAACTTAAGAGGAAATGTGGGAGATTGAGAGGGGAAAGGAAAGAAAATGAGGGGGGAAAGGAGAAAAACTGAGGGGAAAATGAGACTTGGGGGGAGAGAAGCTGCAAGTAAATGAGATTGAGGGAGAAAATGAGAGAAAACATGGGATACTGCAGGGAAATTAGAAACTGAGGGGGAAATGAGGAAGAGGGAGGGGGAAATGAGGGATACCAAGAGAAAAAAATTAGGGTGGCCAAGGGAAGAAGTGTGAAAGAGAGAAAGGAGAAAATCAGAAAGAAAAAGGACTGGCACCAAAGGGAAAACGGAAAATGGGAGAAAATGTAGGAGGTTGATGGGAGAAATAAGGGAGACTGAGAGGGAAAGGAAATAAATGGGAAGAAAATGAGAGTGTGGGCAATTGAAACGAGAGAGAGCAAAGGGAAAATGAGGGAGAACAAGGGAGAATAAAGAAAGGAGTAAGGGAAAACGGGAGAGAACATGAGCAAATGAGAGAAACTGAGGGGAAATGAGAGATAGGCAGGAGGAAAAGGGGAGCAGTGAGGGAAAATGAAAGACAACGAGGGGGAAAATGAGACGGGAGAACGTGAGGGAGAGACGGAGAGAAAAAAGGCGGAGGAAGGAGCGAGTCTGCGGAGAACAAGGCGAGCCCTGCCCGGCCATCCCGGGCTGAGAGCCCGCCGCATCGGGACCTGCGGCTTCCCACGTTTCCCCTTGTTCCCACCTCATTTGTGTCGGGAATTAACACACCGTCGGGGAAACGTGGACCGAGGGCGGGATGGGAGGAGAAGGGGCGGGATGGCGCGGCCGGGAGCGCACGGCGAGGCCCACACGCCTAGTCCCAGTGTTGGTTGTGCACTAAGAGGAACATCGCGGGGCACAGGACGGGGACAGCGGCGTGACGGCGGCGGGAGAGCGGCGGGAGCGCAGCGGCCGCAGCATCGCCCCACACGGGGCCGAGGGGCGGCCGGAGCCGCTCCCGCCCCC
>VXBU01008269.1:252918-274671 GCA_013400315.1 Bombycilla garrulus
ATCTCCTCCTCACACCCTCTTTGGGGGGCACACCTCCTCCCAGCCCCTCATTTATGGGGGGTACATGTCGTCCCCACACCCTTTAAGGAGGACACCTCCTCCCTATTCCCTTTGGGGGGGCTCAGTTCCTCCCCAGCCGCTTTTGGGGGGCACATATTGTCAGTCCCATTTGGGGGGCACACCTCCTCCTTCCCACACCCTGTTGCGGGGGCACATCTCCAATCCCGTTTGGGCGGCACACGTCCTCCTCACCCCCCTTTGTGGGGGCACACCTCCTCCCTACAAGCCCCATTTAGGGGTCACGTCTCCTTCTTACGCCCTTCTAGGGGTGGCAGATCCTCTCAATCCAATTTGGAGGGGGTCACACCTCCTTCCCTCCCCCCCATTTGGGGAGGGTGCCCGCCTTCTCCCCCCTCCCGTTTTGGGGGACACGTCTCCTTAATTCCATTTGGGGGGCGCATCTCCTTCCCGCACCTCTTGCGTGGGCACACCTCCTCCCCAGTCCCATTTGGGGGGGAACACCTCCTCCCCACCCCATTTCGGGGGACACACCTCCTCCACACCCCCTGTTTGGGGGGGTACATCATCTCCCAAATCCCATCTGCGGGGACACATCACACCCCTCATTTGATGGGGACTCCTCCTTCCCACCCCGCTTTTGGGTGGGAATCCCATTGAGGGGGGGACACGTCCCCACACCCTTCTGGGGGGGGTTTCATCCCTCTCCCCTCCGTGGGCGGCCGCTGCAGCCTCGCCCGCGGCGGGGGGTGCGAACAGCATTTCCCGCAAATTCCTGCCTGGGATTATTGCCGGGGAGGGAGGTGCCGGCGGGGCGAGCCCCCCCCGAGCCGGGCTGGGAAGGGTTAATGCCACCGGGAAGGGTTAGTGCCACCGGGAGAGTCCCTGGCGGCTCGGGGGGTTCCAGGATGCGTGCGGGAAGTTTACCTGAGGTGATGTGGATGGGGAGCCTTTTGTGTGCGGGGAGCGGGTAACAGGTACCGCTGGGCTGAGGTTCGGAACGAGCCCCGCTATCCCGAATAATCACCCGGAGGAGCGGCGATGGGAGCCGCTGATGGCTTTCAGGCAATTAGCACATCAAACAAAAACCAGAGCAGCCTTCAGAATGTTTATTGAGAAGTTGAAAGCAGGCTCCTTTGTATTATTACAAATTGTTTGAATAGGATCCTGATTTCCCTTTGTTGAGAGACACGCTTGGAAAAAAAGGAAAAACCCTCCATTTTCAGCGGAGCAACTTTGGATGCTGCTTATGTTGGGAAATCTTATTTTCAAATGTGTTTCAACTTCTGGCTTAATTCACAGCGATTGTTAATTGGAGCAGGGTGTGAGGAGTGCAGCAAGTACAACTTTCACTCTCAGTTAAACAGTTCTCTTTTATGTTTAATTTCGGTCTCTTCCACACAGCCCCATCTGGTTCTCAGCTCCAATTTCTCAGCCGTTTCAACTCGGAAAGGCAGATTTTGTAGCCTGACAGTCATTTGCACTTCTCTGGAGAGGGGTAGTAACTGGCAACAGTAGCAGGATTTAAAGGGTAATTATGGAATCGATAACGTGAGGCTGCGGCACAGACTGGCTCAGGGGATGTGAACGCTGTGGGAAGCATCCCAGATAAAGCAGGCCTGCAGGCACACTCCAGCGTGAGCTCAGGATTTCGGCAGCCTGGCTCCACATAATGCTTTTGCAGCGTTGGAGGGATTGCTGTGCTCGGGGAGAAGCACACCTTGCCTTTCTTCTCAGCCCTTAATGCGACATGAAAGAGCAGCCGGCCCTGGGCCTTGGTTCTTAGCACAGGAGTGAGGTGGAGCTGCTGTAGATAAGCCTTAAGAACAGGGAAAAATGGCCTGCCAAGAGAACTTGCAGAGGAAGGGATCCCAAAGAAATGCTGTAGCAGTAATGGTGAAGGAATTAATGAGATGAGTTTGTCCCCGAGTCTTAGGATTGATGGGTTGGGTGGCTGAAGGTATTTCGCTGTAAAGATTTAAACTGCCTGGGAGAGTGTGTTAAGGCTTATGGTTGAAATTGGAACTGGACTGCAATTTGGGAGGTCAGGCTTTGATGCCTGGTGCTCTGCAGACCTCCTGTGAGAGCTTTTTACAAAGACAAGAAGGCTGAGATGGAGTCACTTGTGCTTTTCCAGCAAGTGTTCACCATGCTCTGGAAAAAAAAATCTCAGGTTGGAGATGAAAAACATTTTTTGATCATTAATCGTGGTCACACTCCTTGCTGCAGTTTGTCAGGGGGAAAATAAGGATGATACTTTCCCTAAACGTTTGTCTGGAGCTCAGGAAGCTTTCTCTTTCCCTGCTCATTGTCTGACATGCCCTTGGTTTGGCTCCAGGTCAACATGTAATATGGGTAATGACAAATAATGCTGCCTCTCCCAAAGGTAATTGGGACTTGCTAGGAAGAGCAAGACACTTATTTTCAAGCCTGAAGTGAAGAATGGGGTAGGGACTAAAATCAGCCCCTTTTTCTGTGAGCCTCATGGTGCTGAAGCTGGATTTTGGTAGGTTTAGTTTGGAATCACTGCTGCTGCTCTGGTTTGTGTAACAAATGTGCTCAAAAATTGGGTACCTTGGGTGTTATTCTCCGTCTACAAATGTGGCTCTAGGATTTCCCTGATTTATCTTGTGTCTGAATCCCATTTGCCTTTTCTCTGTTACATCTGTTTAATTCATTTCCTTTCTCCTGGCTGTGAAGTCTGCAATACTGTGTGCATTTTCAGCACTAATGTCATTTGGTTTTTAAGGCACTTAATGGGATTTTTGTGCTTTGAGCCAGACATGGAATACACCTTCTGTGTGACTCAGTGATCAGAGCAGGATTCAGGAGTGCAAATCAGAATTAGGTCAGTTTAGTGTTGGACATTGTACAGGCAGATATGTTAACTTGGTCTTTGAAAGTGAGATAATAAAATATATTTAGAACCATACAGGAAACATAATTTTTTTTCTGATGAGTGATGTATATTCTAGAGACTGTCATAAACCACCAATTCATGATCTGATTTTTCCTGTTTCAAGATGAGTTTTCTGTCAGTGCTGTGAATTCTGTAAGCTGTGAACATCAAGTTCTGTCTCTGACACTTTCTAGAAATAAAGATTCCTCAATTAGGACTTTGCTGACAATTTAACTGATAAGTAAGACAGAGAAAACCGATCCCTCTTGTAGAGCTGCTTTCTCCCAACGTTAATATTAAGAAGAAAATGGGTATGAAACGGTGCTGGGAGCTATTTTGGTGCCAGCTTTGCCGTTGATAACGGCGCTTTGCAGTCTGAGGCCGATCCCCACACGGGGGCTGCTGCGTTGCCCGGCGGCCCGGTGCCTGCCAGCAGGTTCTGTGTGTGTTGTGTTTGTTGTGATGCGTTTGTTGTGTGTGCTCACGGTGCTGCCTCTGTCCCCACGCAGTGCACGGTGCAGGTGAAGCTGGAGCTGGGGCACCGGGCCCAGCTGCGCAAGAAGCCGACCACAGAGGGTTTCACCCACGACTGGATGGTGTTCGTGCGGGGCCCCGAGCAGTGCGACATCCAGCACTTCGTGGAGCGCGTCGTCTTCCGCCTGCACGAGAGCTTCCCGAAACCCAAGCGAGGTCAGAGCGCTTGCACGTGCTTTATCTCCGTGAAAGAGCATTTTGCAAGTCGAGGTGCTGTTGAACTGTCGATTTTCTGTGAAATATCTCCTTAAAGAGGAGCAAAATGTCCATTGCGTGCGCTGCAGCTTTAACCTTTCCCCACTGTGTTTGAGGAAGGTCAGGGAGAATGGGACCTCTCTTCTGCTGAAAGGGCAGGAGGTGAGCTGCTTTCTCCTCTTATTTAAGCATTAATATGTGCAGGTTCTCAAGACACAAGTGACAGCAGAAGATAATTCATGTTACACAATGGGAAAGATGGGTTTGATTTGTTAGAATTTGGCAGCAAAAGCTGGAAGCACTTGAGAGATGCTCTGATACTGGGCTCAGATGTGTACTGGCTATGGAGAGTTTTGCAGATTCTTGCAATTTCTAGTCTCAGTGCCAGTTCAGGTAGCCTTAACTCAGCAGAAATCAGTTCTGCCGTGGGGTGATGGTCTCTTTGCTGTACATTCCCCCTGCAGGCCCGGTGCAGTCATTGTGATTGGGTTGGAGTGTTATTTTCTGACTTTGTTTCCTGACTCTGTAACAAAGTGAACCTTTTCCCGGGCATGGAGCAGCAGGAGCTCATGAGGTTGAGGTGGAGGAGCAGGAATTGTCCTTCTCTGGGGCAGTGCAGTTACATCTGTGTAGGATTGTGTGACTGAAGCTGCAGCATTAGTGCTTTAAGAAATACAAGCTGCCTGTGAGAATTGTTGTAATGTGCATTCTGCTTTGGGAGCAGGAGGCTCAGGATGCCTGAGGACAGCCTGTGACATTGGGTACTTGTGGGAGTCCACAGTGGACAGGAACTGAGAGGTGCTCAGCATTCCCAAGGGTGTGACTCTGGTCTGTGTGTTGATAATATCTCCTTCAAACTGATAAAACTGATGTATGACAAGCAGGTGCAGGATGGAGGTGAAAGTTGAATTATAGAATAAAAATGCAATCTGTGGGTTATGATTCCTATCTTGTGGTGTAATTAATTTATTACAAATAACGGTGTTGGGATAGTACATAGACTCCTGGAATGGTTTGGATGGGAAGGGCCTTCAAAGCCCATTCAGTGTCACCCCTGCCATGGCAGGGACACCTCCCACTGTCCCAGCTGCTCCCAGCCCTGTCCATCCCGGCCTTGGGCACTGCCAGGGTTCCAGGGACAGCCACAGCTGCTCTGGGCACCCTGTGCCAGGGCCTCACACCCTCCCAGGGAGGAATTCCTGCCCAATATCCATCTGACCCTGCCCTCTGGCAGTGTAAACCATGGCCTTTGCTCAGTCAGTTGCTGTATCATCTGCCTTTACAGGGGATTTTTTTCCCAGTCCCTGAGTTTTCCAGCTTCCTTCAGCTTGCTCCTAATGCCAGCATGCCTTTAACCAAGGCGTGTCTGGGGTTGTACCTAAATATTGTGGGAAATGCCTCTGCTGTTTCTGAGTTTATTTGGAGGGTTTTTTCAGATGGTGCCCTCTTGGAGCAGGTCCTGGTGCTGAAGGTGGGCTCGTGCTGCTGGCAGATTGCTCTTGGAGCCCTTGGAATTTGTCAGAATAGAGTGGCAGAGGAACAAAGGCTGCTTGGCAGATAGGCTTAAGGTTCCTGCTGCCATATTGGCACTGCTCTTTGGTTTGGGATTTTTCCCTCTAAATGACAGGGTTCTTACATGAAATTCAAGTTAAAGCAAGTCTAGAGGTTTTTGTTATTTTTAGTTGATGCCCTTTTTTCTCAGTTGCATTTGGTGAGCTGCCTTCCAGCACCTTAATGATGGTAGAAGTGCTTAGAGCTGGTTGGGGATAATACAGCTACATTAAAGGAAAATAATTTGTGTGCTTTTAGGTTTGATGTACTCTTTCCTAATCATATTAATTACTTGAAATTCTTAAGAGAAACTCAAAAGATTTGCACTGAATTCCTCTAATTACCTAATTGACTTTATTTACATATATTGTAGTGCATAAATTATATGCAAGTGCATCCGGTTCCTGAGAGGGAGAATATCTGTGTGGGTCTCATGTTTCTTCTGGCAGCTGCTGTGTGCTGCTACATCATGGCCAAAGAAATGATCCTGGAATCCTTCAACCTGGATATCCTGGAATGGATAATAGGAAGGATTCAGGAGCACGAACCCACACCAGATAGCGGGACAGGGGGAACTGAGGCAGGGATATGCAGATTAATTTCTGAGAAGCAATTAACTTTTCTAATTGCTGTTTCTGCAGTAAGCAGCTCTGACCTTAGCAGCAAACTGGTTCACCTTCCTCCTCGTGTTTCCTTGTGTGTGAAATAAATAGCAGTGCTCACCTGCCCTTCAGGTTTGTTCACCTCTGGGGGAAGCAGCAGCCTGGAGCATGGCCGTTACCCAACTGTGAGGAGTGCAGGGGAGTGTTTCAAGGAAAAAATAATCACCTGCTTGTGCGTGGCAGTGTTTTGATTCAGAAATATGGGCATCAAAGTAAAGTTTACCTTTCTGTGCTGTTCCACTTTCTGGCTCTTGGCCTTTCCTTGCCAGGCACTTGGAGCTGGCAGTTTGCATTGTTGTGGGACTGCCCAGAAATGTAATTGTATCTGGGTGCACAGAGGGGAAGGATCTCACTGAGACTCGGGCCTGCAGTGTTTTATGTTTCCGTTCCATGGGAGGAGCTAAGAACAGATTTCATGTTCTTAACTAAGCCTGTGGCCACCATCTTATTCTGTGTGGGTTTTTCCACAAAGGTCAGTGTTTTAACTGTGCCCTGAGTCGTCAGAGGCCCAGTTCTCCTCTTGCAGCTCCTTTTTGGCTCAGCTAAAGTTGTGCTGAATTCCAAGTTCACATTTATTTGTTCTCTTTCAGTGTGCAAGGAGCCCCCCTACAAGGTGGAGGAGTCTGGCTATGCTGGCTTCATTATGCCCATTGAAGTGCACTTCAAAAACAAGGTAGAATCTGATTTCTGGTCTTCTAATTGTTTTGAGCTGTGCCAGAGCCTGAAACTGCCTGACAGAAAGACTCTAAATTATGTGACTGTTTTATGTGTGTGTTTTTTATTAGTCTAATAAATAGAATTTAACTGGGAGTTGGAAGCTCCTGCCAGACTTCAAAAGAAAGCTTTTGGCAGAAATGGGATTGCACAGAAAGGTGATACCAGGACAGTGGATGGTCCTGGAGATTCTGAGCAGAGATTGTACCACTTGTAGCTTCTTTAGCTTGGAGGATATTAAAGCAATTTACAATATTTTATGTACATATGGAAGTAAATAAACATAAAACACTAATACTATAAATATTTGTAAACACTGTGTTGATTGTCAATATATTAAAAAATCTGCTTTTGGATTTGCAAGCTTATTAAATTTAACTATATAGGTATGAAATCTACAGAGGCCCAAGACAAACATTTGCATATGTAGCACAAGTATTAGAGCTGTGTTAAAGATATCCTTGTTTTAACTCAGTGCTCTTCCAGAAAGAAAACACTAAATACTTTAAGTCTTAAGATGCACTGCCAGCAAGTGTATGAAAGTTAAAATTTGGATTTATTGCTTGCTTTAAGTCTACCACAGAGGTCACTTGCTGTAGGTTATGAAAACAGGGAATTGGGCACTTGTGTTCATATTACCTCAGTTTTAGTTAAATTGTTTTGTTAAACATGAATAATGGATGTTTCTGGGTTTGATTACTGCTTAAATAATAAAATAAAAACTAATGTTTTGATTATGATCCCAAAGAGGGAACTGAGGTAAACTAAACCAAAAATGTCGAGCCACATCCCTGTAATGTGTGCTCTGCCACCCCCTCAGCTCTCTGAGCCCTGAGCCCAGGTGTGTTGACAGCAGACCACAGGAACAGCCTCATTCTGTTTAGCTTCCCATCCTCCCTTCCCTGTTCCTCCCACAAACATCTGTCTGCTGTTCCCTTCTGTCCCCACTCAGCCCAGGATGCTCTCCTGGCCGTGGCACTTTGTGAATAATCAGCTTTTTGGGTTGGGTTCTTGGCCTGCCACATTGCTCTGACCCCACTTTATGGGCTGGAGGAATAAACCAGATAATGGGGCTGAGCCACAGCAGACACAGTGCCTTCCTAAACCTGGGAATGCTTTGCCCACATCATTTGGGTACCCACAGGTTGTTTTTTGGGTGGCTAGGGTAAGCCAAAAGGCTGGGAAGAAGAATGGCAGGCAGGGGCTGGGGGGTGAACATTGTTGATAAAAGCAGCTTTCTTGGCAAACACTGAAAATTATGACTTGAGTGCAACAAAAATATCTCAAAAACTTGAAATTGTTCTACCTCAGGTGGCTTTTCTGAGGTTTTAGATGGGAATCAGAAAATTCTCCATCTGCACTAAATGTTGGATTAAGTCTGGTTCAAAATCCTTTACACTCCTGACCAAAAAATGTGAGCTTCTCCAGGCTGATTCCTTGAAAGTGGAACCTCTAATGCCTGGGAGGGGTAAACTGTGTTTTAGTTCTGCTTTTTCCTTTTATTTTCCCTTCCTTTCTCCAAAGGTTTCTTTCACAGATGCTCAGATCTCCCTCATTTCTGTGGCTTTTTGTAGGTGCTCACGTTTTCTGTGACTGCCATCTGCATTCCTGTGGTGTTTTTTCCCTCTGTCCCTCATATTCCCGTGTTCCTCATGGAATATGCAGCTGGCAGCTTTTCTGACTAGAACTTGCTTTCACACCCACTGGGGTCATCACTCCTCATTGTTTCTCCACGCACGTGACTGCAGAGTTGTTCCCCAGCACTGAGCAGAGAGGTGGCTTTTATAAATAAGGGAAATAGGTGGGCTCTGTTCTCCCTGGAAACAATGGAAGGAGCTGGTAATTTAGGAGAAGGCTCTTTGTTTCTGACATTTTGGTCTTCAGAAACATGACAAATAAATAGGAGAACAGGTTGAGTTGCAGACTTGTTTTCAAATCTACAGATCTTCCAAACACTCATTTCTGCCCTGTTTTTTAACTGCGTGTTTTCTGGAGAAGTTCTTTTCCATTTTTAAGCTGATTAACAAATTGCTAATTAAGGAGTTTCAGGCAGCACCTCTCATTATTTAATTGGGGCAAAGGGTGATTGAGGGAAAAGGTGGAAAAGGTTCCATCTTCCAGCACATCATTGGAACAAAGATATGTTTTCAGATTCAGGCATGAGCTAACTTAGGATTGCAGGGAGCTCAGAGTTTGCTGCTGAGGAGTGAGCAGGGACAGGAGCCCAGGAAGGGCTGGAGCTGTGCCAGGAGCTCAGGGAAAGGTTCTTCCCCCCGAGGGTGCTGGGCACTGCCCAGGCTGCCCAGGGAATGGTCCCAGAGCTGCAGGAGCTGCCAGGGATGCCCAGGGTGGGGTTGTTGGGGGTCTGTGCAGGGACAGGGGCTGAATTTGATCCCTGAGGGTCCCTTCCAGCTCAGGATGTTCCAGGATTCTGTGTGAAGAGTTGGGTTCCTCTGTCCACCACTGCCCAGTGGTGATGCCATCTGGGAATTTTAAGAGCTCTGATCATTTTCAGTAAGTGGAGTTGAGGGAAATGTAATAGGTAAATATTGCTACAAAGACAGAAATGCAAAATATATAGTATAAATTAAAAAGATAGGGAAAGAGGAGGAGGAATGGCAAAGGTTTAGGATACAGCCTGTGTTCTCCTGAATTAAAGAAGATGGTGTTAAAACACCAAATAAATCAAGGTCTTCATTACTTCAAGACCTTGTTTTCTCTGTGATCTGTATAAACCTGTTGACACTGGTGGGGATCAGCTGGTGTGTGTGCAGCAGATATTGTGAATTGATTACAGCATTTGGGACTCTTCCTTGAGTAATTCTCTTCAAGTAGGTGGTATGGATTGGTTCTGGGATTGGGGTGAAAAGGCTCTTTGGAGGTGACGTGGCAGGGGGGCTGGGGGGGTTTTGTGGCCATATGTTCCTCACATTCTGACACATTTTTGTTGATGTGTGTCCTCAGCTGAAACCAGACTTGCAGAGGCTTTGGGATTTGTTTATCGATGCATGTTTAGCTTTGTGACGGTGAGAAGAGAAAGGATTTAAAGAGGGAGTGAGCCAGTCTGTGGAGATTGATCTTTGCCACGGTTGGCTGAAATGGTTTTTTTTCTACAGTTTAAGCCTCCTTTCTTAGCCATTTCCTTTCCCTGATTTGTTACTGGGATGACAAATCCTGGCTGTCAGAGCCCGTGTGCTCTTTGCTTTGGCTACAGAAATACCAACCTGTGCTCTGGGAAGGAACAGCTTTACTAACAACCGTTTTCATGAACCTCAGCAGGGATTTTTTTAAGCAACTTGGCATAAAATTGCCCATTGAGTCTTTGTGTTGGAGGACTCCCTTTTTGTTATCATTGTTGTGTGTTTGGAGCAGCAGACTCGGTGCTTTTGGTGGTGCCTTTTTGTCAGATGCGCAAGTGTCAGCAGAGTGTCAAAAAGGTGTAAGAGCCTGGTTTTATCCTCTGTGAACACTGCTGGCCTGTGTTTGTCCTTCCTGTGCTGCAATCCAGCTCCTCCACGAGTAGGTGCTTTCTCAGGGCTGGTGTTTGAATTGCAGAATATAAATTGTGAATATTGCAGTGAGCCTGGGCAGCTGGGGGCTCTGAGCAGCCACAGGACTCGTGCTCTCCTTTAACACTGGCAGAGCCTTTGCTGCTGTAACTGATCCTGAAAAACAAATGGCAGGGGCTCAGCAGGTTGATTGATAAAGCTTTTGAAAGTCGAGTTGGCTAATGACAGCAGATCATTTGGACTGGAAATGTTAGTGTGCTATTTTTGTTTTGAAATCCTTTGTGTTCCTGTAACGAGGACTGCTGTGAGTGGCTTCTGCTGCTCGAATCGATACAAACCGGGTACAACAAATGCATTGCTGTTTTTCTCCTGCTCTTCCCCTTCCCTCTCCCCCTCAATTTCAACAGTCTGGAGGCTTGTTTTTTCATTGTTGTCTCCAAATAAATCTCTTCTAGTGGTACACGTTGTAATCTGGAGGCTGTAATACAGGTCTGGCTTTGGTATTCATTCCCTGTGACATTTTTTGCATCCTAATCAAATTAGATCAATCCTCCCCACAAAGCTAAAGGTCTAGTAGATTTTCATGTTATTCTGATACAAGGCAGATGATATTAATGCAGCATGGATAAGATATTGTATTAAAGTCTCTTTAAAGATGCTACCTCCTAATTTTAGTGCTAGAGATAAAAGCCTTCCAGGATTTACATAATGGATACATGGAACTTGAGCTTTTCCTATTAGTGAGAGGGAGATAAGCAAAGAAAGCAGAGAAATTTGTTTAATTTTTCCAGTGAGGTTCAAAAGAAAAATATGCATATTTTACCCCTTCTGCAACCTTTGTAGAGGTGATGCAGAAAACAAATAGAGAAATATTGGAAAAGGGGAAAATAATTTCTGTATCAAAGTGGGAACTCAGTGGAAACGTTGTAGGTGGGCTGCACATATGGCAGGGGAGGTGAAACAGGATCAGCTACAACTGGTGTCAGGACTGTGCCATCAGGGGGGGATTGGCCTGGGAAATACTCCTGGGGAGGGCTGGGGCAAGTGTTGGCCAGGGAAATACTGCTGAGGAGGGTTGAAGAGCCTGTGTTTGCATTTGATTTTAGTGAAATTGCCATTTGGGGCAGGATGTGCACAGGTTTGAGGAGAGAAGAGTAGCTTTAACCTGCTGGAGTTACTCAGTGGTGCTGAAAGTTGGGGAGGGAGGAGTGAAACTTGTCCTTTTGTCTGCCCTTTGAGGGAAATCTTGCAGCAATTCCTTTTGTCCTGCTGCTGCTGACTGGGGAGTCTCTGCTTTCACCTTTTTCTGTCAGAAGTTAGGACGGGTTATCAATATACCCATTCTTTTATCTGAGCAGAGCCCAAACCCTTGGGCTGTGTGTGTTTGAGTAGCCATTCAGTGTCACACATCCATAGGCACCTCCAGATGCTGAAAATACATATATATATTTATATATATATTTGCAGTGTGTGGCAAGGCTGTGTCTGCACAGACAGAATCTTTATCAGCCACGCCAGCTTCATATCATGTATTTGTAAGAGTTAGTAGATTATTAAGTGCTTGTCTTGGAGTAGTGAGTAGATAAGAGATGTATTTACACTAATCTATATTACTTATATATTTATTGTACTCCTTAATAAATATATATAATAAAAACATATTAGGAAAACCTGATTTTCAAACAAAATAATAAGTGTCTGATGGAGCGAAGTCCTAAATGCTTAACCCTGGAGAATCTCCCAAAAGATAAGGGTGGTTCATGGATTCCTGAGTGGAACATAGGGCTGATTATTTCAAAATCTCAATATTGGGCTATTAATTTCCAATGCCCTGTGTGGAAGCTGCTCCAGGACCAGTCAGACGGGTTGCACCAGCCTGGGAAGGGGTTTCATTTCTCCAGACGTTCCGGATAAATGCCTCTGTCAGGCTGCATCTATGGCAGAAGGGAAGTGGTGTTAGATGTTATAGTTATTGAATAACCATGAGCCTGCTTCCTTGGTGTGCTAGAGTTTTGTAGATAATTTTATTTTATGGCTTTCTAAAAGTGATTTATGAGCTTTATGCGCATGCTACCAGTGAAATTCTTTTGATTTGTGTTAAGTGGCAAAGGGCACACCCTGCCTTAAAAACAAGACGAGGAAATTTTAACAAAAGACTTTAAAAAATTCCTTCTCTTACAAAAAGTGCCAAAAGAACTTTAACCCATTACTTGAGAACTCAAAGGAAAAATAAAGCAGCTTCAGAGCTCATAACAGCACAGTGGCAGGCGGTGCAGACAGGAAGCAGTAAAAATAAAACCTAATGTACCCAGCTCAGGAGATTGGAGGTGGAATGGTGGGATTCACTGGATGAAGGGAAGTTTACAGCAGCTGCAAATAAAAGCCCTGGCTTTGTGGTGCTCACTTGGAGTTTACTTCTCTGGCATCCTGGGATTTAAGGGGCAGATGCAAAGTGAGGTTCTGAGGTGCCTTGCTGAGACATCCCTGCACCAGCTTAACCATTTCATGGCCAAATGCACCACTGAATTTGAATCTGAACAATTCATATCTACCAGTTAGAAATGCATGTGATGCACCCTTTTTAAAGCTTTTCTTGGATGTAGGGGCCTTTAGAAAACCTTATGGTCTTGGGAGCAGCTGTGTGTCTTCCTAGTCGGTTTTTCTGATTGACATCAAGGAGTTTCAGAAGGTGGAATTATCAAAGAGCAAAGCTTGGCTTGTGTGTGTAGTTGTTGCTGAAGCAGAAGTACATGAAGGATGTGTAGGATTGTCTGAGCCAAAGTTTGTAGGGTGAGAAAGAACCTACTCTGCGTTGCAGCTCCCAGCAGCAGGATGTGTGCATCCCAATGTGTTATTGAGAAAGGCTTTGAAGTGGGGCACTGTGGACTCAGCCTGGATTTCCATTTTGAGTTAGAGGATGGTAGGTCTGGGTCAATTGAGAGAGATTTTCCTTGGGTTTCTCCCCACCTTCTTCCCCTTGATGGTTGTTTGGGGGAAGAAGCTTTTAGGGAGGACCGGATGGATTAAGCTTTGGAGTGGCCTGAGCTGTAATCATTAGCTGGGCAGTGAGGGCAGTAAAGGAAAGAATGTTTATTTGCAGCTTTTTGCTTTGAGACTTTTGTGGTGGTTCTTTTAGGAGTGCTGTAATCTCAACTATTCACTGGGGGGGGTGAGGGGCTCCTTATGGCCTGGGGGATACAAAGGAGATTTTAATGATCAGGGCACTCTGCTGGGGCTCATTCCCAGGGCAGTTGTGATCTGTGAGCTGGAGGAATATCACATTAAAAAAACTGCCGTAATTCTATGAAAATTCAACAGACACATGATAAATATTTTGGTGCTTGTGAAAAAAAAAGCACCAAAAAAATGTAATACCCGTGGTGAGAGGGAAAGGGATCTGCTGCCTCTCTCCTGCTCGGAAAGCAAATGGGCAAATGACAAAGCAGAGCTGGTAATGGGATAGCAAAACATCTCCTGACCAAAGCCTGCGCTTGCTGATAGAGCCAAGATTATTTACTCTGTTGTAAACCAGGGAAAGCATTTTAGAAGCCATTATTAGGCCACATTTGGATTTCTATTCATCCTTCATTTCAGTTTATTAGGCTTTGAGGGACCCTGTGCAGCTGCTGTTTGAACTGCAGCGAGCGCACACGCAGAGCTCGCTAATGATTCCGTTAATGAGAACGGGCATGGAAAACAGGCAAATGACAGGCCAGTGTATTTTGCAAGGATTTTTCTTTTTCATCCCATCTATCTGTTTTAGTAAACTCCTTTCAGGAGCGTGTGGATTCTTCAGGACTTTCCCAAAAGAGGGTCTGAAGACCTGGCGTTGGCAGCACGTTAATCTGAGACTCTCCTCTGTGTCTGTTGATGCCTGCCCCTATTTGAGGGTGAGGATCCAAGACTTCAACTCCTAGATGAGCTCAGGGCACTGATTTTGATGTAAACCAGGTGTAGCTACCACCCTTTGCATTGCTAGAGGTGTAGTTTGTCCAAGGAACAGCCTCTGGAGCAAACAGCAGGAACCGCGGTGGTCTGAAGCCATTTCAACGTATTTTCAGCAAATCTAATGGCTGGGGCTGGGAGCCTGCAGCGCCTGTTCCCATCCAACAATGCCAGTGCACCAGGAAATGGAGCTGCTGGATGGGAATTCTGGAAAACACTGCTGTGCAGCTGCTCGGTGCTGCGCAGGGAATGAGACACGTGGGATGCATCCATGGAAATGCGCAGGGCACTGCCGGCCTCGCTGGGCTTCCCAGCAGAGTCTTTCTCAGCACATTGAATTTCCAGCTTGGAAATGCAAGCTGCAAGAAGCACCAGGCAGCTCCTGTCGATGTTTGTAATACACAAGAAGAGTGTTGGCAGTTTTGGGGGAGGGAGGAAACGGGGATTTCTTCCATTCTGTGCTGCAAACGCAGCAGGTGGAACAGAGGCAGTGAGGCGCAGATGATCCCCCCACAAACCCTGGATTGCTTGGGTGAAAGTGCCCTTGGAAAGTTCAAAAGCCTGGGATATCTTCCCATTCAGCCCCTGCAATATGCATATTGAAAAGGATTTCACAAACCAAGCCATCCTTTTCCCATTGCGTTTAATCTTTTCTCGGTGCCCGCAGAGATCCTGGGAGTTCAGAAGTTGTTCCTTCTCTCAAAAAGGATTATGCTTTTCTTAATATTGATACTTAGAGTTGCTTCCCAAAGGAGATAGGATCTCAGTTTTGTGAAAACAGTAGTGCATAAAGCTTGTGAATCTGCCTTTCTGGGGAGACTTGAACAGCTTTAAGCAGAAAATTTTCAGTCAAAATCTGTGTCCATGCATTGCTTTTGCAATGAGAAGTCTCATGCCTGAGTTCCTGATGAGCAATGTTAACCTCAAGCACAAATAGTTTAATTTCCAGCTCTCTGATCTCATGGTGAAAAACTCCATGCATGCAGCACTTGGTGGTTTATTTGGGATTTTCAGGAGTGACTGTTTGGATCCCCAGACTTAGTGTGCTTGCCAAGCTTCTTCCGGTTTCCCAAAGCCTTTCTTGTTTTTAGGAGGAGCCCAAGAAGGTTTGTTTCACATATGACCTGTTCCTAAATCTGGAGGGGAACCCACCTGTGAACCACCTGCGTTGTGAGAAACTGACTTTCAACAACCCCACCAAGGAATTCAGGCGCAAACTCATCAGGGCTGGAGGGGTAAGTGCCCAGTTTGGGATCCTAAAAGGAGTGGGCTCTTTTGCTCTGAGGTTTCTTTAAGCCCAGCAGGCTTCAAGCAATTTTCTGCATTCATTTAAAAGATGACCCAGCCGGTTTTGACTCATGGTTGTAGGGCTACAGCACTTGCAGCAGAACAAATCCATCGGTGGTGTGTGATTGTGGCACTTCATTTGTCAATTTAAATGTGAGCATTAATATCAAAGCAGAAAACCCTCTGGAAAGTGAGATCTGCTGAGGATATGGCACAGCTGCAGTTACCTGTGACCTTCCTGGTTCCAGCAGCTGGGTCAGTACAGAAAAGCTCAAGGAAAGAGAGAGGCTTTCAAACCATTCCTTATTAATTCTTAATTCTTTTTTAGCTTAGTAGCTAGTGCTTCCTGGTCAATAAATGACCTCTAAACCTGGCATCAGCTAATGTGGCTTAGATAATAAAAACAATTAATGAAAAATTGGACAATATAGAGTGAAAACAGGTGTGTGTGGGGGAAAATAGAAATTCTTAGAAGGCCCAGTGAAGTCTGGATTGCTACAACAGCTGAACCCTTCCATCTGGGTCCATCTAGACTAAAGGATAATCCTCAGATAACTGCAGGATCTGGGCAAATCAGTCCAAGCCACAGAGTGCAAGAAGTTTTTAATGAGCCAGAGGATGTCAAGGCCAGGTTGGACAGGAGCAGCCTGGGATGCTGGGAGGTGTCCCTGCCCGTGGCAGGGTGTGGATTAAGATGAGCTTTAAGGCCCCTTCCAATCCAGATCACTCCGTGATTCCTCGTTGTGCCAGTGCTTTCCTGTATTGGGCAGAGGGAGGACAAAGCTCATTTCAGCCCTGGGGTGGCTGAAACATCATCTGGGATCTCTCTAGGATTTTCACAGTGTGGTATTTTAGTCCTTGTGTACTGAGCTGTTTCAGCTGTTAATCACTTTTGATGCCCTTTCTCTGGTGGCAGTTTTCCACAGAATTATCCTGACACTGTAGGGAAGGTAAGAAGGGAATTGTTCCACGGAGCTCAGTGCTTGGTGGTAAGATTTTGTGAAAGGAGAAACCCAAGCCCTGTTTTTTCCCTTTTTCCTCTGAGAGAGCAAATTCAGCATCTCCTAAACCAGGGAAATCTTGCTCATTCCTTCCAGATTTATCTCCCTACCCCTTTTCAGGGGAAGAGCATTTGCAGCAGAACACACAGTTCTTGTCCAGAGCTTTATTGCCTGCCTGTGCTCAGAATATTGGCATTCCCTTTGGGAAAGACACTCGATATTGCATTGCTGCTTTTCAGTTTTTGTGGGTTTAATATTCTGTATTTGAGGAGCTGCCTTGAAACTGAGCATTCCATAGACAATATCTTTTTATGGCCTTTAAGCAGGCGAGGAAAAAAACATTGAAAAGATGAATAACAGTGTGTTAATTGAGCAAGAGGCTTAACATAATCATGTGTTAATAGTTAATAGTCCGTGAGACTTTGCACAGACATCATTTCCCTCCTCTTTATTCCCAGGTAATGGTGATGCCAGAAGGAGCAGAGACTGTTTCAAGGCCAAGTCCGGATTATCCAATGCTGCCCACGATACCTCTCTCTGCCTTCTCTGATCCCAAGAAGACCAAACCCTCCCATGGGTCAAAGGTCAGTGCAGCACACGTTTGGGTCAGCCCGAGGTGAGCGAGTCTTTCAGGCCAGGCTGCCGAGAGCTTGTTCAGCAGCTGTTCCTGGCTGCTGCTAATTCTGAACCTCCTTGTACTCTGCAGTTCAGTAGTTAATGGTCTGGAACTTCCCAGCCTTTAGGAGGCTTTTTTTATGATCTGATAGACTTCTCTCCAGGGATGTTTTGAAAAGAAAATTAAATGTGCAAGACTGGGAATTTTTGGTGAATCGTATCTTCCTTAAAGGAGGATGAAATCCTCTCTGATTGTTCTGGTTGTGTCCTCGGTGCTGAGGATGGATTCTGTGGCTCTCCTACTGTCTGCCATGCCCAGCTGCACTCTGAGTCCCTGCACCTCTTGGCAGGAAGGCTGAGTGGGAAATCAGCCCTTCCTCTGTCCTCAGGGCAGTGCTGGAGAGAACATCAAACACATTTCACGTGGTCCAACGGGTGCTTTCCAGACTGGATGTTTGTATCCACCAGTAGCCAGGTCCAGAGACTTCCAAAGAACCTCAAGTTTTTTCTTTTTTTCCCTTATGTACTGAAGCTATTTTTGTATAATCCTACATGGGAGAAACAATCCCCAAGCAATGTGTTTTGGAGCAGATTACATGCACTTTATCAGCCTGAACAGTCACAGGTATTAACAGCAATTCATTTCCCAGTGTAATTCAATTCTGATAGCCATGTTCTTCAGGGCTCTAAACACTCTGGCATTTCAGTTATGCCTTCTGATGTTATGGAACAGAGTGAAGATGACTTACCTGTTAGTGGCTATTCAATTTTGGTCAGGAATTAAGCACTGGAAAACACAGCAGAGAAACAAAGGGCTCTGAGATGAGCTCTGGTGAAAATTGCCAGTTGCTAAAGAGACAACATTCTCCTGCTTCCCTTCCTCCAGGGTGCCCTGAGAGGTGCATCTGTGTCTGCATTCAGGTTAAACCTGAATTAAACATCTCTAGATGTTCCTAGACCTTTGACAGACCCTGGAAAGGAGCAGAACATGCCTCATCCTTTGCTAAATGTTGAAGTGGCCTCTGCCATTTTGTGTGCAGCAGCTCAAGGGAAGTGTGGATGTTTACCTGGGTGTGTGGGGGTGGATTTCTGCAGGGAACAAACGCTGCCTGTGATTTATGAGGATGTGTTCTATCATTCCGTGCAGAGCTGCAGTTTCATACCCAGCTTGCATGTTTCTGTTGCTGAATTTTAGGATGCAAACAAGGAAAGTAGCAAAGCATCCAAGCCACATAAAGTAACCAAGGAGCACAGGGAGAGGCCCAGGAAAGACTCTGAGAGCAAAAACTCCTCCAAAGACCTTGAGAGAGAACAGAACAAGCCTTTGAAGGACTCCTCCAGAAAACCAACTGAGAACAAACTGCCTAAGGAGGAGAAGGCACCTCCAAAAGCTGCTTTCAAGGAACCAAAACTGGCCGTGAAGGAGACCAAACTGGAGAACACCTCTCCGAAGGGGGGGCCGCAGCCGGAGTTAAAGTCTTCCAGCAAGAGGCCCTCCAACGTGGAGTCACCAAAGCCTAGTGCCAAAAAACAAAAAAAGAGTAGCTCCAAAGGGGTAAAGAATATCCTGGGGACATCTCCCAGAACCTCGTCTTCCTCATACCCAGAGAAGAAGCAAACCAAGGAGAAGATGAATGCCAAAGTGGAAAAGGTAAAATCTGAGAGTGAGGCCAAGGAGATCAAAAAGCCTGTGGAAATGGAGGAGTCAAACTCAGAGGATGAAACTTCTTTCAAGTCAGAGGTGAGTAGGGATTTATTCTTTACCAGAGTTTGGAAGGATGGTGTTAAATCCCTGCCTGAAAAAGATATTTAAAATAATCTCTCAGAGAAGATAGAACAGCATATTGGTAAATGCTTAGGCTGGGTTGCATCTCAAAATTTTTCTTTGAAGCTCCAGTCAATATGAAATGTTCCTTCTGTGTGGCTGAGCTCCTGTTTCAGACACAAACTTTTATTGAGAGTTATCTGCAGGCAGTTACCTAGAAGTCAGAGTTTAAGGTTATGATCCCTGATTCATCCCTTGCAAGGACATCTACAGAGCTACAAGAGATACAGAGACACTTTCTGCATGCTCATGATAGCAATGCTTTAAAATGTGATCTTATTTCAGAAAAGAGGGAAATCATCTCAGTTTTGGTTACAGAAAAAACAAAAAACAGTATTAAAATGTAAATAAAGCCCCTATTCCTGCTGTGGCCTGTAAGAAATGTGCTATTGGCTGAAACTCAAAATACAACCACATGCCACTAAATCTAAATAAGTTGTGTTGTGAAACATAAAACAAATTATATTCTTGTACTACTATTTTTAAAAGCTGTCTAAATATTTCTTTCCTTTTTACAACCGAGAACATTCCTCATCCTCTGTTTTCTAAAAAGTGTTTTCCAAAAGAAGGCAAAAAAAAAATAAAATGCAAGAAGGGACAGATAAATCCAAACTCTTGATACTTTTCACTTGTATATTTGTTGTAAAGAAGCCATATATCTTGTAATAGGGTTCACAGGATAATGTCATGGGAATTCTGGAACTGGTTCCTCCTGACCACTTTAAGAAAGGTTTATTTTATTAAGATGCCTTTTCTAGGGACAGTTTGTATTATGATTTAATCAGCACTGTGATACAACAAATACCAGTGTGCTTGTCGGGAAGGGTTTTTTTCTGCAGGATTCCCAGGAGAAGACTTTATTGGGCAAGTGTTAATTCCAGTGTGCAGAGAAGTCACATCCCTGGCAGTGCCAAGGCCAGGCTGGACAGGGCTGGGGCCACCCTGGGACAGTGAAGGTGTCCCTGCCACAGCAGGGGTGGCACTGGATGGGCTTTGAGGTCCCTTCAACCCAAACCATGGTGGGGTTTGTGACTTCCCAGGTGGATTCAATGTGCACAGTGGGCATAAAGAAGCAGCAGTTCCTCTCCCTTCAGCCTTTTACCCAAAGTGCAGCAGTGCTCAGCAAGGCCCACATTTCAATCGCAGATGCACAGCCCTGCCTGAGACTGTGACTGTGCTGATCCCAGGGTGTCCTTCTTGTCCCTGAGGTGTCCCCATCCCCTCTCACTCCCGTTGTCCCCGAGGTGTCCCCATCCCCTCTCGTTCTCATTGCTCCCAAGCTGTCCCCATCCCTGAGGTGTCCTCATCCCCTCTCACTCCCGTTGTCCCCGAGGTGTCCCCATCCCCAAGGTGTCCCCATCCCCTCTCAGTCTCATTGCTCCCGAGGTGTCCCCACCCCTGAGGTGTCCTCATCCCCTCTCGCTCCCGTTGTCCCCGAGGTGTCCCCATCCCCTCTCGCTCCCAGCACTGGGAGCTGACGGTGCTGCCAGGCTGTCCCTGGAGCCACAGCGTGTGCCCATGGGGCTCAGCATCTGCTGCAGCCGGTCCTGCCCGGTGCCCTCCCTGCCCCAGCTGCTGTTGGGTGCTGGCCAGGGGCTCTGGGGACACGCTGTGACAGACAGGCAGCGGTGGCAGCCAAGCTTCCTGTGGAGCCTGAGCCCCAGGGCACGGCTGCACAGAGCACTGGCAGCGGCGCCCAGAGTCCTTGTGCCCCTGGGATGTCCCTGCTCCCAGCACTCGGGGTGGCTCTGGCACAGCTGTGTGTGTGGGAGCCACATCTCTAAAGTCAGGGAGCAGCTGGAGGTGGAGCAGGGCCCGGAAGCTCCTCAATCAGCTCTGCTGCTGCAGCCAGGGGGTTGTGCAACAGCTCCGGGGCTGCAGCTCCACCGTGGCTCCCAGCTGACATCTTTGCAGGCTGCTGTGCAGAGGAGCAGCCCTGCTCCCATTTGTGCCCTCTCTGGGAGCTCAGAGGGGGACTCTGCAGAGCGATGAAGGAGTTTCTCCTGCTAGTTCAGCTCCTGCTGGAAATTAATTGGCCTTTCTTTCATTTTTTAAGTTTTTTTTCTTTTCCTTCCCCCATTACGTCCAGTTCCCTGAACTGGCCTCATGCTTGGCTGCCTCAGTGCTGACAAAAGGGAGAGGCAGGGATGGGAGGCAGCGTTGCTTTTTGCCATTGTCGGTGTTGCTTTGGTCACATCCTGGTGACAGTCACTGAGCACACGGAGCGTGTCCATCCCCATCCTCCTTGGCCTCAAAGAGCTGCTGCTTTAGTGGCAAAAGGAGGGATGGGTTATCTCCAACAACTGCTGCTTAGCTCCTGTTAAATGGTTATAAGGGCAGACCTGCAGATCACCAGGAGTGAGGGATATAGGATCGGAGCTGTGGATCAGATGCAAGAGCTGTGCTCTGTTAGCTTGAAAATATTCATAAATTCCACAATAGTTTGGGTTGGAGGGGACCTTAAATAGCATTTAGTTCCATCCGTGCTATGTCAGGGACCCCTTCCCCTGTCCCAGGTGCTCCCAGCCTGGCCTTGGGCACTGCCAGGGATCCAGGGGCAGCCACAGCTGCTCTGGGCAATGTGTTCTCTCTGCTCTCCACTTCCATGCTGGAATTTCTCTAAACAACCAGGGCTGCCATGTGCCAATAGACTTGATAGTGAAAATGTTAAATTCCTCTCCTTTGCACCTGAACCCTTCCCAAAGGCTGTAATACCATTTTGGACACATTTCTCCCCCCCCTACAATGAAATAATTGAATTCTTGACAGTACTTGGGTGGCAGTGTGGCCAGCAGGGCCAGCACAGGGATTGTCCCTCTGTGCTGGGCACTGCTGAGGCCACACCTCAAGTGCTGTGTCCAGTTCTGGGCCCCTCAGGACAAGAAGGACACTGAGGAGATGGAGCATGTCCCAGGGAAGGGAACGGAGCTGGGAAGGGGCTGGAGCCCCAGGAGAGGCTGAGGGAGCTGGGAAGGGGCTGGAGAATTCCTGAGGGAGC
>VXBU01008269.1:274713-286581 GCA_013400315.1 Bombycilla garrulus
CTGAGGGAGCTGGGAAGGGGCTGGAGAATTCCTGAGGAGCTGGGAAGGGGCTCAGCCTGGAGCAAAGGAGGCTCAGGGGCCCTTGTGGCTCTGCACAACTCCTGCCAGGAGGGGACAGCCGGGGGGGTCGGGCTGTGCTCCAGGGAACAGGGACAGGAGGAGAGGGAACGGCCTCAGGCTGGGCCAGGGGAGGCTCAGGGTGGCCCCAGGAAGAATTCCTGCATGGAAAGGGTGGTCGGGAATCAAAAGAGGCTGCCCAGGGAGGTTTGCAGTCCCCGTCCCTGGAGGTGTCCCAGGAAGGCCTGGAGGTGGCACTCAGTGCTGTGGGGATGGGGCACAGACAGGAGAGATTCTGTGAGGAGTTGCAAAGAACAGTGATCTTGGAGGAGAAAATTCTGCTGCCACTTTCACTTATCGATTGTTGAAGCTGCCAGTGTGCCTCTTTGTGCCTGTCTCATGGTTTTTATGGTATTAACCCTTCCTGGGTTAAATTATTTATCAGTGGGTATGTGTGATTCTTCTGGCGTCAGGATTTGGCAGCAGTAGTAGTAAATGGATTCCTAAGAACGAAGCAGTGAAATTGAAATGCTGATTTCCAGGGAATTACTTTTAAAAAGGCAAGATATTACAGAACTTAGAGCATTTTTAAGCTAGAACCCGCCTGAGTACCCAAAAACCGATTTTAAGGGGATTTTTAGGAGCAGTTTAGGGCACAGGGAGTTGCTGTGGCCTCTTCCGCCCTCTGGTGGTTCCCAAGGTTATTGCAGCCGATTGCTGCTCAGTATCGGATTTACGGTTTACGATTCAAATTTCCCAATCTCACCCAAATTTCCTTCCTGGATGCTGCTGTTACCTGTAGTTCATTTACTCTTCACTCACTCCTACTGCACAGGATACTCCTGCTCTTTCTATCAAGTGCTGACACAGGAGTTGAGGGTCACAAGGGTTGAGTTGGTCTCTGTTATGTTTTTGCAGTTAAGTGGAGCCAGTACAGTGTATCACTCAAACTGCTGTAGAAACAACTGGGTTTAGGATACAGTAATAATTTATAATTAATTTTGGAGTCCTGGGAGCTAGTTGGGATGGACATCTCTGTGTTTGTGAGGAAGGAGGTAGAGAACTGGGATTGTTCATTGGAGAAGTGTTGGGGTGACCTCATTGTGTCTTTCCGGTGCCTGAAGGAGCCTGCAGGAAAGATAAACTGTTTATAAGGGATGGAGGGACAGGACACAGGGAATGGCTCCCACTGGCAGAGGGCAGGGCTGGATGGGATATTGGGCAGGAATTGTTCCCTGGGAGGGTGTGAGGCCCTGGCACAGGGTGCCCAGAGCAGCTGTGGCTGCCCCTGGATCCCTGGCAGTGCCCAAGGCCAGGCTGGGCAGAGCTGGGAGCAGCCTGGGACAGTGGTCTGGATTAAATAATCTTTAAGGTCCTTTCCAACCCAAACACTTCATGACTGTGTGTGGTCAGTGATCAGTCTGAGATTCAAGGGAACCTTGGTGGGTACAATAAATACACTTTTTAAGAGGGTTTGGGTAGTTGTGGGTTCTGTGCTGGTCATCTGTCACACTTCAAAGTCAGGGTTTTCACTGAAATGTTTTTCAGATGCTCCATATCATTATCTGAGGGGTTTGAACCTTGTGGTGTGAAGGGTTTGATGGGAGTCCTTGATGTTGCTCCCAGGAGTGCTGAGCTGCATCCTGCCAGACTTCCACAAATGTTTTTATTCACCTCACATTTTATTCTTTTCTGTAACCCCAAGAACTGTATTCAGTGGTGTGTGATGATGAGCGCTCAGATGCTCCTGCCTCGCAGTGTTTTTTTGTGCTGTGGTTTTCTGGATTAGAAAGATTAAGATTCTTTTTCTTTTGTTTCCCTTTTATGGGGGGTTAAGTCTGTCCAGTCCAGCCCTTCCAACTCCAGCTCCAGCTCCGACTCCAGCTCTGACTCTGATTTCGAGCCATCTCAGAACCACAGTCAAGGTGTGTTGCAAGAAATAGTTTGTTAAAATTTTCCTCGTGTAACCTTAAAGAGCTCAAGAGAATTAAATCTGCTTTTCCAGCACTATAATAATACAGTTTCTTGCATGCGGCCATGTGTTGGAGTTGTGATGCTTCAGCAAGAAAAGGCAATAATGTTATAACATCATGAACAAGTATTTTTCTTCTCTTGGCAGCTAATTTATGAGTAGGGAATCCCTCTGGATTTGGTTCTTTCCCTTTTGGCTTTGGTTTCTCCCTCAGTTTATAAATGTGTTGCTGCTGCCTGACCTGTAGAATCACTAGAACAGTTCTCCAATCTCATCTATGTTTTATTAAAAATTATAAATGTGCTATTCATCACTTTGCCAGTGTGTAACAGCTCCTTTCTCAGATCCCTCCACTGATAACCCAGAGAGGGAAACTGGCAACAGTAAATGTTCCAAGTGCAGCAAATGCTGTGCTGCTCCTGTCTCCAGTGACATTTAAATCAGCCCCACACACATGAAAAATGTGTCCTTTTGTTCTCACTGGGGAGGGAGGGGGAGGATTTGGGAGGGGAGGGAGTTGTAAAGTTTGTCAGCTCTGCTTGAGCTCTGAGCCTGGGACAGGACAGGGTGTCCTTTCCCAATCACAGCTCCCTGGAGCCAGGATGTGTCCAGTTCAGGTGCTGGGGTTGGGTGGGTTGTGCTGCCTGTGTCCTGAATTCCCCTGTGCCATTGCTGCCTGTGTCCTGGTGCTGAAACTCATGTGCCACTACTGCCTATGTCCTGAATTCCCTTGTGTCACTGCTGCCTGTCCTGGTGCTGAACCCCCCTGTGTCCTGCTGCTGAAATCCCCTGTGTCCTGGTGCTGCATTCCCAATGTCCTGGTGCTGAACTCCCCTGTGTCCTGCTGCTGAAATCCCCTGTGTCCTGGTGCTGCATTCCCAATGTCCTGGTGCTGAACTCCCCTGTGTCCTGCTGCTGAAATACCCTGTGTCCTGATGCTGAACCCCCTGTGCTATTGCTGCCTGTCCCGGCGCTGAACCCCCCGTGTCCTGGCGCTGAACCCCCCGTGTCCCGGTGCTGAATCCCCCGTGTCCTGGTGCTGAATCCCCCGTGTCCCAGCGTTGAATCCCCCGTGTCCCGGCGTTGAATCCCCCATGCCCTGGTGCTGAATCCCCGTGTCCCGGCCCTGACCCCTGTGTCCTGGTGCTGAATTCCCAATGTCCTGATGCTGAACCCCCTGTGCTATTGCTGCCTGTCCTGGCGCTGAATCCCCCCGTGTCCTGGCGCTGAATCCCCCGTGCCCTGGCGCTGAATCCCCCATGCCCTGGTGCTGAATCCCCGTGTCCCGGCCCTGACCCCTGTGTCCTGGTGCTGACCCCCTGTGTCCTGTGCCCAGGCCCCCTGCGCTCCATGGTGGAGGATCTGCAGTCGGAGGAGTCGGACGATGACGACAGCTCCTCGGGAGAGGAGGCAGCGGTCAAAGCAAACCCCGTCAGCCGGGATTCCAGGTGGTAACAAATCCGGAACACAGCTGTCTTTGCCTCTGCTTTTGGGATTTGGGGTGCTCTCTGTTTGGAGGGAGGAAGGGCGGATGCGTGGGGTCACTCAGCACAGGGTAGGGACACAGAGGTTGGTTGAAGGGCACAGAGAGGGGGAGGCACTGGGAGGTGCTGAGCTGAGCTGGCAGGTGTCAGTGACTGAGCCCCTTCAGACAGTCACCTAACTGTGACCCTCAGATCTCTGCAGAGCTGCTGGAGTGTGACACCTTTGATCTGCGGAGATTAGGGACGTGTGGGACCAGGCAGAGTGTGCTGCTCTGCCTGCCTGGGACTGGCAGGGCGCAGGATCACTCTCTGCCCACCCTGTGTTGGCTGCTGCACTCCTCTGGACTCAGTGACAGCTGTTTCCTGCTCCAGGCCCTGGAAAGAGTTGAACTTTATGCTTCTTCCCTCAGGAAATGCCCAAACCTGGAGTCTCAGTGAATACTTGAACCCAAGTGCTTGGCCCAGAGAGCAGCTGGGCATCAAAAATGCCAGTGGTGGTTACCAAACAAACAAACAAATATCAATTATTGCACTTGTCATCATCAACGAAACAAGAATGGACAGACTTTGAAGGGTGTTTTTGTAGACCTTTAGGGGATAACCAATTTAGTTCCCCACAGACAGGATACCTGCCATATCTGTAGGACCAAAGGACAATGAGAATTAATGGGAAATCTTAGAGGTTACAGCAGCAGCAACACTAAATGCATTTTTTGCCTGTGGAGGTGTCAGTGAATCTCTCATGCAGATGCTTTGTAACATTGGGAGGAATTCCTGAACAGTTGCTGTTTATGAAATGGAGTGGTGCTTAGCTGATCTAGGGCACCTGTGTGTGCCAGAGGTGAACTGCTGCCTCTGCTGTGTCACCGAAAGCTCCCTGCTCTGGGAATGCAAGGTGACACCAGCTGAGAGAAAAGGGATTCTTGCAATCTCCAGCAGCCTGCTCTCCCAGCCAGTGCAGTGATAAAGAACAGAATGTCACTGAGCTCTGTGTGGCTCAGCTGGCAGCTGCTGGGTTTGCTGCTGCTGCTGGTGATGCTCATTCTCTGCTGGTGGCTTTTCAGACTGAGCCTCAGTGACAGTGACAGTGACAACAGCGCCGACTCGTGCCCGCCCAGCCGGGAGCCGCCTCCTGGGCAGAAGCTGCCCCCAGCAAACAACAAGGTCTGAAATCCCACCTTCCCCCAGCTCTGCTTCCCTCCTCCCCTGGCCCTGACTTGGAAATTCTCACCTGCACCAAGTTTTCCCTGTTCCTGCCCACAGCAGACGGGTGATTGCTCCCTTTCCAGCGCTCTGCTGTGACACCCCCGTGTTTCCTGAGCTAATTTGGGTCCTGTTGTTGGTTTCTTCTCCCCTCAGGCGTCTGGAAGGAAAAGCCCAGAGTCTTGTAACAAGCCAGAGAAGATCCTGAAGAAGGGAACGTACGACAAGGTGTGTCCTGTGGAGAGGGATCTTCCATGGGGGCCTGGAGTGCCAGGACACAGGGAATGACTCCCACTGGCAGAGGGCAGGGCTGGATGGGATATTGGGCAGGAATTGTTCCCTGGGAGGGTGTGAGGCCCTGGCACAGGGTGCCCAGAGCAGCTGTGGCTGCCCCTGGATCCCTGGCAGTGCCCAAGGCCGGGATGGACAGGGCTGGGAGCAGCTGGGACAGTGGGAGGGGTCCCTGCCCATGGCAGGGGTGGCACTGGGTGGGTTTTGAGGTCCTTTCCAACCCCAACCATCCCAGGATTCTGTGATGGAGGAGCTGAGTGTCGCAGAGCTGGGCCTCACTGTGCACAAAACCACCTGAATCAGCCCAGCCTGTTCATTGTTCTGTCTCAGCAGGGTAAAAGCTTGAGTTTAACAAAAACCACATGTTGAAGGGACAGACTTTGGAGAGTGACACTGCAGAAATTCTGTACATTAAATAGCTGGAGCCCCAGGTGGTGTTCACAGGCAAAATGCTGAAATTGTTGTATTTGTTTGCCCTTTGTCTGAACCAATGGCCTGGTCACTGCTGCAGTGCTGAGGCACTTCATTAAAAGACAGTTTCATTTGGTTTTGATCTTATAAATTAAAGATTATTTGATGCTTGCCTTTGCAGGTTTACTTGGAACCTTTGTTTGTTCAGTGAAATTCCCTCCTTCCTTGCCTCCAAGGAGGGCAGAGCAGCATCCATTCTGTGATTCACTGATTCTGTGAATCAATTTTACTGACACTGATGTGTTGTTGGCTGCCTAAAAAACCCCTAAAATTAAGAAAAACCAAACCACTCTTACCTAAGAACAATGAACAAGTTGACCCTGTTAGCAATCCTTCATTTCCTGTTGTGCTTTAGGTAAAACTACCTGGGAGTACAGGGCACTCCAAGAATTTTTCCTTACCTAAATGTAAATCATTACTCAGGAGTTTGTGGGGCTTTGGTCACGGAGGCACATGATGTTTTCAGGTAATTTGGAGTTAATTAGGAGAATCCACTGATGAGGAGCTCACACTGAGGGTCACCCAGGTGAACTTCACCTCACTGAGGTGCTCAAAGGTTCTGCCCAGTTCTTGGAGCTGGTTACAGGTGTGAGTGTCATTAAATAAAAACAAAATGGCCTTCAGGGCACTTGTATTTAGGGGAAGTCCTTGGTCCCCCAGGACTTGAGAAGGAGGAGGAGGCAGTAAAAAAGAAGGGAAAATAGGAAATGTCTGAAAGGGTCTCAGGTTGTTGTGATGCTCACTGGTGAAGTCTCTTTGGCAGCCCTGAGGCAGTGCACGTGTCCCTGTTTGTGTTGCAGGCCTACACAGATGAGCTGGTGGAGCTGCACCGGCGGCTCATGGCACTACGGGAGCGCAACGTGCTCCAGCAGGTACTGACCTTCCCTGCTCACCTGTCCTGTGGCCAGGGGCTCACCAGGCCCTTGCACAGAGCCTCTGCTTTGCCTCGAAAGCAAAAAAGCAGAGAAAAGAATTAAATCACCTGTGCATGCAGTGCTTTTGTTGGAAATGGTGCAGGAGTGTGGTGTGGGCATCTTCTCTTTGCCATCCTGGTAGCAATCCCAAAGTTGGGATCTCCTGGTCAGACTGACAGCTCGGTCTGATTGACAGCTTGGTTTGACTGACAGCTTGGTTAGACTGACAGCTCTTCCTGAGGGGAGGCGGAGGGGCAGGGGCTGAGCTCTGCTCTGGGACAGGGACAGGAGCCCAGGAAGGGCTGGAGCTGTGCCAGGCCTTGGCACGGAGCTCAGGGAAAGGTTCTTCCCCCCGAGGGTGCTGGGCACTGCCCAGGCTGCCCAGGGAATGGTCCCAGAGCTGCAGGAGCTGCCAGGGATGCCCAGGGTGGGGTTGTTGGGGTGTCTGGGCAGGGACAGAGCTGCACTGGTCATCTTTGGGGGTCCCTGCCAGCTCAGGATCTTCTGTTTTTTATAATTAAAAGGAAACATGCCCACATCACTGTCCAGACTGAGCTAGTTGGGCGGGAGGAGCTGGTTTGCTTTTTTGGGGAGAGGATTCCCCTGCTGTTGTGAGCCTGGAGGGGCTCTGTGAACCCTCTGTGCTGTGCTTACATCCATCCCCTGTGTCCAGATCGTGAATCTCATTGAGGAAACCGGGCATTTCAACGTCACCAACACAACTTTTGACTTTGACCTCTTCTCCCTGGATGAGACGACCGTCCGCAAGCTGCAGAGCTACCTGGAGGCCGTGGCCACATGACGCTGGGCCTGGGAAGCTGGCTCTGCTCTTCACCCGGAGATCCCCTCCCTTGGTACCAGGAAACCACCCACGGAACTAGGCCTTCTTATCCTCCTGCCTCACCCGAAGAAGCACTGCCTTAGAGAACAGCCATGCTCTAGGAATGCTCAGCCAGCTGCACTTTTCTTGTAGGCTTCAAACCAGCGCCCGCCTTGCTGAGTCTGTCCCCCCCAGGCTCGTGGGCCAGGCCCCGAGCAGAGCAGGCGTGCTGCACTTACCTGCACAGCGCGACCTTGCCGGTTTCCCTTCCAGCAACTGTGTTTCAAGAGCACGTTTTGCAGGCATCTCTGAGCTCTGAAGAAGTGTGGATGCTGTTCCTTCCCCCGGGCTCGGGCCCAGCCTGTGCAGAGCTCTGGAGCCAGAGCGTGGGTGACATCGGCTTTGACAGAGCTGGCCGGGATGCTGGGGACACAGGAGGCTCCCCGGGCTCCTGCTGCTCTGCTGCGGAGAGGAGGGGTTTTATTCCAGCCCATTCCAGCTGGGATCCCCCACCAGCCCGCTGACCTGGCTCCCGTGGGGACAGGACCCTCAGCTCCCTGCAGGGACTCTCTGTGCTCGGTGAGGAGGCCTCTGGAACCTGCTGTCTCCTGCTGGGGTTTGGAGATGTCTTGTTTGTTGATCTGAGCTCCTAAACAAAGTCCCACTCCTTTCAGTCTGCTTTAACTGTAATAGGACTCCAAAACTGTAAGCTGTATATTTTATATATATATATTATATATATGTATGTACTGTATGTATAAGAAGGGCCTAGTTGGGTCTTATGATCTTAAGGGTGTGTTTTTCTGTTTTTTTGTTTTTTTTTTTTATGGCTCTGGCAGGGGAAGGCGCTTAATAAGATTTGACTCGTTTGTTCAATGCCTCTTGTGGACAATTTGTAGTGTAAGGAAGCTGGACAGCAACCTCCAGGCATCCCATGCTCCAGAAGGGGCTCACCCCTCGTCTTTCCATTTGTCAGTGTTTGGTACCTTTGCCAAAACATGTGATTGGTTTTGTTCTGTGTTCTCAAAGAGGAATCTCCTTACAGTGGCCCCTATAGTAGTGGCTGTACTTTGGGAAAACCAAAACAAGGGAGAACTGAAATCTTTGGGAGAGGCTGATGTGAAACACAAAGTGGAGCTGGGTTTGTTCCCTCCTCCCTCTCCCGCCCCGCTCCTGTGCAGGAAAAGGCAGGAAACAGAAACACTAATGCAGCCCTTCCCTAGATTCTAGTTAAACTAGTATTGACCTCCAAGTGTTGTCAGGTGCGCAGGGGGCAATCCCAGCGCCCTCCTCCAAGTTGTGTTACCCTCCTGCTCCCTCAATTCAGTATTTTCCCAGGAATTGCTGGTTTTGCCGAGGGCTGGGGGAAGCTTTTGCCAAAAGTGCGTGGGGCACGGGCGGTGTGGGGCAGCGGTGCTGGGGAGCCCCTCTGCTCAGGGAGGGTTGCACCGCTCCAGGTTTGCTGTCCCTTGTTTTGGGTTCCCCCTTTCTTTATCATGGAAATGTTGCAACTAATCAACTGAAGTGGCAATATGATGATAAGCTTGTTTGAGTTGGGTCATGTTGACCCGATTCCCATTAATTTTGTCCTTGTACCACCTTTCATGTGTCATGTGTGTGTGTATATATATATATATGTGTGTGTGTGTACATATATATATATATGGAAGTTCAAGCTCATGCCAGGTGCAAACCCTGTCACGCCAGTGATCTCAGCTCTTTTCTTTCTTGCTGGACGATGCCAGGGCTGGACAGAAAGGTCACACAGGGTGGAGGGCAGGGGCAGAGCAGGAGGTTGGCAGCAGGACCCCCACGCTGGGGGCTGGTGGTCACAGCCTGTGGGTGTGGGCACTGTGAGCTCCTGGGGTCTCCATGGGGCCGTGCCAGGGGGAGGCAGTTCTGTACCCACACCGGGCACCTGCCCTGGGGTTGGTGGCACTGTCCCCTCCCCAGAGCAGTGGGGTTGGTGGCACTGTCCCCTCCCCAGAGCAGTGGGGTTGGTGGCACTGTCCCCTCCCAGGATCAGGGGGTTGGTGGCACTGTCCCCTCCCCAGAGCAGTGGGGTTGGTGGCACTGTCCCCTCCCTGGAGCGGTGGGGTTGTTGGCACTGTCCCCTGTCCAGAGCAGTGGGGATGGTGGCACTGACCCCTCCCCGGAGCAGTGGCGTTGGTGGCACTGTCTCCTNAGGGGGTTGGTGGCCCTGTCCCCTCTCCCATGCAATGGAGTTGGTGGCACTGTCCCCTCCCCAGAGCAGTGGGGTTGGTGGCACTGTTCCCTCCCAGGATCAGGGGCTTGCTGGCACTGTCCCCTCCCCAGAGCAGTGGGGATTGGTGGCACTGTCCCCTCCCAGGATCAGGGGGTTAGTGGCACTGTCCCCTCCCCACAGCAATGTGGTTGGTGGCACTGTCCCCTCCCAGGATCAGGGGGTTGGTGGCACTGTCCCCTCCCCAGTGTGGCCACTCTGGGCCCAGCTCTCCCGAGCTCCTTGCTGCCCTCGCTCAGCTCTGCTCCCAGCGCTTCCAGAGCCCCTCAGGGCACTGCAGGTGCCACCCCCGTCCTACCCTGCTCCTGCCAGCCCCCCTGGTCCCCAACACGCTGGTCCTGAGCCTGCCTGGCATCGCCCTGGCCTTGGCACCACCCCGGCCGTGGCATCGTCCTGTCCTGGAAGTGACTTTGTTGGTGAAATCTGCTGAGCATTGATAGGGATTTTGTTTGGTTTTTATAAGAAGTATTTTACACATGGATTTTTTTAGACTGTTTATAATCCCCCTGAAAACCCGAGGTAGGATTGTTCCCCAGCAATAGTTCCTCTCCATTGTGTGCACATGCTGATTTGTTACTAAAAGGTTTTTGCAAGTACTTAGTTGTTCTACAGAGTTGATGTTTTTTGGGGTATGTGGTAGCGTCGGGGAGCACGGGGGGTGACTCTGCAGACAAAGAATGGTCACGTTTGGGCCTCATCTTGTGTCCCCTTGGAGTTCCCTGTGTAGATTCCCTCTAGGCTGGCTGAACGCTGTTCTGGACATGCCGTGTACAGGTTTTTGTGGATAAAGTGTTTGTTCTTGTGTCACTCTTGAGAGCATGGATGGATTATTGTACTCTAGGAAGGAGGGGGCAGTGCTGCTGTGGGCATTGCTTCAGGTCCTCGAGGATGTGTAGTAGCTTGCGTTGTTAAAAAAAGGAAGAAAAAAAAAAAAAAAAGAATCCCGAATTGACTTGTAGCCATAATGGTTTTTCCAAGGAAAAGGGACAGGACTCTGTTGCTGTTCCGTGTCCTGTGTGGTGGTGCTGCGGGCACTGACGGTGCTGGGCAGCCCGAGGCCTTCCCGAGGTGCTGGGGGCGGGATCGGGGCTCGGCTCCTCCGCCCTTGGCCGGGATCTGAGGAGGGGCAGGAGCGCTTTCTTTCCCGGCTCCTGCTCTGCCGTGTGCTGAGCCGTGAGGCTTCCGTTCCTGACACGTACTGGAGAAATGTTTCGAAGAGAGGAAGGGAAGGCTGGCTGGCGGCACGGCCCGGCTGGGGCTGAGGGAGCGGGGCTGCCTGAGGTCGGGCTCAATCCGTGGAAGTGCAATGACTCTGCCACCCGTGGGATCGTGGGGTGCGGTGGGAGCGTCAGGACGAGCCGAGCAGTTGGTGCAACAATCCAGAAGCAGTTTTTTGGTCAGATCTTGGGCCGTGTTTGATGGTGAGAGAGGCTGAAGCGCCCTCACGGAGGGGCCTCTCCCCGAGCGGAGCCCGGAGCGGCTCCGGTGCCGCAGTTCAGTCGGGGATGGGCTGGAGCCGGCTCTGCTCCCCTGAGGCTCCTCCCGAGGCTCCTCCCGGGTGCTCTGGTGATGCTGTCACACCCCTGGTGCACCTGGGACAGGTGTCAATTCGTGCTTAAAGGACCCAAATCGGTGTTGCTTTCCTGGGGCGTGGAATAGCCATCAAAAACTGACAAGATGAGTTTGCACTCCTAAAGAAAAATGTAAGTACTTCAACTTCTAGAGAATTTTTAATTGTATTTCTGCCTAGAGCCGAGGTATTAAATACCTCAGCACCTGAGGATTTTAAAGTTGTGTTGGGAGAAAGTTCTTCACTCAGCTGGAAGAAATGCAGCTGAGCCAAGACTAACTGCAAGATTAAAAAAAAAAAATAAACCACAAAAAAACTCATGTTTGTAATACGTTACAGGATTGTTTGTCCTGAATTTTAAACTTTTTGTTAAATTTGTGGAACTATGGAGGAATTTTCTAGAAAAAGTGAAATAAAGTAAGATGGAAAAGTAAAATTTGGAAGTGTTTTTCTTTGTTGTGTTGTTCCTCCAGGGATGGCGCTGTGGCTTTCCCGAAGCCTCCCCTCGTGGCACAGGCAACACCAGCGGCCTGGGAGCAAAAAGCCAAGGAAAAGGGAATTGTTTTAAGCATGGGGTGGCTCCAGTGTCCCTTAATCCATCAGCGCTTTGGGGTCCCTGTCCTCGGAGCAGGGCTGTGCCTGGAGCAGCTCCCATGGGATTGAGGGGGTCCCCACTGCTGCCAGGCCTGGCACAAGGACAGAGCCCGGGCACGGGCAGTGCCCAGCATGGGCTGAGGGTGGGACCGGCCATGGCCTGCCTGTTCATCCCTCCCCTCCTGTCCATCCCCTCCTGTCCATCTATCCTCTCCTGTCCATCCATCCC
>VXBU01008269.1:286730-300455 GCA_013400315.1 Bombycilla garrulus
CTCTCCTGTCCATCCCCTCCTGTCCATCCCCTCCCGTCCCTCCCCTGTTCCTCCGGGTGGGTCCCTGTCCGTGGGGCCCAGGGAGCAGCTCCAGCCCCAGGGCCGCCCCATCCCGAGCTCAGCTGCAGCTCCCCCCCCGCCAGCCCCCAGGAACGAGTGAGAGTTGAGACACAAAGGAGTTTATTACACATTCTCTGCAAACACTCGGACACAGACACTCCAGCCGGCTCAGCAGCCCTGGCACAGGGTGGGCTGCAGTTCCAGGAGTGCATTCCCACCCTTCCACCGGGCACTGGAATTTCACTGATCCAAGGCAGAGCCAGTTTTGGATTTAACCCACCCTGAGCTCTCCTCCCAGTGTTGGGAATCGGAGCTGGGCTGCTGTGCCCAGTGTTCAGGTAAGGATTTGGGATGGAAAGGAGCCATTCCACAGGCACTCCCTCCCCTGCAGGGATTGCACAGCCTGGAGCCTGGAGCGAGCCCTGCAGGGCCCTCAGCAGAGCACAGGAGCTCCTGGCTGCAGGTGCTTCTCTCCCCTCTGCAGGAGCAGGAGTTTGTCCTGCAGGCAGTGAATTCCCTCAGGGACCCTCCACAGCTCGGTGATCACAGACCCTCAGGAGAAGCAGCCTGGGCTCCCAGCACCATCTCCTCTCCCCAGGCACAGGTACAGAGCCTCAGTCCCCCCACCCTCGCTCTGGAGCTCCCCATTTCAGACACAAACACATTTCTGGATTGTAAAACACAGATTTCACACATTGTACACAGCCTTATAAATAATCCCTGGAGTAAATCACTTCCCAGAATACCAGCCCTGGATACAACTTCAACAATACAATTTATGGCTTCATTATAACTCAAAAATGTAAAACAAACTCAAAATATTGCACAGACAAACCCAGTTCATGTGAGGTTCCACCTCCACTGCTGTGTGTAGTCACACAGCATTTGTCATCTCAGACAGGAACAGTTTGTGGGAAAGGAGATTTAAAATTATTTGGATGCCATCAGCATGCAGGGACACGTGCAGCAGGGAGCGAGGGCACTGCTGGAAAATGAAATCTGCCTTTCTCCCTTAGCAGAAAAAGGGCAGCTCCTGATTTGCAGCTCCTGTTTTACATTCATCTCAGGAAAAGAAAACTTTGGTTAGAAAGTAACATGTCACGTGGATTTAAGGTAAACATTGTATCACCCTTATAAAAATGGAAATAAAAAATACAAAGTTGAGATATTTGGGACATCTCAGCACAGCACACAGGAGAACATGGGCAGGACCGCGCTCACCACACTGCAGGGCAGGACATGGACAGCAAAGCAACGCCGAGGGGCTGCCTGATCTTTATTTCAACAGGATCCAGGGAATCCTTCCTGGGCAGCTGGGAGTGTCCTCAGGAATGTCTCAGTCCAGGGCTCTATGTCCGGGTCGAGGGTTCCCCCGAGGGGGTTGCGATGTCCGTGTAAAACTGAGCAATTTGCTCCTGGTACTTCTGAAGCACCACCGGCCTCCTCAGCTTCATGGTGGGGCCTGTGGGAGGCAGCAGGAGTTAGAGGGGAGGGAAGCACTGGGAGCAGGGCTGGGGGGAGAGGCAGAACACGGCCTCAGTGACCCACTCTAAATTTCTGGTTGGGTTTCATCGCATCTCCCTTCCTTCCCTGTGAGCTGAAGCTGCACCCAGAGGGTGCTGGGCACTGCCCAGGCTGCCCAGGGAATGGTCCAGGCCCCCAGGATCTGTCAGGGATGCCCAGGGTGGGGTTGTTGGGGTGTCTGGGCAGGGCCAGGGGCGGCTCTGATCATCCCTGGGGGTCCCTCCCAGCCCAGGATGCTCCATAACTCTGCAAGAGGCAGCACAGCACTCAGGTAAGTGCTGCTCCCCTCAGTGCTGCTGGGAATTCAGCCCAGCTCGTCCCACTCCAAGCTGCCACATGGAGAAGCCACGGTGAGGAAAGGCCAGGGGCAGCTCGGTGCTGTGCTGGTGTTCAATAGCCAGGGAAGGGGCACAGGACAGACCCCAGACACCCCCCAGCACTCACCAAGCTCTCCACCAAAGAGGGAGAAGTCCTTCTCCAGCAGGACCCACTTCTGGACTTTCTGGGCGTTGGACACAGCTCCCTCATTGACAGCAGAGATCCCTTTCTGGATGGCGGCGTAGACGGCCTTGTCCTTGCTGCTGATGATCTCTGACACCTTGGTGGCCTTGCTGCCCAGCTTCTGACAGAACTCCAGAGCCTCTGGAGCCAGCTCATCCCCGGGCTCGCCTGTGTCTGCATCCACCACGCACTGCAGGCCAGGCCACAACAGGAGCTGAGCCCCGCTGAGCCCCTGAGGAGCCCCCAGCCCTGGCACAGCTCCTGGGCCCCTTCCCCACCCCGCTCCAACCCCAACAACCCCTCAGCTCCCACCCAAACCCAGCTGCCAAAGGAAATGTGGGACAAAACACAGCCAAACCCCTGAGACCTCTGCCTGCCCAGGAGCCAGCAGGGTACACAGCTCATCTGCCAAATTCCTCCTGTGCTAGCCACAGTTAATCACTTTCTTCTAAGACCTTTTCTGGAGCACAATTTAATTCCCTACACTGGGCAGCAGAACTCCTGGAAGTCACACACAGCACCCAACCATGACAGGGGCAGCAGGACCACCTCCAGGGCCACCTCCGGTCTCCTGGCCCAGGCCAAGGCTGTTGGCCTCAGTCTAACTATGAACAATTCCCACTCTGACAGTCAGCACAGGCCACCACGAATGTGTCCTGGTGGAGTTTAAAGCCAGAGTCTGACAAAGAAATCCCTGACAGCTTTTCACCTCCCAGACTGCTCTGGGAGAGACAAACAGGTGAGGAGAGCTTCAGGGTTTCCTCTTCCAGCCTCACTTTTGGGTCTTTTCCTTCTGTTTGCTCCTGCCCTCTGTGGCACAGGCAGAGCTGCCCTGAGCAGCAGCAGGGCCTGGTGCTCTGAGCAATGGCAGCTCTGTGCTTTCAGCTGCTCTTTGCAGCTCAGCTGCAGCCAATTGTGCTCTGGGCTCCTGTCCCCACAAGACACTAAAAACGTGTAAGAGCTCCTGCTCCCTGGAATGAACCAGATTCAGCAGCACAGGTGGTGGATCCCCATCCTGGTTTCCATTACCTTCAGTGTCAGGAGCATAGAAAGGAACTTGGCTTTGTCTCCAACCAGCATGGCGTTGCTGATGATGGGAACAGCATTCTTGACAGCGTCCTCGATTGGAACAGGAGGAATGTTCTCACCTCCTGCAGTGATGATGAGCTCTGGAAAACAATCAAATCCTGATTAATACTTGGAGCTTCTCCCCTTCCCACAGCCTGAAACAACTCAACAACTGCTTCGTGTTTGCTGGATCAAACAGTGAGCCTGTGTTCGCAGAGCTGGAGAAGGCATCAGGAGTGGGAAAGTGACAGGGTGACCATCCCCAAAAGAGTTCACAAATGTGGGGATGTGGTTTTGTGGTGGCCTTGGGGGAGCTGTACTCAATGATCTTAAAGGGCTTTTGCAGCCTCAGAGCTGACCCCAGTAGGCCTGGAGAGAGGAGCAGGAGCTGCTCACACAGCACAGCCAAAGCTGTTAAAGCTGTTTGCAGCCTGGCAATGCAGAGTGAGCCCCCGGCACAGACTCCTGGGCCCCTAAGACACCTCAGCTGGCACCCAAATTGTGAGAAATTGAAGAGAAAGGAGGTTCCTGTGTGCTGCAGAGCAGAGAGGAGCCCACCTGCTCAATCTCCTGCTCCTCAGAGCAGCCCCCACACGAGCACCTCTCTCTCATTGAGGGCTGACTTGGCTTTGTCTGGGGTTGCTCAGACTGCTGTCCCAAGAGCCACACTGCCACAAGGCACTTGCACAACACTGTAAAGCTGCTGTTTTCCTTGGAGGTCACCCAGCAAAGCTCCTGAAACAGAGGGAGCTGCTGGTAAACCAAGCCCACAAAGCATTAACTGCACTGTGCTGAAGTCAGAGGGCTTCTCCCTCACTCTGCAAACAACCCTGGCTCCAGGGGCTGCCCCTCTCCTCCCACCTCAGGGGAGCACACGCTGCAGCCACACTCATGTGGAGACTGCAGGAGGAGAAGGATTTAAATATTCTCCTGTGCAAGTCACAGCCACACAACCAGCAGAGCCTCTCCTGTACCAGAGGAGGTTTCAGTTGGGTATCGGGAAAAATTTCTTCACTGTTCAGCATTGGAACAGGCTGCCCAGGGCACTGGTGGAGGCACCATCCCTGGAAGGATTTAAAAGATGTGGGAACTGAGGACATGACTTAGTTGGGCTCCAGGAGGTCTTTCCCAACATCAACAACTCTGATTCCACAGTGCTGTACCACACCAAGATAAAGCCAGGGGATGTGCTACCTTTAATTCTGCCTGTGATGAAGAGGAATCCATCCTTGTCGTGCTTGCCCAGGTCCCCTGAGTGCAGCCAGCCATCCTCGTCGATGGCCTCTTTGGTTTTGTCCTCCATGTTCAGGTAGCCCATGAAGATGTGCCTTCCTGAGAAGCAAATCTCCCCGATGCCATCCTTGTCTGGTTTGTGGATCAGGGTGTGGCAGCCTGCCAGCTCCTTCCCACAGCTGAGACACAGCACACACCAAGCATGAACTCTTAAACTGATGAACTTATTGAGAACTGGATTCAAGCAGAGCTTTCAGCAGCACCTCTCAAGCTGAAGGGTTTGAACAAAGCCCAGCAGCACAACAGCTCCAGCAAAGAGCTTCAAAGGCATCTGCTCACGTGAGGGCAGCTGCAGAAAGAGCTGCTATTGCAGAGAACAGTGCTCACACACCTGCTGGTTTGCACTCACTGCTCTCAACACCTGGGCTTTGAATGAGCGGGTTTATGTCCTTGGCAGCAAACCTTCAGACTGAAGGACCCCCTGCACCCTTCAGCCATTTGCCATTAAAGCGAAGGGCAGGTTGGAGTTACCAATTCCTTCATCCCACCAGCCCCTCACTTGTCCCCCAGCTCCCACAGAAGCCAGCCAAGGTCAGTTCAGGTATCCGTGCTGCAAGGCTCTGGGGATGAGCTGCAGCAGCGCAGGTGGGTGTGCAAGGGGCAGAGCCCCCCACTCCCTCTGCTCCCAGCGAGGCGCTCACCTGCCGAGCTTGAAGGCGTGAGGTAGGGAGATGGTGTGAGGCCCAGAGCTCTCACTCATCCCGTAGAGCTCCAGCACAGGAATGTTCAGGCTCAGAAAGAACTCCAGGGTCTCTCTGGTGATGGGAGCAGCTCCCGAGTAGCACTTGGTGCAGCGGTCCAGCCCGATGGCCTTGCGCACCTTCCTGTACACCAGCTGCCGGGCCAGGCGGAAATTCACGGGCACCTCGGAACACCTGCACCAGGAAACAGGCACACTACAGCTCCTGCCCCTGCCTCCTTTCCTCCTCAGCCTGCTTTAGTTCATTCTATAAAATAATGCATTATTTCCCACCCTCCTGCCCTTCTGCTCCCCCTCGGGTCCAAGCACCACTGATCGGTCACATGGGATTTAATCCTGGATGGAATATAACCCCTGGATGCAGCTCAACACAGGATCTGACAGCAAAGTTCTCCTAAAACTCATCAGCATCCCTGAAATGCAGCTCATGATTACCCATTCATCCTCTTCAGGTTGGTCTGCAGCCCCACTTCCTTGGCCCACGATGCCACTTTCCTTCGGAGCGTTGAGGCTTTCATGCCCACAGATTTCATTTTCTCTTCCATTTTTTCCCAGACGCGAGGAACTCCCAAAAAAGCAGTTGGCCTCACTTCCCGCAGGGTCTCCACCAAGCTGCCCTGAGAGAAGCAGGATTTAATGCAGTTTTTAGAAGGGATTCACTGCAGACTTCATGTCAGTACAGGTCACTAGCAAAAACTTGGGAGTCTGCCATCAGTTTTGAGGAATTGTCTGTTTTTTGCAGCTCCAGCAAGAGAAGGGAACCCCTGAGGCGTTCCAGTGAACATTGGGAAGGGAGCAAGGGTTGATGCTTTCAGTGCCAGCACTGACACAAGAATCCTTAATCAGGATTCGGGTTTAGCTGGGGCCATGGTGCAATGTGAGCAGAGCAAACACAAGGCTCTTGCTCAACCAACACCTGATGTGGCACCAGGTGTCAGGTGAGAATTCAGCAACTCCCAGTTCAGCTTCTCCCAGTTTGTGACCGAGTCAAAAGGTGAAGGTCAGGCTCCAGTCAAACCAACAGAGGCAGTTGGTCAGCGGGCAAAGCAAACCCAGTTCAGAAAGCTGACAGAACCACAAGGACACAGCCTTGTTTCGAGCACCCACCCCAGCTCAAGCAGGCGAATGTGTGTAAGTTTATCATCTCGTTTTTTACCTTCAATGCATCTGGTTGGGCAAAGTAAACTTGCACTCCGAAGCTCATGGGAGCCCAGATATCACACATTTGTGCAGCGATGTGGCTGAGGGGCAGGTAACTGACCACGTGCTCCTGCCTGTCCTGGGCATCGCTCAGCCCGATGAAGCGCCCGGCCACCGCCGCCGTCCACGTCAGCTGCAACAGAAACCCAGAGCGGCTTCAGAGCGGGGACAGCACAGAGCACAGGCACAGCACAGCTACAGCGTCCTGGCAGCTCAACAGCAGCACTTGGCTCGTTCAGCTGGAGCACAGGAGACTGAGGGGAGGCTCCTCGGGGGCTGCAGCTCCTCCCGAGGGGAGGCGGAGGGGCAGGGGCTGAGCTCTCCTCTGGGACAGGGACAGGAGCCCAGGAAGGGCTGGAGCTGTGCCAGGCCTTGGCACAGAGCTCAGGGAAAGGTTCTTCCCCCCGAGGGTGCTGGGCACTGCCCAGGCTGCCCAGGGAATGGTCCCAGAGCTGCAGGAGCTGCCAGGGATGCCCAGGGTGGGGTTGTTGGGGTGTCTGGGCAGGGACAGGGGCTGGGTTTGATCCCTGGGGTCCCTCCCAGCTCAGGATTCTCTCCCCCAGCACCCCCAGGCTGCAGTTCTGGGGTGCTCTGGGCACTCACGTTGTCGTGGCTGAGCATGGTGCCCTTGGGCTGCCCCGTGGTGCCCGAGGTGTAGATGAGGGTGCAGCACTGGTTTGCTTTCTGGCACGCGATGATCTCGTGGAGCCGTGAGTCCGGCATGTCCCTGCCCAGCTCCATGAACTCCCTCCACTGCAGGGACAGAAGAGCTCAGTCCCTTTGTAAGGCATCACCCACAGGAAAAATGAAACTACACACCAAGAGAAGGAAGCTGCTCTCCCTGCCCAGACCTCTGGAAGGGGCTGTAAATCCACGCTGTCACCCTGCAGTGTTTTCTGGCTGACACAGGGAGAAGCAGAAAGGACACAGACCCACAGCCAGCAGCTTTGCAGCTCTGTAGCAGCTCCCTGGAGGAGCTGTGGGGCCCGAGGGTGTCTGGCAAAGGTCAGCAGGCTCACAGCCCCCTTGCAACATGGATTATCCAGGCTGCACAAGAGCAGACACGTCCTGCCCACCACAGGCAGCACGAGCTCAGGGGATCACAGGCACAGAACCCCAGGCTGGTTTGGGGTGGAAGGGACCTTAAAGACCATCTCATTCCAAGGCCCTGCCACGACAGAAATGTCACCCACCAGATGTTCAGGACCCCAACAGGTACTTGCAGCCATCAGCTGAACACAGCCAGGACTCAGGAGCTGTGAAGAAGCCCAGGACTCACCGAGTACAGATTTGGTCTCTTCTCTTTGATCTCCTCCCCATACTGGACAATACCCTTCAGATGAGGTAGTCTGTCTTCAACCTGTGTTGAGGGAGATTTGTGAGAAGGAGCAAATGCTGCTTGTCCCTTTCAGACATCTCTAACCCCACTTAGCACGCTCCTCATATTTTACTTTATGTAAAGCCAAGAGAATCCCATAATCCCATCTGTGCTCTTGAAAGAATGGGCTTGCCTCACTAGAAACAACCATAATTTGATGTTGCCATACAACCTAGAGGATGTTCAGTTGTTTGTTTTGGCTTCTATTTCAAGCCCAAGGCTTTTAAGAAGTGAAAGCACCACTTAACCTCTTGTGAGACACAGTGGCAGTGCCAGCTGACCTGGCTGGAGCAGGGAGCACACCGAGGAGTTCACCTCTGCCCTCAGACCCAGCACTCCCCTCAGGTAATTCCCTCCCACAGCATTTTACCCTCCCACATCTGTCAACAGGTTGCTGTAACCCCCAGCCATTTAAAAAACATAATTACTTCTAAGATTTTCTGCAGCTGTTTATGGTTTTCCACCACTATAACGTTGGCACTGCAGTTCTCTGCTACATAATGACAGGCCTCAGGAGAGTTTGTAGTGTAGATCCCAACAGCAAGTCCCCTGGAGAAGGGCAAAAAACAAAACAGAAAAGCAAAACACAGAGTTAGAGGACAAGCAGTGTTGCTGGCAAAATTCAGACCATTTCAGAGAAAAAAACTTTAGGAAGAATATCCCATAAAATGACAACAAAGAGGGGAGGGCTTAATTCCAAGAGGAAAGATTCTGTTCTGGGGCGTGGGAAATGTCAAGAGTGGTGTGAGGAACCAAAATATCTCATGTGGAAGGCAGATATCACAATCCAGCCATGGGATTCTCTGGCATTTCCCACCATATTTTAATCACTGTGTACATAAGAATGCTTTCGGATGAACCTACTGGTTATCTTGAGAGAAGCAGCTGGCTAAAAAAACAGGATTTCATTTTTGTTTCATTAATTCATCATGAAATAGTTCAGCTTTTATTTACCTTCATTTAACCCAAACATAAGCAATTGGTTTTTTTTTTTTTTTTTTTTTTTTTTTTTTTTTTTGTTTGTTTTGGTTTTTTTGGGTTTTTTTTTTGTTTTTCTGGAGTTTTAATCAAAACCTGCTTCTCATGTGAATACTGCAGTCACTCTGTGCCTGCCAAACCAAATGCATGGCAAGAAACAAGAGTCTTACCCTGCAAGGATAGCTCCAATGTCAGCAATGAACCACTCTGCAGAATTAAATCCCAGGATGCCCACTCCATGGAAACGCTCCAGGCCCAGCTGTAAACAAGAGATGGCATCAGAGCAGCCTGGCTTCTCCTTGGACACAGCTCAGGGCTCACCTGCAGAGCTCTGCTCTGAGCACAGCACTGAGCAGAGCCCACGCACCGAAAACCCCCAGGAGCCAGGATGGAACCAGTGAAAGTTTCACGTCTCTGTCCCACTGTCAGTGGGCAGGAAAATGAGGATTTGCAATTGCAGAGACTGCCTCACTGAGCTGACTAACAGGAATATAAAGCTGCAGGTCAGGGATTTGCCAGCTCCCCTTGGGCTGGGCAGGAGCAGGTGAGAGGTGAAGTCAGACAGCATCTCCTGGGGCATTTGGCACAAGGTGGGAACGGCAAATACCAACAATGGCCAGAGCAACAAACTCCAGCTCACACTTGGCTTTGAAATTCCAGCTCTTGGAGTCCCAGTCTTTAACTCCCTCAGCCAGACTCTGGTTTTGTCCCAGATGGAAGATCCCACGTTTACTCCCATGGGACTAAAACCAGGCTGGCCTTAACCTAAGACTTGATCCCAATGGTAAAAACAGGTAGTGCTGGTTTCTGCCTCCAAGTCTCCTAATCCCAGCAGCACGAGCAAGAGCCTGAGCCACATGGGATGTTTAAGTCTGGTTTGTAAGCATCCCCTTAAGTTTTTTCTTAGAAAGGTGAACCTTTCCATGTCTCTAGAGGGGCATGCACCAGGTTTGCCATGCACCTCAAACACCTCACTTTAAATGTTTCCTTACATGCTTTTTTTCTTGGTTAAATGTGGGAGCAAATGTCAAAAAAATTAAAAACCAAGTGTCCATAGCATGTTCAGGTCCTTCCCTGTAAGATTCATCTGCACTCAAGGAATTTGCAGGTTTAAGATAGACCTGACTGCAGCCATTCCAGCATTTAAATGAGTGCACATTAAACTCGACTTTTTACACAGAGGTAGGAAAAGGGAGAACAGTTTTAAATTAAAACAAGAGAGAATTACATCAGATATTGGGAAGAAATTTAGGGCTGTGAGGGTGTGAGGCCCTGGCACAGGGTGCCCAGAGCAGCTGTGGCTGCCCCTGGATCCCTGGCAGTGCCCAAGGCCGGGATGGACAGGGCTGGGAGCAGCTGGGACAGTGGGAGGTGTCCCTGCCATGGCAGGAGTGGCACTGGATGAGCTTTGAGGTCCCTTCCCACCCAAACCATTCTGGTTTTAGGATTCTGTGAACACGCACAAAGAGAATTCAACAAACTCTTACCTTCAGAAAGCTTTTGGCTGCTTTCCAGCACTCATCATAGTACATCTTATAGGTCAGCTTTATCCACTGGCCATCTTTTTTGGATGCAAGGGCATAAAAGTCACTGTATTTGTTCACACTCTCCTGCAGGAGCTGGTGCACAGTCTTTGGGGCCTCGCTGCCAATGCCCTGCTCTTCCATCCTCAGCCTGACCTCTCCATCTCGACGTGTTGTCCACACACTGGAGCCAGGAGGGGAGGAGGCTGCTTTGAGAGAAAAGCGTTCAGCACCTTAGATTTAGAAACTTCCTGCTGCTATCACAGCAACAGAAATACAAGTATCAAGCATATGAAAGCAGATGCTGTTATACTCCCTCCCACATCCCTTTTTGACCCTTTCTTTGTGGCAATTTTGCCATGTGATCCCCTGTATTTCAGACTAGAAACCTCTAGAGCACTTTCAAATTTTGTTAAACATTTCTCACTTACATCACCCCTAACCTGCTCTGTTGCCCTAAGGCTCCAGTACTGGTAAGGTGAAAGTTTCCTGCATCTTACACTCTGCTATCTTTAATTTTTTTTTTTTTCTTTTAAGGAGGACTGAAAGCAGGAGGACTGGTAGATGAGCACTGACACTGCCTATTTAATCCTTGAAGCACAGCTGTGCTTTAGAGTCTCAGTTCCAGACACTTCTGCACAACCCATCCTGCAGCCTCAGCTGCTTCTTCCCCGTCATGGTTTGACAAATCCCTCTCCCATTGCAATAATAATTTCAGGCACCCCCACAGTCCCCAAACTTCCATCCACTCACCTTTGGGACCGAGTGAGTTCACCTGGTGTCTCTCCATCTTGGAATCTTCCCCTGACTCGCTGTGGTGTGGCTCAGCAGTTCTGCAAGGCAGAAGGAATTATCCCTGGATGAGAACACTGAGGGCTGCCTGCCATGGCAGCTTTGCTCCATCCCTTAACGTCACTCAGCCCTTGGATGTCAAAGTGATCCCTGATGTTGTGCAGGTGACTTTATTAACTCGCCACCCTGCATGGCCCAGCAATGGGGCAGGTCCCTCAGAGTGTGCACGCTCTGCCTGTGCTGGTTTTGAACACATGAGCGTTGTCCTAATTGCAGCTCTCATTGCAGACAAGCTGCAGAAAAATGCATAAACATCATCCCAAAACCAGCCATCATTTAATTCCTGAAGTCTGCTCCAGGTGCCTGAAACAAAGAGCCTGCAGCTGGGAGAAGGAGAAGGGGGGCAGGAAGGGACACTCGGATCTGGAACTCATCTCCTGTCTGCAATAAGTGAGTCCAACAACAGGGGAGGCCCTGGGGACACTCTGGAGTCACCCCACGGGGAAACCCAGGGAGATTTCCTGCAAAGAGCAGGAAATTGATTTAACAGGAAATCTTGTCCTTAGGTATTCCTATTAAAGCCAGTGCTCCCACCAGCTGCTGGGGAAGAAACAGAAACAGGCTCATGTGCTTCAGCCACGCTCCTCCCAGCTGAGCTGTCCTCTCACTGCCAGCCCTCAGGAGCTGGTGAAGCACCACTTGCCTGCTTGCAAAACACTTCTTACTCCATCCCTTTGCAAGCTGGACCGTCCCACAGCCCTCATGAGGAGGGTAAGGGATAATCCAGTCTCTGGAAGCCAGACCCAGTGAGGTTTGGGAGTCCCACCCTCCAAGCAGACAGCTGCTGCTTTGTTCCCTGCCCTGGGCAATGCCCTGCCAGGCCCAGGGGCAGGGCACTGAGGTCTGAGTTTTTGCTGATTTGAGAGGACACTGCAGACACCCAGATTTTGTCTCCTCCTTGCCCTGGCGGGCCCCTTGCCTCAGCCCATCACACAGGTGCTGTTCCTCCAGGCCGGTGTTTCCTCCTCTCCACAGAACACCTGCAGCACCAGGCCAGGCTCTTCCAGAAGGGCCCTGACATCACAGTGACCCCAGCACTGCAGGAACAGCCCTGGTTCTGCCCTTCACTGTCCCACTGCACACAGCTGAGAGCTCCTCTGGGCCCACACGAACTCCTCAGCCTCACGCAGGGCTCCCATCAATCCCACCTTGTATTTCCTTTCTTCCAGGCCAGGGAAGATAATCCAGCACAGGCACTGTGTGAATTTCAGGGTAAAGTGGAAATATCTTCCCTCTAATCTACATTTATTCTGAATTTCTAGGGAACAGTCAGCTATGACAGCTTTAGGCATATGAGGAGGTTTGAGGCCCAGGGAAGGTCTGACATGGCTGATCCCATTCCTGTCCTGAAGCAGAACTGCTTCTCTGAACTAATCTGCAAGCCAGCAACCAAGACTGAGTAAATAATATTTTTTATTTCCCCTAAGGGGATTATGAGATGTTCCCATCTCTGTGCTCCCTCCTCATTATTGAGAACATTTTTCAGCACAAATTAATCCTCAGTTGCAATAGTTCTGCATCATTTCTCCACCAGTTTTTATGATCAAAGCATGCAAATGACCCAGTAATATGAGTAGAAAAGCCCCAGCTATTTCCCTCAATCAATCAAGTCATCTTTTTCTCCCCCTTTATGACAAGTAATTGAATGCAGCCCCAAAAAATGTAGGTAAAGAGGTTTTATTCAGCTAGATCCCATTATGCTGTAGTGAGATACAGACCCTAATCTGCTCTTTAGCCTGTAAATCTAAGCAGCCTCTTACCAGCAGGAGTTTGAGATCAGTGTAGGGACTGCACAGGAGCTGTTCCCTGCAGAGGCAGGGCTCCTCCAAAACCATTTTAATTAATCAAAGTCAGCCTGGTAGAACACTAATTGTATGTACAGGTCACAGGAGGGTAAAAAAAAATCCTAAATCAGACAAACCTGGGTGAAGAGTTGAGCAGCACATCTTCCCTTGCCACCTCACAGTTCCCTTTCAGAGCCGAATTGCAATAAGCCACAGAGACTGGTTCTGCAAGTGCCATCCTCGCCTCTGACTCACACAGCACTGTCCCTGCAAAAACAGGTTTGGAAATTTAAAATACAGCCAAACGTCACAGCAAAGCAGCTCCACTGACGTGAGCGAGGCAACCCCAAAGAGGCACAGCACCAGCCTGCTGCATTTGCTTGAAACACGGGAAATTCTGACACCCCACGCTCCCCTCGCTGCAAAACCCCCCAGCAGAACCAGCGTGGTACTCTGTGAGAGCACCCCGAGCCAAACCCTTGCAGTTCCACGCTCCCTTTGCCCCCAAAGCCGTGCCAAACGCTCGCAGCCCCCCCATCCCCGCAGCCTCACCGCGCATCGCCCGTCCCGCAGCCTCCCCTCCGCAGCCGCTCCGCACCGGCGCCCAGCCCGACGTGTAATATCCTTTATTTTTAAACTAGCGCCCAGGAGGCAGATCTGGAGCATCTTATGTCATGTGCTGCTGCCTCGCAATTGGAAGCGGCTCGTCACCCCACACCGCCGCCTCTTAAGGAGGCTCCGGCCCCGCGCCAGCCTCGGCACACCGGGGAGTGCGGGTCCCTCTGGGGGACACCGCACATTGCGCCCGTTCGCATCAAAATAAGCATTTTGCAGCTGGTTTGGGGTTTTTTTTCTGATTTTTTT
>VXBU01008269.1:305647-316341 GCA_013400315.1 Bombycilla garrulus
AAAATATTTTATTTTAATATTTGCACTTTATAACAATTTTATTTTAATATTTAAAGAAGGTTCTTACCTTCTTTTCCAATTTAATAAAATTTCTATTTTAATAATCTTAATGAATTCTAGAGTAGTCTGATAAGAGATTCTAAAAATGGTTTGGCTAGAGCACACTGTAGCCTAAGCTGTTTAAATAAATTGCCACACACAGGGAATGGGCTGTTCCTGCTGGAACACAGCCCAAACTCTGGGCCCAGGCTGTGCTGGAACAGCCCAAAGGTCTGGAGCACCTGGGGGGCTGTGGTGGTCTGAGCTAACCCAGCAGAAGTTTTGGGGAAGGGAGAAAAAGAATGCAAATCCTTCTGAAAACTGTTTTTTTTTCCCTAAAATAAAGGTTAAGGGCAAGATTCATTAGGATAAGAGGAAATGGCCTCGAGTTGCACCAGGGGAGGTTTGTGTTGGACATTGGGAGAAATTCATCATGGAAAAGGTTGTAAATCATTGGAACAAGCTGTGCAAGGCAGTGGTGGAGTCACAATCCCAGGAAAAGTTAAAAAAACACGTAGATGTGTCCCTGGGGGACATGGTTTAGTGGTGATAGTTGGGTTTGATCATCTTAGAGGTTCTTTCCAGCCTTAATGATTCTGTGAAAAAGATTTTCAAGTAGAGCCCTGAGCAACAACAGCCCTTTGATCAGATGGAACAGGAGGTGGTTCATGGAGAAGCTCTTGGGCTGATTTGGACAGGGCAAGATGTAAAATGTAAAATAATTGAAATTATTTTAAAATGTAAAAGATGTAAAATGTGCTCTGGGCGGGGGGGAACAGTCCATCCTGGAGCAGAAATCTCTGGGGAAGGATCAGATTGGGCTTTTAGATTCAGGGATACAGATTTAGGGATGAGAGGCCCCCTGCACTGCACAGCCCCAACAAACCAGCCCTGTGCTATTGTTCTCTAACCAGCACAAACTGAGGAGAAATCCTGGAGCAGAAATCTCTGAGGAAAGATCAAATTAGGGTTTTAGATTCAGGGATAGAGAGGATGAGAGCCCCCCTGCACTGCAGGGAGGAGGAGCTCGCAGAGCACAAACCAGCCCCGTGCTGTTGTTCCCCAACCAGCGCAAACCAAGGAGAAATCCTGGAGCAGAAATCTCTGGGGAAGGATTAAATTGGGCTTTTAGATTCAGGGATACAGATTTAGGGATGAGATGCCCCTGCACTGCAGGGAGGAGCAGCTGGCAGAGCACAGCCCCACAAACCAGCCCCGTGCTGTTGTTCCCCAACCAGCGCAAACCAAGGAGAAATCCTGGAGCAGAAATCTCTGGGGAAGGATCAGATTGGGCTTTTAGATTCAGGGATACAGATTTAGGGATGAGGTGCCCCTGCACTGCATGGGGAGCAGCACAATCCCAGGGCATGGGCTGGACCTGCTGAGCAGCACCACCACCACCCTGGGCAGCTCTGGCCTCCATCATCAGAACCTGTGCTCTGGTGACAGCTCCACCATCTCCTGCCCTCCCTGGGTCTGGCTTGCTGAAGCTGGAGTCCAAGACTGCATATTGATTTATTGATTGGTTTATTTTTAAGGGCTATGATCAGGTGGATCCGTGTAACTGTTCTCAGTTGTTCCTGGCTGATAAAGCTGCAGAAAAGCCAAGATTTTGTTTATCCCGTTAGGAGAACAGCTGTATCTGTGAAATGAATTATTGCTGCTATTTTCCTGGTGCAGACCAAGAATTCCAAGCCATTGTTTTTTTCCCTGTGAATTCTTCTCTGCCTCCTCCCACCGCCCAGAGACATTCCCCACTCGCACAGGCAGGGAGGGTTTGGTTCACACCGCTCGGCTGATGAGCAAACCTCAGGAATATGCAACTGGGGAAACTCCTGCCAGAAGGTCAGGCTGCAGCTGCAGCAGAGGACAGAGCGGTGCTGGGGATGCTGAAGATGTAAAACAGCAGCAGCAGAGCAGGACGGGAGGGCCCAGGCAGCCTCAGGAGCCCCGTGCTCTCCTCTGGCTCGGGCACCTCCAGTCCTTGCCATTCTGGCTGTTCCCATCTCCTGCACCCTGAGCCTTCCCTCGCAGCTCAACGTTCCAGCCTCTCCCCAGCTGTCTCTCCTCCTCCTCCTCCTCTCTGCAGCCCCTCCAAGGTGGCTCCATTCTCACTCGCGGCTGATACCTTGGAGTGATAACAGCACAAACAGCAGCCTGGAAGGCGGTGAGATCTGTAAAATCCAGATTCCTGACCCTTGTACTCCAGCCTGCCCTGGTGCTCAGCCAGCACCTGCCGTGCTTACCGAGGGCACGTAGCTCCCAGTGAAGCAAGGAGAGCTCCAGGGCCACAGCCCAAAGCTTTACTCAAGGGGCAGGAGCCACCAGCTCTATTTTTGGCCATTCCCTGAGCCAACAAATGACCTCGGGCGAGCTGTTTTTTATGGGCTGCCCGTGTCCTTGTCCATCAAACCGAGGTTGCATCACTCCCAAGGTAAATCCTGTGGCGTTTGCTGAACTCCTGCTGGTTCTGGGGCCAGAGGGGACCACGCTGGTGGTGAAGAGCAGAGATGAGCACAGATGGTCCTCGGGCACCCCTGCCACAGGCAGGAGAGCGGCTGATACCTTGGAGTGATAACACAGCACAGCCCTTTATAAATATATAAATAACGGGGAATTGCTGAGCTTGGAGTAGCAAATGGACCGGAGTGGCTGGGACTCTGGTCCAACAGCCCCTTGCTGGCTCTGTGTTTGCCAGGATTAACTCCACAGAGCCACAGGACTCTCGTTTTCAGAGGCACCAGGAGCAGGGTGGCCCCAGCAGCTCCAGGAAAGTGAAGGACCCAGGCCCAGGACTGGCTGGGGTGCGCCAGTGGAGAGCAGCTCTGCAGAGAAACACCTGGGAGGGAATTACAGCCACAGGAGGGCCAGGGGGACCTGGGGGCGTTGGGAAGAGTGTGGCAGCAGGGCAGGAGTGATCCTGCCCCTTGGTCCAAGCGAGGCACATCTGGAGCAGTGTCCAGTGGCCAGGTCTGGCTCCTCAGTTCAGGAAGACAAGAAGCTACTGGAGAGGATCCAGTGGAGGCCACAAAGATGAGGAGGAGAAACTGTGGGAGCTGGGCCTGCTCAGTCCAGAGGAGAGAGGGCTGAGAGAGGATCTCATCAATCGTATATAAATATACAGATATCTCCAAAGAGTGTCCAGAGGATGGTACCACTGCTCAGCGGTGCCCAGTGACAGGACAAGGAATAATGGGCACAAACTAAAACACAAGACAAACACCTCAACATGAGGAGGATCTTTACTGCCCAGGGAGGGTGCAGAGTCTCCCTCTCTGGAGACATCCCAAACCCACCTCGATGTGTTCCAGTGTCACTGCTCCAGGTGATCCTGCCTTGGCTGGACTGGGTCATTTCTTGTGACACAGGGTCAGGAGAGAAGAGGTGTCTGTGACACAGGCTCAGCCTCGAGGGGAGGACCAAGACCTCCACAGAATCCATTTTGCTCCTGTTGGTAAATCTGTGGTGAGAACACACACAAAGCCTCCAGTTCATGATCTTGGGTGAGTTACAGCAGTGTCAGGGCTGCCTGTGCTGGGATGTTACAGATTTTATCTCTGTGATAAAAGTAACTTTTTCCAAAGTGTAGACACACTCCTGGTCTCCACCTGAAAGACGTGGAGAGGTGGCACTTAGGGACATGGTTTGCTGGGGAGCTGGCAGTGTTAGATTACTTTCCCTGGTGATTTTAAGGGTCTTTTCCAACTTAAATAATTCCACAATTCCTTCATGTTTCTGCCTCACCTTGGCATCTCCAGGTATTTCACATGCCCAAGGCAGGGGGAAATGCCAGCAGGGACTGAGCTGTCCCTCACAAGAGAAGAGCATCAGGATGAGAGCAAAGGTCCAGGATAAATTTGGACTGGGGCCGTGGGATTCCAGATTTGTGAACATCAGACCACATCACTGAGGGGAGGAACTCTGGGGCACAGGTTTGGCACTGAGACACGGACTGGCTGCTGCTTCTTCTTCACCTCAGCCACAGCTTTGTGCCCTGCAGAACATCACCCAGTGAAATTTCCATTTGCAGGTTCTTTCCTCTCCTACCCCAAGCAAAGCATCATCCCTTCATGCAGCACAGTGAGTGGGAAGAGGTTTCTTCTTCAGCTGAACCATTCCCCAAACGGAACAAGCCCTGTCTGCCCATCTGAATTACCCAACACAGTTTACATAATTTTCACTTTTATCAGCAGTGCTGGCGCTGGATCTGGGAGCTATTTTGGGATAGGACTCCTCTGATAACGCTTCCAAATTCCCATCTCCAGAGCCGCTGGTGGCAAGTGACTCAACCCGAGCTGTTGCCCCTCAGGACATTGACTTTGAAGATAACGGGGCAATAAAATATTTTGGCAATTTCCACTTGAAGCTGGCCACGAGGAGAAGAGAGATGTGATGAGGAAACAGGCTGGAAAGCACATGGCCACAGGTAGGAAGTGAGACAGAAGAGTCTCTTTGTACCTGAGTCATTTCCAGACTCAAACTACTCATGGTGTCCTTCCCTTCAAGGACTTGCAACATCTTTTCTGGTCATGTGAAAGGGTCGACAGCAAATAGGTGTGGGAAATACTGGAAAACCCCAGAAAAACACAGCCCGAAAGCACCCTCCCTCCCCCCACACACACCAAATTATACTCTGGATTAATATCCAACTCTCAACTGTCATAAACCAGCAAAGCCAAGGACTCATCACCAGGACAGCAGCTGATAACTGATCTTTTTCTTCCTCTGTGATTAAATGACTCTTCTGCAATTCTCATAAATAAAACAGGGCAAAGCCTGTTTACACTGGCCTCTAGGCATAAACTCCTTCTTAATTTTTTTTAAACTCATTAAAAACTGCACTCTCATGGATCTTGAAACAACACAGAGTGGGTAAAGGCTGTTTATGCAATATGCAAAGTGTAGTGTGTGGAAATACATATTTATAAAGCCTGAAAAGCAGTGGAAAATTAGGATTTATTGGCTGTATAATTATTTAGTTTGATGTTAGATATCACCTCACTTCAGAGGCCATGCCTATATCCTCTGAACATTAAACCTAAACACAAACTGCAACGCTATCTATGCCCGCAGGTAATCCCAGATTTGGAAAAGAATTTTCTGGAAAGCCATTTGCTCTAAAATGAGATGGATGCAGAAGTTGCATGGAGAGGAGCTGTTCCCAGCAGCTCAGAAAAAAAATCCAATTGCACCTCCAGAACTTCAGTAAAAATGGAATTCTGTCTTTTCTCTCTTCCCATGCCCCAGCCAAGGGACTTTGTGGCAGTGGTGTCACAATGTTTGCCCAGCAGAGCGAGGCTGTGCCTGGCTGCTCTCCCCCCTGAAGCTGTGTTGTAACAGGAAGGGGATGAATGTGTAACCAGAGATAGTGACACGGAAACGAGCTCTGTCCCTCGGTGACACGGGCCAGGTGCCGCTCCGGGAGCGGGGGGACAGCACAAGCTGAGTTTCTGCTGATGGCTGAGTGAACTGGAGTGAGGTGCAAGACCTCTGCACCTGCAATCCAGCCCAAAATGTTAATAATCCACAGAGCCACATAATCCAGCCGAAAATGTTAATAATCCACAGAGCCACATAATCATTTTTTGTGGTTTGTAAACAAACCCACCTGAGTTAAACAGTTACAGGCTTTAAGATGCTCACAAGCACGAGGATGTTGAGCTTCCCCGTGTCAACAAACCAAACCTTTTTGCTCAATATTCAGAGTCCAAGCTTCCAGCCTGGATAACAGAAAGATTAAAATGTATGAAAAGCACTGTGCCCAGGGGGCCAAGAAGACCCAGCTTGTGCCAGTGGCCATCAGGACCAGTGACTGCCCCCCGTGCTGGGCCCTGCTGGGGTCACACCTCAAATCCTGAGTTGTTTTGGGCCCCTCATGGTTGGAAGGACATTGAGGGGCTGGAGGGTGTCCAGGGAAGGGAATGGGGCTGGGGAAGGCTCTGGAGCACCAGTGTGATGAGGAGCAGCAGAGAAGGTTCTCTGCAGGTGATTTAGAGAGATGGGAGGACTGATTCGGGATCAGAATTGGATTTTATTGAGGTTGTTAAAATGCTTACATTCTATTCTAGGGTTAGTAATCTTTTACTATAATTATTATGTTAAACATTATAAAGACAAACTTACACATTTTAAAAACATCTCTTGCTTACAGAGGGTTGATTCAATCTTTTCTTCTTGACACCAGTCTTGATCCACTCAACTTGTAATCTTCAAAGCTCTGTTTGTTTTTGCCAAGGCACCCTGGTTATCAGGCTGGCTGTGCTAATTCCATCAGCAGTGCTCTCTGTCCTGTGGACCCCGAGCTCAGGTGCCCCAGAGCTCTCCTCTGCTGCCCTGCAGTGCTGAAGGTGCCACCACCGTGTGTTTTGTGGATCTTGTGCCCCTTCCCACCACATCACCCAGGCCTTCCCACCACTCCTCCAAGGCTCCTGGCCGCTCTGTTCCAGCAGCTGAGGTTATCTGGGAGATGAGAGGAGCCTCTTTCAGACTCACCCACCAGAAAACCTGGGCTCAGTGCAGAAATTCCACGTAAACCTTGCACAGGGGCTGTTCCCTCTCTCAGGGTTTAATTACACAGATGTTGCCTCCTGCAGGAGCTGTGTTGACAGAAGCTGAGTGGATTCAGTAATATCAATATGACTGCACTTGATTACATCCACGTTGTGGACACATCCTCCTGTGGGCTCAGGAGGCTGCAGCTCCCTGCAGGGAGTGGCACACAAAAACCCACAGGCACTGTTTTTTTTCCATTACTTTATTCAGTGTTTTTTTGGTGGAATTTCCAGGCAGCTACAGCCAAACCAAACAGATAAAACTGCAGATAAATGCTTGGTCCTTTAAATCTCGTAAAAGGAAATTTCCAAGGTGGGGGAAAAGACAGCATTTGGGGGTTTAGCTGTGCTAAAAACTTGTTAGGGGGAAGATATGAGGTTGAGAAGAGTGACCTTTCCAAATCCCACGTTGTGCAGGGAAGCCTTTGCCAGGGATTGTTGGGATACAGCCCAAGGGAGACAGGAAAAGAAGCACGGGAAGGGCTGAACACTCTCTCTTCTTTCTCCCACCTTCAGCACTCACCTGTTTGCTTCCTGGCTGGGCAAGACCGAGGAAAAAAATGCTCTGCGGCACTGCCAGCACGGAACAGAGCATCCCATACCGGCCTGGAATTCATTGTCCCGCTGGAGAGACGTGTGGGCAGAGCAGGACAGGGAACGGTGCCACTGGGAAATTCCAGCGCGGCCTTGGCACAGCCACACTCAACAGATTTCTCCTCTCAAGCCCAGCCAAAAGCACTGGAGAGCGTTGTTGTCTGAGCAGCAGCAAGCCCAGGAGTTTGTGATGCAGAAAACCCAGCCCTGGGGCCGCGGCTGGAGCAGGAGCTCACCCAGGGCTGTGCCCCAGGGGTGGGGCAGCTCCCTGAGGGAAAAGCTGCGGTTTGCACCGGCCCCACTGAAACTTCCTTGGAAACTGCTGGAGTGGAGATTAAATAGAGATTTAACTCCCAAGTGCACCCCTTGAGTGACTCCCTGCCTGCAAAACCAGGACCTGTTCATGTGCACCACAAATTAAAATGATCGTGAATGAAATGATCGTGCAAGTTTAACTTTATTGCTGATCTATTAAAGGGAAAATCCACGATCGCAGATGAGGTGATCCTCAAAACCTGCCTGGGATGGTGCTGTTGATCCTATGGGACAGAAGACACAGACAGGCCCCAGTTCAGGCTCCAAATATTTTGCACTGAGCCCACTCAGCAGTGAAACACAGATTGAGAGAATCCCAGAATCATTCGGGCTGGAAAACATCTCCAGGGATGGGGGGAAGCTGACACAGAAATCTCCCAGGTAGGAAAATGCCTTTGGTACCTGTCTGGGAATGAGTATTCACCCATTTAACACAAGAAATCTTTTCCTTTAAGCAAAAATCCCAAAGGCAATTTTTTTTTTGTTTGTTTCTTTCAGTTTTAACCCTCTGGGATATTTTTCACACAGGAAACAATTTAAAGGAATAGTTTCATTTCAGGTTTCACTTCCAGCACCCAAACCAGTATTTTTCATGGATAAACACAATATTTCAAAGGACCCTACTACCTTAACACGGAATTTGTTTTCATCAGAACACAATTTTTCTGTCAAAACCTCCCTTTAGTGAAATCAAGTCAATCAATGAGATCCTTTGGGCGGGATTTGGTTTGAGCTGAATTCCAGTTTGCTTTGAGGAACGTGCCCTCCTGTGGGTAGCACAGGCAGCTGCAGCAAGCTGCTCCTCTGGGAGAAAAAAGAAGGAAGAGAAAAATCAAACTTCTCTTTCTTTACCAACAACTTTTTGAAATGAATCTCCTTCCCCCAGACCTTGGTGCTGCGTGAGAGGAGCGAGACCTGGCTCACGAACAGGAAACAAAGAAGAATTAATCCCAGGGCACAAGAGGTGGCAGACAGGTCCCCAATTAAAAATAACTGGTTATTATTATTATTATTACTGGCACTGTGGTGACTCCCCAGCACCTGCCTGGCTCCCGTGGGCTCCCAAAGGTGCTGTGCTGAACATTATCAAAAATTTCAAGCATTATCAAGTGGTCAAAAACACGTTGCTGTGGCACTTGGGGACAGGGCTGCTGGCGGCCTGGGCAGTGCTGGGTTTGGGGATCTCAGAGGGATTTTCCAGCCTTAATGACTCCGTGATTCTGTGAATTTTGGGATGTTGTTGCCACCTGTGCTTTGGGTTTCACACAGTAATTGCGCTTTGGGAAGAGCAGGAGCACAACTAAATGTGTTTTACATTTCCAGAGGAATGGATGCTGTTCAGCGGGGAATTAAAAATAAATTTTAAAATTATTTATTTAAATAATAAATAAAGTGGCCCTAAAAAATAAAGTGGTAAAAGCTGCAACAAAACATTGGGAGTGATATTAAAGGGGGGAGGACTGAGGAATTTCATGCAGCTCCTGGTAAATTTGAGTGATAATTCAAAATCAGCATGGTGCAATTCAGTGTGGCCAAACCCAATGCATGTTGCACAAGAAGGGATAAGTAATAACCACAAGATTAAAAAATACCTGTTTATTGAGTGTTTTTTAGGAAAGGTCTGGGCTTCAGCAGCAGGAAAACCAGAGGATTGCTTCATTTGTAAAACAAGAGATTGAGGGAAGGAATAAGAACACACCAGGAGTTTTTAAGGCAAATCTATTAATCTGATTTCAGTTTCCAGAAGTAAAGATGGATGTTTATGTGTACTAGATGATTTTTTAAAAACTATTCCACCTCTATTTTCTCTTCTACTGTATGTTTCATAAATACATAAAACCTAAACACCTAAAAGTTGTTCTTTTAAAATATCCATGGCTTAAGCATCTACAACCCATTAAGAATAAAAAATTGTTTTTCTCAGGAGCTTGTCAAAAGTTCACTCAGTGTGTCCGTGGTGGTCAGACACACAACTCCATGAATATCTCCAGTGTAATTCTCGTGGTCATCTCCCAAAAGCAGGAACAGCAACCCCAAATCTGCAGCTGGACCCCATGCTAACCAGTGTCTCCAATTCATATTGCCTCGCTCAGTCACTTCCTTTTCCAGAAACTCCTTTCCCGAAGCATTAGGTAAGAAAAGTAATAATCCTGTGGTGTTTGGAGCAGGCTGTGTTATTGGAGTCTCCATGGGTACAAATTGCACACACTTCCTTGGCTGAGGCTGGGACATACTTTTCAGAAAACGTTGCAGAAAAAAATACATCATAAAAGGTTGGGGGTTTTTTATTATTGCATGTCAGGAAGGTGATCCTGGAAATCATGAAATTCCTGATGGGGATTTTTCAGAGCAAATGGTGGATATTCTGCTGAGTTTAACTGTATGGGAAAAACCCATAAAAACCCCACAAACAGATATTTCGTAAAGCTTTATAAAAAATGCTGCTTTCCTTGGCAGCACCTGCATTCAAAAAATATGAGAGCCACCTAATACCTGTGCTGAGTTTCACTGACAAAATAAAACAGGTCAGGATGTGGGGAGTGAAGCCCCATCCACCTAAAACATGGGAAATCCTGTGAGCAAAAGCATCTCCAGGTGCTCGGGTCCATTCCAGCAGACACAGATCCATCGTAAATAACCCTCACAAATCAGGGGAACTCAGCAACTTCCAGCAGCACTGCATTGAGGCCAGCGTGGCATGGGGCACTGCCAGGGATCCAGGGGCAGGCACAGCTGCTCTGGGCACCCTGTGCCAGGGCCTCACACCCTCCCAGGGAACAATTCCTGCCCAATATCCCATCCAGCCCTGCCCTCTGCCAGTGGGAGCCATTCCCTGTGTCCTGTCCCTCCAGCCCTTGTCCCCAGTCCCTCTCCAGCTCTCCTGGAGCCCCTTCAGGGGTTCTGAGCTCTCCTTGGAGCCTTCTCCTCTCCAGATGAACACAGCTCCCGAGCAGCAGGGCTCCAGTCCTGGCACCATCCCGGTGCCTCTCTCTGAATTTTCCCCAACAGTTCCACAGAATTCACAGAATCCCAGAATCCCCAGGGTGGAAGAGACCTCCAAGATCATCGAGTCCAACCCGTGCCCAACTCCTCAACCAAACCCTGGCACCCAGTGCCACATCCAGGATTTGTTAAACACATCCAGGGACGGTGACTGCCGCAACTCCCCAGCAGCCATTCCAGAACTTTATCACC
>VXBU01008269.1:317486-329882 GCA_013400315.1 Bombycilla garrulus
CCGGGCACCGCTCCGCTGGGTTCGGAGCCGGCACCGCTCCGTACCGTACCGTACCCCTCTCCGTGCTCTCCTCCCCGTGCTGTCCCTTTCCCCTTCTCCGTGCTGTCCCCGTCCTTTTTTTCCTGCCGTTCCCCTCTTTTCCTGCTGTCCCTCTCTCTTCCTGCCGTCCCCGTCCCCCTCTCTCCGTGCTCTCCCTCTCCACATGCTGTCCCTTTCCCTCTCCCCGTGCTGTCCCCGTCCCCCCCGAGCGCTCCTCCTCCTCCTCTTTGGGGGTGGAGGGAGGTGGTTTCAACTCCAGCTCATCGCTGGAGTTTGCCAGAGCCGGGAGATCCCGGCGCTCGCTTTCGTGTCGGTGTTAGAAACGAGGGGAAATCGCAGCGAGACCTATTTGCAAGCATCTGCCGTCTGTTCTTGACGTGGTTTCTCCTGTTTGTTTTGAATAAAGTGTGTTGTGAAACAAGATTCTTCTCCTGTTAGAGTGGGATTTTGTGGACGTGCCTGTTTCAAGCGTGAGTTCCTGCTGCCTGATTAAATCTTTCCATTCTTTTTACGTAGCTAGCGCTCCGACGCCTTTATTTTGGCTTTGCTGTTGAAAGGGGCGAGACTTACTAATTAAAGAGCAGAATAAATAGTATTTTTATTAAATATTGTTAAATCTGCGTTACCTTTTTGCATTTGGAATGTCCTTAAACTGAGGCTTTAACTGGCAGGTTAAGCTGAGAACTCAGCTTTGAGATCATTTAGTCGAGGCTTTTTTCATCTGCTTCTGCCGAAACTTTTCAGCTCTATCTTGGTTACAAATCATTTGAGAATAGAAAGTAATGTCTGGCTTAGAAAAAAGAAGAAAATCAGTCTCTAAATACCGACCTTAAGCTCCTGGGCTTCCCTCTCTGCCTCTGTTGTTTCACTTTTCAGTCTGAGTTTGCTTCAGTCAGTTCAGGATCAGCTCAGTCTCAGGTTTTATTTTAAAGTGGCACATTTAGTAGAAGAGGAGGCATTTTGGGAGGCTCTTTCACTGTCACCTCCTTCAAGATGGGTTGAATCAACCTCTGACTGTGTCTGCTGAGAGAGTTTGGGATGAACACTTTGATTTCTGGGTGGCTGGAATCAAGTGAGGCAAAACCCCCAAGACAAGATTTTGTAGGACCAGCCTGTGGGGTGCTGGATATGTGAAAATCTTAGTTCATATTTTTATAAATCAAACACATCCAGCTGTGTCTTTACCTCTCAGCATCGCTGTCCCGAGGGAGGGGAGGTGTATTGGAGTTCTGTGAGATGTGTTTTCTTTGCCTGGGGGTTACACAGCTGTGGGCAGGCTCTGGGGGTTTCTTGTTTGGAGCTGGCGTTGTCAGAGCTGTTCCCATAACCACAAGGTTTGGAGCTGCTCATCTTTTTAATCGCAATCCGGGTTCTCAGGTAACAACAGGATCTTGGCCTGAAGGCTGAAAGCGCAGACAGAAGGGGCTGACAGCTGGAATTTCTTTGTCCCTGCTTGCTTCCTTCAAAACAGGGATGATCCCAGTGTGCTTGGGGATGGGGACAGGAGCATCCACTGCCACCCAGGAAAGGCAGAGCCACCTCCCTCACGGCCACCGTGCCTCCCACAGACAGCCCTGCTTTGCATCCCCCTGCTGAGCCATTTGCATCTCATGAATTCCTCCCCGGGAGCGTGTCCCTGTCGTGGCCCCGTGTGCCAGCTCTGCTCCTGGGGCCGGGTCTGAGCCACGGGGAACTCTGCAGCACCTGGGCAGAGGCTGAGAGCTGCAGGCAGCACCCTGGGGCCATGGCCAGCAGCAGAATCTTCTCCTTTGGCATCAGATCTGCCCTCTCAGAGTGTTTTGTAGGATTGCCATATAAATTTGTAGGATTACCATATATATTTGTAGGATTGCCATATAAATTTATAGGATTACCATATAAATTTATATATTTGCTTTATAAAAGGAGGCCCCTCCTTCATCAAGGGCTTTGGCACCACACTGAGCTGAGCTGGGAGGCAGGGATGGGCTCACCCATCCCCAGACTAAGGGCTCAGTGTTGTCTAGAGACGGTCACTGTTAAATCGTGTGTCAGGTATGTGAAGGTGCATCAGAAATTCACTTTCTGTGTCCTTCTGTGTGTGTAACATGGTCAGACCCGTCCCTGGCAGTGTCCAAGGCCAGGCTGGACGGGGTTTGGAGCACCTGGGCTGTGGAAGGGGTCACTGCCCATGGACAGGGAGGACCAAGGTGGGATTTCAGCTATTCTGGGCTTCTGCAATCACCGAGCAGCCAGTGCTTCTGATGACATCGTTTGTCCTGGCTTTTGAGGGAAATCCTCCAACTGAGAGTATTCCCTACCACTAAAAGTCACTTTCTGCCACCAGATAACTTCGAGGCTGCCACAACCGCGGCTCCACCGCGGCAGAATAGACGGCGCCAGTCATTGTCTTTAAATATCCCCTGCTTGTAACACCTCGGAGCACCGACAGCTGCCACGTTTAATCACGGCGTGTTTGTGTTTTCCCTGCTGATCCAGGCCCGTGAACAGAGCTGCTTTCGCGTTTTCCAGCCCGTTTCCCCCGCTCCCTTCAGCCCTTGCCGAGCTCAAAGCGGAGCCCGGGATCAGCGCCGCTGATTCAACAGGCGGCTCCCGCCCGGCTCCTCGGCCGGAGTTTGTGCTGGAGGCTGCCGGGTTATATTTACCCGAGCTCTCCCTGCTTTCCCTGCCTCCGTCGGAAGAAATGCCAGCGCCGAGCAGGGCTGGATCCCGGCCAGCGGGAGCCCAGCGTGCCAGGGCTCGCCCGGACCCGGCGCTGGGATCCATCGGGATCCGGGATTGCCTCGCCGCTATTTGACAGCAGGGAAGGTTTCTCTCGCTAATCCGCGCTTTGAGACGCGTTGTTTTGTCTTATTTGGACTGGCAAGTCTTTATTCCTTTGTTCAAACACTCGCAAATCCAGCTTATTGTCTGGGAACGTGCCGGCTTTCCCACGTCGGGATGTGTCTGTCCGAGCGGCTTACGGAGTAATTCCCCATAAATACATAAATAAATTCTCCATAAATACATCAATAGATGGCAAAGCCTTCCTTCAGCACAAACCGTGGATCCCTTAACCCGCAGAGCAAAGAGGAATCCAAGCAGCTTATGGAGTAATTATCCATAAATTCATAAATAGACTACAAAACCTTCCCTGAGCAAAGAGGAATCCTTTTGTACGGGACACTTCCTAGAGTCCCTTTTCTTAGCACACAAAGCACAGAGGAAATTATTTCAGGGTCATATTAATACACAAATTATTTTCATTTGTGGGGGGAAAGCAGAAAAAACAAACCCACTTTCAGCGTTTGGTGATGTTTTATAAGAGGTGGTAATGTTTGCATTTCAGAAATTATTTCAGGACATGTTAATACATAAATTATTTCCAGGTAGGGAGGGAAGGAGAAAAAACCAAACTTACTTTCAGCTTTCGCTGATGTTTTATGAAAGATGTCAATTTCTAGAAAAGTTTAAATGTTGTTAATTCAGCTGAGTTGTTAAAACAATACGTAGTTATGTCTAGACATGTGATTTCATGTCAAGGAATGAGTAAATCTTCCTCTTCCCACAGTATTCCTGCTCACTTATGTCACTGCAGGGGTTAGGCAGTGTCTACCCAGCAATAAAGTTACAAGGTGTGTTTTAAATTGCAACAGAAGCAAGAAGTTTTAGAAACTGTTTTGGTTCCTTGATCTGGTCATAAAATCACAGAAGAACTTTTCCTTGAGATCCATCCCAACCCCCTGACACAGCTTCATGTTGTTCCCTTGGGTATTCCCTGATGTTCCACAGCAGGAAGAGCTGTAGAAATCCCAAATGAAGGCATTTGAAAGGTCATTTAAGTTTGCTTTTTTCTCTGAGTTAGATTTCTATTAGAATTTTGTTTTTCTGAGCTTAATAAATGCCAGAGAAGTCTCAGCATTGTACAAACGTGTCGTGGGAGGAAGCTTTGCAAGAGGTTAATGACTGAGCATTGCAGTCAAAGGAACAGGTCACAGAATGCTGCACCAATAATGACTCTCATATAAAGAATATGCAAACAAAAATCACATGCTTTGTTTTCTTGTCCCGAATCTGAAAGAAATTTTCAGTGTCTGCAGCAAGAAGCTGTCAGAAATAACATTTATATTGGCTGTGGTGTTATTCCTCCCTGGTGCTGCATTTAGCTCACTGGTGCATATTCCCACCATCCAGGTTCCACAAATCTACTTTTTTTTTTCCTGTGTGAGGAGGTTTTTCTTTGGCTCCATGTGCAGAATGTGTGGATGTGTGTGAAAGGGAACAGCAGCAGGTACCTGCGTGCAGGCTCTGAGGAGGAGCAGCTCGAGGCTGACTACTTCTTCTGCTCTGACTTCTTCAGGGCACCTCTGATCCTCACCAAGTCTCCTCCTGGCAAAGAAAATGTGGAACGTGAGCAGGAGCAAAGCAGAGGTTCAGGGGATGGCACCATGGAGCAGCATCTCTGAATCAGGAGCTGGACAAGGGGGAAAGGGTTGGAACTGAAAGAGAGGAAATTTAGGTTTGAGAACTGAAGAAATTCTTCACTGTCAGGAGGGTGAGCCACCTCTGGAGGTTTTCCAGAGAAGATGTGCCTGCCTCTGGATCCCTGGCAGTGCCCAAGGCCAGGCTGGACAGGGCTGGGAGCAGCTGGGACAGTGAAGGGGTCCCTGCCATGGCAGGGGTGGGATGGGAGGAGCTTTAATGTCCCTTCCAACCCAAACCATTCTGGGATTCTGTGTTTACAGAATGAACATAAATTTATATGAATTTTACATAAAATTGTATTTCCCCCGTCCCTTCTAGAGAAGAGGATCCTGCCTGGATTTACTTCTCTCCCAGGCAGCTTTGGAGTGCACATTTTCCCTTTCCCATCAGGAACCAAACCCCTGCTCCAAACTCTTAAACATCCTGTGAGCAGCTGTGCTGGGGATGAGGGAATCCTTGTGGACTGCACACGTCAGGAGCGAATCCGGGTGTGAGGAGAGGTGGTTCTGTCTCCATGGCTGAGGTTTGGAAGTGTCCCACTCGTTTGGGAGCTGGAGGATGAAGTCAGTGCTGAGTCTGTGCGGGAGGGCAGCGGTAATTCAGGAATTTGTCGGGGATTACGTGGCTGGTGGCTCTTGGAGGTTAACACGAGGCAGAGGGTCCCGCTGAATGGAGCCTGTAATTAAGGATGCCTCTTCTGGAGGTGGCACCAGTTAAAACTGACAAGAAACATCAGGGGAAGAGGAGAGAAGGGAAAAGGCGGGGGCGGAATGATTATAGGCAAACAACCTCAGCAGAATTAGCAATTTCCTTAACCACCACCTGGTTAGTCATTGTCAGACTGTTCCTTGGTATCAGCTTAAGATCCCATTGCCACCATGACAACCCCGGAACCGTTCTGGAGAATTTCTGGCTTAACACACAGCTGATTAAACATTCACCCTGCCCGGGGAATTATATCAGTTATTCTCGTTCTTCTGACCTCTGGTGTCTGGGAGTCCTGGAGGCTTTAGATAAAGCAGCCACACACTGACAGGTAAAAAACCCTGCAGTGCCCTTGCCCTTGTGCAGCTGAGCAGGGACACAGTGGGACATTTGACAGGGATGTTTTCCCCTAAGACAGTGACTGGAGAAACCAGGGCACTGAGCACTGAATTTTTATTATTATCATATAGAGACATCCAGCAGTGCTGCACAGCCGTACAGTGATGGCCTCAATGCAGTGCTGGTGGAACTTACTGAGTTCCTCTGATTTGTGAGGGTTATTTATGATGGATCTGTGTCTGCTGGAACAGACCTGAGCATGGGTGATGCTTTTGCACAGGATTTCCCATGTTTTAGGTGCTGTTGGAGTGGAGCATCAGCTCATGTGAAAGGGAGTGGCTTTAAACTGAAAGAGAGCAGGGTGAGATGAAATATCAGGAAGGAATTGTTCCCTGTGTGAGTGATGAGGCCGTGGCACAGGTTGCCCAGAGAAGCTGTGGCTTCCTGGAAGTGTTCCAGGATGGGGCTTGGAGCAGCCTGCTCTGGTGGAAAGTGCAGGAGGCAGAACAGGATGAGCTTTAGGTCCTTTCTGACTCAAACCCTTCTGAGATTCTTTCCCTGTTCCCTTCTTGGCTTTCTCCAAGATCTGATCCTGAGCTGAGCTGATGCTTGATGATGTGTGGGTTGGCTCAGGGCTGATGGTACCTGGGTTCAGCTACTGCTGCTAAGGGACAGTTTCACAATTAGATGGTTTATTAATTATCCTTTACTCAGTGTGTGAACGAGGCTGCTGCACAAGGCACAGGAAGCCCAAATGCAGGTGGCATTTCTCTCTCCACCACCTCATGACCACAGTGGGACGGGGTCTCAGCAATGCCTCCAGTGCCCAGGACAGGACTGAATCACCACAGGGATGAGCAGGGGGTGTGGGGAGAGCAGTGCGTCCTTCCTGAGCCTGCTCCTCACTGCTGCCACACCTTTCCAGCCCTGCAGGGATGCAAACGTGGGCAAGGGTCTCAGGAGCGGCTGAGGGCACTTGGCTCCTTCAGCTGGAGCACAGGAGACTGAGGGGAGGCTCCTCGGGGGCTGCAGCTCCTCCCGAGGTGCAGGGATCTCCTTTACCCCAGGANAGTGCCAACATCACCAAGAAGATGGAGGTTAGGAAGAAGAAGAAGAGATAACATGCCACGTGTAAGAATTCTCCATCTTGACTCCCAGACCCCCCTGTCCAGAATCTCAAACCCCCCTGGACATGGGTCCAAATCTTTTCCTTTTCATCTATAATTATTACTATTCTACTCTTCAAACTCTGGTGACTTGCAATTCTTCCTATAAGTCAGTAATTTGTCTCATGGATTAAAATCAAAACCACAGGCACACCCAGTATCAATCCAGGTTCTCCGACACCTCTGGCAAGGCTGAAAAGCCTCCTGACCAGGGTTTGGATCATTCTGAGATGCCACAGGAACCCCCTGGGTTCCAACAGAGGGGAGGCGGAGGGGCAGGGGCTGAGCTCTGCTCTGGGACAGGGACAGGAGCCCAGGAAGGGCTGGAGCTGTGCCAGGCCTTGGCACGGAGCTCAGGGAAAGGTTCTTCCCCCCGAGGGTGCTGGGCACTGCCCAGGCTGCCCAGGGAATGGTCCCAGAGCTGCAGGAGCTGCCAGGGATGCCCAGGGTGGGGTTGTTGGGGGGTCTGTGCAGGGACAGGGCTGGATTTGATCCCTTAGGGATCCAGCTCAGGATATTCTGGGATTCTGTGAGCCCAGGCTGGAGCAGGAGGCACCTGGAGATGTGTGGTGAGGTGGACAACGGCTCATGGGAAGCAAGGATGGGTTCTGCACAGGGCTGGATACTCCAGGCAGCTCAGCCAGCTCTGGGGCCTTTCTGGCCAACAGAAATTTCGTATTTTCTGTTAGCCAGGGCTCTTGTTTGGGCAGTGAAGGGAGGTTGTGCAGAGCCTCTGATAAGGTGGGAGGAAGCAGGCTGGAGATAAGCCCAGGCTCTCCGTGTGCTGGAGGTGCTGCTGTCAGTGCTGGCACCTCGCTGCTCTGTGCAAGGATATTTTTCTCCTCCTTCCCTGAGCTCTCTGGGGTAGTCCAGTCTAAAAAACAGTTCGAAATCCACCTCTGGGCTGTGAAATGTGGGGGAAATGGGAATAAGTGCACATGGTCTGGTTCTGTCTAATTTATCTTCAGTCTTTGCATTTAAACAATTTTTTGCGCTGTTCAAACCACCGCCCTTCACCCCCAAGGAGATGAAATGCAGATCTTTTCAAATATTCATGACCTTAAATGACCAATCATGGGAGGAAATTTTTCTTTAATAGGTACAAATAATAAGAGAACTAATGGTTCCTGGTCACCGGGCTGGTCTTCAGAGCTTCCTTCTTCCTAGCAAATATTTATTCTCCTTAATGTGACAGATGTGCACCATTGTTAGATGACTTCCACCTGCCAGGAAGGTGAAATATCCTCCACAGAATATTTCTTCAAGCCCCTTGAGGAACCTGTGGCTGGCCTGCAGGCTGTTCAGCTCTCACAGCTGCTTGCACTCAGAATGTAGATTTTTCTATATGAATCACCTCCCCTCAAACCAGAAATGCAAAGTTCACCCTCATATTTTGGGCACCTCTTCTGTCATATCGACCTTCTGAACTGAGCTGGGCTTGCAAAAGCCAAGTTGTAGCTTAGAGATCTGCTGGGGTCCATATTTTCCTTTTGGAATAGAAATTATGGGGAAATCTGGGAGTTTCATGAGATCCCTCCCAACACTGTGACTGGCACAGGGTGCCCAGAGCAGCTGTGGCTGCCCCTGGATCCCTGGCAGTGCCCAAGGACAGGGCTGGGAGCACTTGGGACAGTGGGAGGCGTCCCTGCCAGGGCAGGGGTGAATGAGATGAGCAGATCCCTCCCAGCCCAAACCATTCCATGATTTTGTGGTGCTCTGAATATTCCCTGGCAGGCAGGAGGCACTCAGAAAGGCAGAACTGCTGCTTGTTGTGCTAATAAATGGATTTATTTAAATTTCAGAGTATTGTCTTGTGTGCTGCCACCATTAGAGGTAATTGAGGAAGGTGAGGAGTTGTAAACCAGATAATTCATGTTTCAAATTGTACTGGAGCAGCAAAAGTGCTTTTTGATTCTTACCACTGTTGTTCTCTACGGTTTCATTCCTCCCAGTGTAGGTGCTGCTCAGAACTTAAAGATCTTAAAAATGACAACAACAAAACAAAAAACCTTCAAACCAAAACAAACAAAAAAACCTAAAACAGTCCCCCCACCAAAACCAAAACCAAACCAAAAAAGAAAAGAAACCAAACAAAAAACACTCTCACAAAATTCCATCTCTGTTTTAGGTAAAAATTGCAGTAATTTTCTTTAACAATCAGAAAACTGTGTTCCAGAGATTTATACCTGGCTACTGAAATTTGGAGTCAGTTCATTATTTAATCTTAAAAAATAACGGTAAAACTGATAAAATATAAAACTTATAAAATGAGATCAAGGCGCTTGAGTAGAAATAGCTTCTTTAGGTCTCATTATCTAATATTATTTTAAAACTATGAAATTTTGAGCTGTTGCAGTGCCTGGAACCCCACAAGGATCCCGATAATCTGTTACCCTGGGAGGGGTGGGGTCTGCTCTGTGCCCCAAAGCGCTCTCAGAGGTTTCGTGGGAGAGGCAGAGCAAAGATCCAAAGATCGTCTCACGCCGAGGACGGGGGTTAATTATTATTTAATTATTTAATTGCCCTGTGCCGTCAGCGGTTTCATCCTCACGGGAGCCTCCCCCGCAATCCCAGCCAGGACATTCCAGCTCGGCGGCGTCACCCAGCTCCTGGGATGGGCCTGAGCGAGCAGCCTCGGGGCTCTTTGAGTTAATTACCCTGTTAATTAGGGATAAACCCCGTGGAGAGGGACCTGCTGATGCTCCCAGGGCTGGGCCACTCCACTCTGGAGAGGAGAAGGCTCCAGGGAGAGCTCAGAGCCCCTCCAGGGCCTGAAGGGGCTCTGGGAGAGCTGGAGAGGGACTGGGGACAAGGGATGGAGGGACAGGACACAGGGAATGGCTTCCCACTGGAAAAGAGGAGATTTTTGTGGGATATTGGGCAGGAGTTGTTCCCTGGGAGGGTGTGAGGCCCTGGCACAGGGTGCCCAGAGCAGCTGTGGCTGCCCCTGGATCCCTGGCAGTGCCCAAGGCCGGGATGGACAGGGCTGGGAGCAGCTGGGACAGTGGGAGGTGTCCCTGCCATGGCCAGAGGGTCTCCAAGGTCCCTTCCCACCCAAACCATTCCATGATTTTGTGATTACAGCCGGGACAGGGAGTGGATTCAGAGTAAGTCTCTCTGTGAACCGCTTTGTCCTTTTCTGCCCCCTTCCCACAGATGAAATCTGTCGTACAAACGTGATCCATCTTGTCCTGCTCAGGATTTTGAAGTCCCTGAGTGCTGCCCTGTGGGGAAATGTGCTTTGTCTTTAGCCCCACTGGTTCCTCACAGGCTCTGTCTTTGTTGCCTGTTTTATTACCACTTCCTTGTGGGGAACTGAAAGGAGATATTTTCCTATCAAAACATCTGAGGGTGTGTGACTGTCACAAAAAAATCTCGGGGTTTTCAGGCCCTGGGGCTGCAGCTGTATCAGTGTCTGTGGGATTTGGGGTATTTTCTAGATATTTATACACACTGATTTATAAAAAATACCTGTATACATGCATATACAGATACATTATCTTACAGCACATCAGAGACTTCTGAGTCAGAGAGGAGGGAAGGGTTGAGTGTGGATGTTGTAGAATTATGAATTTTTACAATACAGAGTGCATTTCCAAGAGCAAATTGTGATTAACTGCAGTTCCAAGGGGGTTTATTCCACATTTCTGATTCATCTCTTTGCCTCTGGACTCCACCCTCACTGGGGTTTCTGTGCCACCTTAGACTCTCCTGTGCCAGGAGTCCCCCACACTCAGGCCGGTGCTGTGAGGCATAAATTAATCTCTGATCTAGCCAGTCCCATATTTTTCTGATCCACGATCCACATTCATTGGCACTTCAGAGTGTGTTTGGGAAACCCTGCTTCATTTGCTCTGTGCTTTCATTTCTGTTTTCCAGTAAGGAATAATTCAGTCCCTGAGGTTTTTGTTTGTTTGTTTGCCTGTTTTCACCTAGAAGCCAGAAAGTTAAAATGGGCAAATTCATAAAGATTAATATTTTTAATGTGCTTTGAAAGCCTCAGGTGATTGTTGCTTTACTCACCGATCAAAACATGACACACATTTTTTGGGGATGGTGTCATTATTGCTCTGCTTCCTTTTTTTTTTTTTTTTTTCTTTTTGGGATGGTGTCACTATTTTTCTGCTTTGTGCCCTCCTGGAATATTTAGTGCAGAGGCACTTAGAGGATCCCAGAATGGTTTGGTTGGAAGGGACCTCCTGGCTTCTTTCTGCTCCCTGAAAATGATACCCCAGGAAAAGCCCCTACACAGAGGATTTTCCTATTCCCGTTTTTAAAAATTTCCTCCCCCAGTTTGCTGGGGGTGAGGATCCTGCAGGGCTTGAGCTGGTGGAGATGCAGAGATGATGCTCAGAGCTGTGATTTGGTGCTGAAAAATTTGAGAGAAGGAAAACAGCCAACAAACCCTTGGAGGAATGGTTTAATCAGAGAAATTTGGGGGAAAGAGTGGTTGGGGCATTTCTTGCTGAAGTGACTCTCGTTTCAGACTGTTTTATGATCCAGATGAACACACAGCTAGAATGCTCTAAAAAGAGAATTTTGGAACAAAAATGAACTGGAGATGAGTAAAACTCTGTTGTTCCATATTGCTCTGTTTGCAGGACGCAGTGAAACTCATATTTTTCTCTTTGCACATTTAAAAAGTCAATTTATATCATGGGCTAAATTCCTCCAGCTGTGTCCTTAAAACCTTCTGTCCTTAAAACCCTTCTCCCTTCAACTGCCACCAAATAATTAATACATCATACACTGCAGTTCTAATTCACTTTCCCCTAAGAATTACTTAATACCTCGGTGATGAGTCTCTCCTTAGTCAGTCATTAAGGAATTTCTCTTCTGACTTTTTATTTTGGCAGCTACTTGCTTGAATTTATATTGTGATGTTTGGGCAACAAAATGTTCCACACAGTGAGCGTTTTGAATGCATTCTCCTGATTTCTGAGTGCTTTCTGAATATGTGAGGATTGAATTATGTGATTAGCCAGAACATCACGCAATATTCTGCTGGGGAAAAGTGAATTGCTGTGGATGAATTTCCACTTTACACTTCAGGTTTATAACCATCATAGCACAGCAGTGAAGTGGAAGTTGGTGACAACTGACAGACTGTGGCCACTCTGCAGTGATTTTTATACCTTTTTCTTTCTCAGGTTTATAAAAATTTTACTAATTTTTCCTGCATCAGGAAGTTAATATAAGAGTTGAGCTACTGCCTGTTCCCTGGAAGAATGATCCCCCCAGAACTGGAGCGTGTGCAGACTGGTCAGAGGATACAGGCAGGAATGAGGGATAATATGGGATTTTAATTTTGAACCTCTGCCCCCTGTCCAGCCTCAGCTGGGAACAGCAAGCTGTGAGTCCTTGGAGGATGCTGAGCCTGGCTGGGAGTCAATCAGCCCTAGGGATGCCATTCTCTGAGTTTTGGACAACTGGCGCTGTTCTCCAGCACAGAGCAGAAGCACAAACAGCTTTGGCCTTGCACACACCAGTGCAGGGGCTCATGGGGCTGGAGAGACAGGCTGCAAATTTGATTAAATTCTCTTCTCTTCTCTTCTCTTCTCTTCTCTTCTCTTCTCTTCTCTTCTCTTCTCTTCTCTTCTCTTCTCTTCTCTTCTCTTCTCTTCTCTTCTCTTCTCTTCTCTTCTCTTCTCTTCTCTTCTCCTCTCCTCTCCTCTCCTCTCCT
>VXBU01008269.1:339878-378804 GCA_013400315.1 Bombycilla garrulus
CCTCCCCAGTTTGTGGTTTAAAAGGGTTTAAATCCTCCCCACTCGTGCTGATCCAGCAGGAGCCTCTGGGCTGAGCCAGCCCGTGGTGGGGATGGAGGGGTGAGGAGGGTTTTGGGGATCCTGGGGTGAGGAAGGTCTGGGGATGGGGAGATGAGGTGAGTTTTGGGGATCCTGGGGTGAGGAAAGTTTGGGGATCCTGGGGTGAGGAAGGTTTGGGGATCCTGGGGTGAGGTGGGTTTTGGGGATCCTCGGGTGAGGAAGGTTTGGGGATCCTGGGGTGAGGTGGGTTTTGGGGATGGAGGGGTGAGGAGGGTTTGGGGATGGGGAGATGAGGTGAGTTTTGGGGTCATCACATCCCCTGTCCAGCCAGACCAGAGACAGAAAGGTCACTGGGGTGAGCCGTCCACTCGTTCTCCAGGCCAAAAACTGCCCACAGGAATTTATTGCCTGGATAAACGATCTCGCTCGGTTAATTCCAGTTCTGCAGCAGTGAGTTCTCTCTCTTTGGGACACTGGGAGCTGTTGGAGCAGTGTGGAGCTGTTGGAAGCCTTTATCTCCTCCCTTTCCTGTAGGATACAGTTTGTCTTACTGCTGTCCTCACCATAAATCCCCCAGAGCTGTTCTGCAAGTGCCGAATATTCAAATCCATATTCCCAAACTGCGTTTCTAGGACATCTACAGCAGCCTTCTCTTTGCCTTTCCAGGGAGAGCTGCCTGTCTCTAGATAGTTTCTATCTTCTATTTGGGGTCTTGTTTAGTCCTGGAATCTGTGCCAGTCACCAGAAGCTTTATGAATTTTAAATTCTCACAGAAAAATCCCCATCTCCTTCCCCCTCCTCGCTGGAGCAGTGCCGTGGTGGGGAAGCAGCTGCTGATGTCCCTGTACTTGCTGAAATGTGCACTGGACACAGCAGTGGAGTGGCTGAAGAACTGCAGGGAGTTTAATTTTCGGCCACCCCGTGTGAGGAGTGGCTGGAGAGCACAGAATCATGGAATGGTTTGCGCTGGAAAGGTCCTAAAAACCCATCCTGTGCCACTCCCTGGCATGGCAGGGACCCCTTCCACTCTCCCAGGGACTATCCCACTGTCCCAGGCTGCTCCAAGTCCCGTGTTTGGACACTTCCAGGGATCCAGGGGCAGCTGCAGCTGCTCTGGGAATTCCATCCCAGCCCCTCACCACCCTCCCAGGGAACAATTCCTCCCCAATATCCCCTCTAACCCAGCCCTCTGTCAGTTTGAAGCCATTTCTCCTTGTCCTGTCCCTCCAGGCCCTTGTCCAGAGCCCTTCTCCAGATCTCTTGTCCCTTACTCCATTTTCTGTGGGGTGCAGGAGCAGAGCTCAGATTTTCGTGGTGGTTGCTCCCCAGTTACACCAGTTCCTGGTCAGGGCAATGCTGAGCTGGGACAACCTGGAACCTCCTCCTCCACCTCTTCCTTCTCTTCCTTCTCTTCTTCCTCCTCTTCTGCCTCCCAAAGCACAAACCCGCAGTTCCTCCCCCAGTTCACCCCATGGTGGGATCTTCTGGAGATCCGGAGCCCTGACTCCACTGCTGTTGTAAAATCTCAGACAAAGTCATTTCTTCTCCAAAGAGACCCAGTTTGTGTTTGTTGCTTCTTCTGCTTCCCTTTGTGAGCACCACAACCGTGAGCGGTGCTGTGGAAATGAACAGCAGCACCCTGGGCTGCGCTGGCAGCAGCTCCTGCTGTGCTGCCTGGAAACAGCAGCTGTGCAGCCCCACATCCCCATGGAACAGTGCAGACAATCCCATGGAACAGTGCAGCCAATCCCTATGCAATACTGCAGCCATTCCCATGGAACAGTGCAGCCAATCCCCTGGAACAGCGCAGCCATTACCATGGAACAGTGCAGACAATCCCCCTGCAATACTGCAGCCAATCCCCATGGAACACTGCAGCCAATCCCTATGCAATACTGCAGGTATTCCCATGGAACAGTGCAGACCCACATCCCCATGGAACAGTGCAGCCAATCCCATGGAACAGTGCAGACAATCCCATGGAGGAGTGCAGCAAATCCCATGGAACAGTGCAGACAATCCCATGGAGGAGTGCAGCCATTACCATGGAACAGTGCAGCAAATCCTCCTGCAATACTGCAGCAAATCCCGTGGAACAGTGCAGCCAATCCCATGGAACAGTGCAGCACATTCCCATGCAATACTGCAGCCAGTCCCCATGCAATACTGCAGCAAATCTCCTCCTTGACACTGAAATTTCAAAAGGCTGCTTGGTCTTAAAGCCAGTGAAGGGTTGTCTGCTCTAAGCAAGTGAAAACTGAGGGCTGGTGAGCTACAGGTGTGAGTTAAACTGATCTCTTGGAATTCATTTCAATAAGTGACACATTCCGTGTTCCCTGATGTCGGACAAGCTATAAAAGCCATAGCACAAGCTATAAAAAGCAGCAGCAAGTTTGCAGTTCCTTGTTCCCAGATGAGCCTAGTTCAGGCAGAGGAGGATTTGCTGTACCCAGGTACTGGACTGTCCTGGGAGCAGGCACAGGCTGCAGGGACAAGGAACCGGAGACTCTGGTTTGGCTGAGGATGGAAACTTTTAAATGTGTCCTGGAAAGGAACCTTTGATGCTGGCTTTTGTGCCAGATCTTTCCAGGAGACCTGGAAACTTTCCTCACAAGGGCCTGGAGGGATAGATCACNCATGGAACAGTGCAGACAATCCCATGGAACACTGCAGCCATTACCATGGAACAGTGCAGCAAATCCTCCTGCAATACTGCAGCCAGTCCCATGGAACAGTGCAGCCAATCCCACAGAACAGTGCAGCCAGTCCCCATGGAACAGTGCAGCTAATCCCATGGAACAGTGCAGCAAATCCCATGGAGCAGTGCAGCAGATCCCATGGAACAGTGCAGCCAATCCCATGGAACAGTGCAGCCAATCCCTATGCAATACTGCAGGTATTCCCATAGAACAGTGCAGCCAATCCCCATGGAACAGTGCAGCCAGTCCCACAGAACAGTTCAGCCAATCCCCCTGCAATACTGCAGCAAATCCACATGGAACGATGCAGCCAACCCCATGCAATACTGCAGCCAGTCCCCATGCAATACTGCAGCCAGTCCCCATGCAATACTGCAGCAAATCTCCTCCTTGACACTGAAATTTCAAAAGGCTGCTTGGTCTTAAAGCCAGTGAAGGGTTGTCTGCTCTAAGCAAGTGAAAACTGAGGGCTGGTGAGCTACAGGTGTGAGTTAAACTGATCTCTTGGAATTCATTTCAATAAGTGACACATTCCGTGTTCCCTGATGTCGGACAAGCTATAAAAGCCATAGCACAAGCTATAAAAAGCAGCAGCAAGTTTGCAGTTCCTTGTTCCCAGATGAGCCTAGTTCAGGCAGAGGAGGATTTGCTGTACCCAGGTACTGGACTGTCCTGGGAGCAGGCACAGGCTGCAGGGACAAGGAACCGGAGACTCTGGTTTGGCTGAGGATGGAAACTTTTAAATGTGTCCTGGAAAGGAACCTTTGATGCTGGCTTTTGTGCCAGATCTTTCCAGGAGACCTGGAAACTTTCCTCACAAGGGCCTGGAGGGATAGATCACAGGGAATGGCTTCCCACTGGCAGAGGGCAGGGCTGGATGGGATATTGGGCAGGAATTGTTCCTTGTGAGAGTGGTGAGGGCCTGTAAAGGAATTCCCAGAGCAGCTGTGGCTGCCCCTGGATCCCTGGCAGTGCCCAAGGCCGGGATGGACAGGGTTTGGAGCAGCCTGGGACAGTGGGAGGTGTCCCTGCCATGGCAGGGGTGACACTGGAGGGGATTGAAGGTCCTTCCAATCCAAAACATTCTGGGATTCTATTTCAGAATATTTCTATTTTCAGAAATTGTATTTCCTCCATTGAATCGTGGTCATGGGAAACCCCTGCAGTGCACATATTAAAAATATGAGAAACAATTAATTCAAGCTCAGAACTTGTGCTTGTTTTCACCAATGTGATTGTTACAGCCTGGACATGGAGAGCATTGGAGTGTGAATTTTAATTCATTTTCCAGATGTGAAAGCATCCTCACTGCTCAGCAGATACCCAGATGTTGTTTCTTAGCTAGCAATTGTAGCAAAACTTTTTTGAAGTCAAGGTTTAGGTGGTTCATAGGAAAGAAATAAGGAGTTCCACTTGTCAGTAAGTTACTGGGCCAGCACAGATCCATTCCTGACTCATTTCTGTCCTCAAAGTTACTTTTAAAGAAACAGCAGAGATCAGTGGACGGCTGTTACACAACAGTTATGTGTGTGTATAGATATTACTTGACTTAATTCTGTGAAATCTAATTAAAGACCGAGTGTATATTTGTATTTCAGTATATTATTAACTTGCTAATAAAAGCCATTTCCAAATTTGTATTTTTCCATGAGGACCAGGTTTCTGAAAAAAAAACCCAACCCCAGCTATAGTGCCTGCTGCCCTTGAAAAGTATGTTTTGGGTTTATCTGTGTTTCCAGGTAACTGGAGCTCGTAGACAAGCAGTGTTTGCTTCTGTTTTAAATTAATTTACCCTAATCAGTGGCAGAGTCTGGTGCCTTCTCTTGTTTATAAAATTTTGAAGCAGCGTAGTGAGGAGTCTCTTCAGAAATCTTCTTTTCAAGTTCCTTGGCGCGTTTGCTTCCCACTTCCACTCCCCTGCACTCGACAGCACTCGTGGCAAGGGGAAAGGTCACGACACGCTGCTCAGGAGGCTGTGGGTGAACTGGGTCAGCTGCCAGCTCCCCCCAGCCCTGTTGGAACCCAGGGGGTTCCTGTGATGCCTTTGGCCGACCCAAACCCTGCTCAGGAGGCTTTTCAGCCTTGCCAGAGGTGTCAGGGACCCTGGAATGATACTGAAAATGCCCGTGGCTCTGATTCTAATCCATGGAACAGGTTGTCAACTTTGTATGAGGAATTTCAAGTCACAAAAACTTAGATAGAAAAATAGTAGTAGTTATAAGTAAAAAGAAAAGAATTTGAGTGTATGTCCAGGGGGGTTTGAAGCCCTGTACAGGGGGTTGGAGATCTGTACAGGGGGGTCTGAGGCACAAGATGGAGAATTTTTACACGTGGCATGTTATCTTTTGTTCTTCTTCATCACCTCCATCTTCTTGGTGCTGCTGGCACTTTGGGATTGGTTTGACACAGATCTGGACAGTGTGGTGTGAGGGGCACGGGTTGGTAATTAATGATAAACATTCAATAGGTAGTTATTAGTATCAAAGATCAGAGCTGACCCGGGGCGGGCACAGTGTGTCTCTGGACGCGTTCTGTGCCAACCCTGGCAGGGCAGAGAAATCTACTTTTGATAAGGAACTGATAAACTGCCTTGAGAACACCAACAAACCACTGCAGACTCCTTCAGCAGCACGGGCTGCAAACCTGGACTGTTCTGTACATTGTGGGGTCTCCTGGGGCTGAGGAGATCCCCACAAGCCCGGGAGGGGACAGGGACGTGTCCCTGCTGTCAGAGATGGCCCAAAGCTGTCCCCACACCCTGTGAGAGGTGGAGGCTGCTCCCCCTTGGCACGGGGCAGTGCCCAAGGGCTGGAGCTGCTGTGGGGGCACTGTCCCAGCTCTGGGGGTGGCTCGGTGTCACGTCGAGGGGATGAAGAGTTCTGAAGCTGAGGTCAGGGTTTGGAGGAGCCAAGACTCTGTCTGCTCTTATCCTGCTCCCGTGTCCTTCCAGGACCTGGAGGGGCTGGCAAGGAGCCTGGAGAGGCTCTTGGTCAGGAACTGGAGTGGCAGGACACAGGGAATGGCTCCCACTGGCAGAGGGCAGGGCTGGATGGGATATTGGGCAGGAATTGTTCCCTGGGAGGGTGTGAGGCCCTGGCACAGGGTGCCCAGAGCAGCTGTGGCTGCCCCTGGATCCCTGGCAGTACCCAAGGCCGGGATGGACAGGGCTGGGAGCAGCCTGGGACAGTGGGAGGTGTCCCTGCCATGGCAGGGGTGGCACTGGAGGGGTTTTGAGGTCCCTCCAGCCCAAACCATCCTGGAATTCTGTGGTTTCCTGGCTCCCTGTCACAGCCAGAGCAGCAGCTCATCTTCCAGGGCATTCAGAGCAGCTCCAGTCCCAGGAATTGCTGTTCCCAGCTGCTCTCCCGAGCTGAGGGAATGTCACTGGAGCAGCACAAACACCATGGACAGGGATTGAGTTCAGGTGCTGAACAGGCAGACTCCCAAATGCTTTGAGCTGTGCCCACTGCTCACAGCCAAGGTGGGAACTTTGCTCTCTCAACATCCCCGTGTGGTCTGAGGAAAAGAGAATTCCTGAAAGGGAATGCTGGGCAGAGCAGGCTCTCCTCTGCTCAGCCACCAGAAGCAAAGAGTTTCTTTTGATTCCCCATCTGAGGGAGCTGGAATCACATTTTCCCAAAGAGGATGCAGAGATGGGGACACCCCATGGTCTTGGTTGGGCACCGTGTCCTCTCCTGTGTTCTTCGACCTTGGGAGCTTTTTTTGGGTGATGGAAAAAATTCAATTGGTGTTTTCCTGGTTGGAATTTCAGGGAAACGCCTGTTGTTCCTTGGAGGGCTCGTGCTTTGGAGACACGAGCAGCAGGGATGAAGGATGTGTGTGAGGCAGGAGCCAGGCTGGGTTTAACACAAATATTTGCCTCAGAGGAGGGAGAAGTCACTCGATCCATTTTCATTCACATCAAATAAACCAGTTCCTTCTTCCAAAGAATGAAACACTTCCTTTCTGTGCCCTGCTTCAAGCACAACCAATGCCTTTTCAGGGCAAGTTATTACATCGAGACTGAGCCAGAAATGTTGAATGAAATGGAAAATATTTAAGAAAGTTTTCTTTAGTAAAATAACTGCGGCCTGGAGTGTGGTGGATGAAGTAGATGGATACTTGCATCTGCTAGAAAATAATCAAAATCAGCCATTCCTTGCATTGCTTTTATTATTTTCAGTCTGGTTTGAGAGTGTTGAGAATTCTTAGTAGTGAAACCATTAAATGTAAATTCCCTGGTTCCTTTTTCTGCAGTCAGGGAAGAAAATACCCTTTAGAGCCCATTGAGAACATGATGGTTAAGTAGCAATTTTATTTCTCCTGCATTCCGTTATTGCTGTTCTGGTTTTCCCATTTATCTAAGCTCCAAGCCAACTAAACCTGAATAAAAGTTCCAATAACCAAATAACTATTTTAAAATGCAAGCCTTCCCTTCAAAGCATGGAAAAAGTGCACAAAATCAACCAAAAAAACCCAAGTTAAAACCTAGATTTCAATTTTGATCCACGCAGGTCAGTGTTGTCAATGAGAAATAATTTTTTTTGTTTTGGTTTTTTGGGGTTTTTTTTGTTTGTTTTTTTTTAGTTAAACTGCAGCATTCCCATTATTTTCAGTAAAATAACAGATATCAGGAGATTTTTATTAAAAATTCATAGCTGTCTTATGGACTTGCATATGGAAATGGGGTTGGATGAGATTCCCTGGGTAATTCACCCCCTGGTCAGTCTGGGATCTGTTCAGCAAAAGGAAAACGTGGAGCACAAACTGTGCCAGCTGAGGCTGCTGGCTGCACTAAAGCTCATTAATTCCTGATAATGTTCAAGATGAACAAAGGTTATTTGCTGTATTAATTTAAGGTGAATTTTCCTGTAGAAAATGCCATTGGCAATCCCACCCACCTCCAGGTTTCCTGCAGTTCTGCTGCAGGCAGTGCTTTTAGCTCCACCATGGAATTTTAAAGGTTGGAAAAGACCTCTAAAATCGAGTCCAATAAATACAAATCTCGCTGTAGCTGAGCTTTTCTCTCTCCCCTGTCTGCAGAGATTTTAGGTGCAGATTTATTTTCAATTCTCACACCAGGAAGTCTGACAACCTGCACAGGTGATGATTGGAAATTCAGGATTTCTGGGTTTACCTGGAGAGCCAAGGCTGTTGGCATTTGCTCCCTGCTTGAAGAACACCAGAAATAAAAAGCCCAGCATCATTAGAGAAGCTTCACCTGGAAAAATAAACTTTTCCCTCTTTTAGATCTTAATTTGAAATAAAAACCGTGGAGTTTAGTGGTGGACTTGGCAGTGATGATAGTTGGACTCGATGATCTTAAAGGTCTTTTCCAGCTGAAATGATTCTATAAATACATCCTTCAGGCATCGAAAATCTGATTTAACATTTCCTGTACCTCTAGGCAGTCATTTTCTTCTGTTGAATTTTTATGCCTCACATTTAAATTCCCTTTGAGGAGAAGTTGTTAAGCCCATTTATGAATGGCAAGGACAGAGGCAGTGGATTTCTTACCCATGGAGGTAATAACACCCACCAAGGTTTACCAGGAAGCTTAAATATAAGTAGCTATAAAAAACTTTATCCCAGAGGTCAAATAATTGATTGCTCTTAAATCTAACAAAAAAAAAAAGTCACTGAGGATATTTTCCTTTTCCTCATTTATATCCCAGTATTATTCTATTTCAAAAGTCCTGCCAGAAATAAAAGGATGTAATAAAGGAATTTGAAAAGTTTAAATAAGATCAAAGGATGACCAACCAAGTAAGCTTTGAAAAGCAAATTAAATAAAATAGTTCATGATCTGTTTTGTCTTCAAATGAGTGAGTGAATCACTGGAACAGCAACAATTTTAATGTTTTGAAAGCAGCACTAATAGAAATGTATGATTCTGTAGAGAGCAAATTCCTGCCTGTGAGGGAATAGGATGAGCTTTAAGCGCCCTTCCCATCCCAAATATTCCATATTCCACGATTTTCTGAGTTGGCTGCTGCTGTAGGGCAGCTCACAGGTTTTACATTTTCACCTTAAAGAAATAAAGATGTGTGAATACAGGACCTAAATACCCCATGAGAACCAAAGCTGTGCCAGCCTCACCTCTGATTTATGTGACCTGCTCTTAAAAAATAAAAATAAAGCGGAGAGCGGGTTCTGTCCACATCCAGTGGTGACCTGTAGAATAAAAACACAAAACAGCGTGGCCACAATTCCAGGAGGAGCGACCCTGAGGAAGGCAGGGACTCAAATCCCCTTGGATTTGGAGTTTGGAGCTGCCTGGGCTGAGTGGCTGCTGCTGCCACACGTGCTGCAGGGCGAGGACCAGGTCACCAAGGACACACAAACAAACCTTTCCCTGAGCCCTGCTCTGGCCCAGAACTCCTTCCACATTCGAGGGCTCCACGTTCACCTGAGAGACGTTTGTGTTTGAGGGCTCAGGAGCTGCTGGTTTCTGTTAAAGCATTCTGGGGGAAAAATCCATCTCCTGGGTGGCAGAGAGCAGCCAGGACCAGCTCTGGCACTCTGGCATCAGCCCCTCCTTGCCCAGGCTCTTTTGGGGTGCAGGGGATGCTGCCCCATCCCCTCCTCAGCTCCTGTGATCTCCCCCTGCTGCCTCCTCCTTTCCCCCCCCTGCAAATTTGAACACAGAAAAAACATTTTGAAACGCTCCTCTTATCTCTGTTTTCCCAGCGCTTTGGAGCTGCTTTAGGCAGGAGAGATTAACAAAGCCCGGGCCATTTACATGGAGGCAACGGTGCCTTATGAATGGAACGGTGACAACCCGAGTTTTTATCAGCCCTCAAGGCCTGGACGGTTCCTCCTTGTCTTTCTGAAAGACATTCGGGCTGTGACAGCCCTCAGAGAGCGGTGCTTGAAAAACACCTTGCCTAAGGGAGTATTTGTGGCTTTTTTAGGAGTGGGAAAATTGAAGCACAGGGAAAGGGAAGCATCCTTTTCAAGGTCACGGAGCGAGCTGGTGGCAGGACCAGAAATAGCACCCAGAAGTTATTAGGGTTGGTTTTGTTTTTTTTTTTCTGAATTTCCTTTCCTGTCCCTGCTGTTTGCTTGGATACCAAGATAGCTGTGTGTAAACAGAAGGTTTCCAGCGGCAGCAGCCTCTGTTATCTGCCTGATTCATTCAGTGATGATGCAACCTGGAATCCAGATGTCTGTGATGCCTTCCAGGGCCCTGGTGGCCCGTGTGACATCACTGGCCACGTTGAGCAGCCCTTTAAACTTGTCTCTGCCTGAAATGCCAATGTGTTGAATAAATCCACTGCAAGGAAACCTCGCAGCAGCTTTTTGGTGTCCAAAATTGCCTATGAAAGAGCTGGGGAGGGACTTTTAAAAAAAGCCATGCAGTGACAGGACAAGGGGAATGGCTTTAAGGTGAAGGGAGGCAGATTTAGATTAGAAATTAGAAATTAAAAAGGAATTCCTGGCTGTGAGGGTGTGAGGCCCTGGCACAGGGTGCCCAGAGCAGCTGTGGCTGCCCCTGGATCCCTGGCAGTGCCCAAGGCCGGGATGGACAGGGCTGGGAGCAGCTGGGACAGTGGGAGGTGTCCCTGCCGTGGCAGGGGGGGCACTGGAGGGGCTTCAAGGTCCCTTCCTACCTAAATCATTCTGGAATTCTCCCCACAATTTTATTCATTTTGCAAGGTCGTGTCCATCTGCTCATTTCTCCACAATAACTGACTTTTTTTTTTGCTCTTGACCCAGTAAGGAGCCCTGGAAGTGAGAATATCACCTGTGGGTGCTGCTGATCCTCTCTGTGACCCACCAGCAGCTTTGTTGATTATTAATTAACTTCTCAGTTTGCAAACTGCCCAGTCCCAGGAGCTGCCAGAGGCCACGAGACACCTTTAATGGCTTCTGTCAGTCCCTTCTGTGACAGAGCTGCAGGTGGCATAAACCTCTCTGTCTTAGGCCAGAACTAAGAGCAAGAAGCAAAACCCAGCTCTGTGGGAAGCAAGAGTCCTGGCTTTCGAGCCAGTGAGTTTCTGCTGAGAAGATGATCAACAATGCTGTAAAACTGTAAAACTTCCTCCCCTGAGAGAGGTGAAAAGTGAGCTGGGATGGGAGCAGGGAGTCCTGTCATGGGGTTCAGGGATGTGGCAGAGCTGCCAAAGAGACCGAGGAGCTCCAGGGTCACCTGGAAATGCTGAGGAGTTTGAGCCAGGAACTGTCCTGGATCCCTGCCCAAGGCCGGGCTGGACAGGGCTTGGACCCTGGGACAGTGGGAGGTGTCCCTGCCATGGCAGGGCTGCATTGGGATGAGGTTTGAGCTCCCTTCCAACCCAATTATGGAAATATTGGGAATATTGGAAATTTAAGACCTAAATACCCCATGAGAACCACGCCAGCCCCGCCTCTGATTTCTATGACCTGTTCTTAAAAAATAAAAATAAGGTGAAGGGGAAAGAACAAGACTGGGTGCCACGTTTCCTCTCCTCCTCGGAATGCGTTCCCCACCCTCTGGAGCCTTGGCTCAGGTGCCAGCTCTCTTGGCAGCAGTGCTGCCAGGGCACAGCCGAGCTCTGCAGCACCTCGTGCTGGTTTCTGGGAGCTCAGGAATTCTGGGGGTGCCGTCAGCTTTCCATCAGCACAAATTAACCAGAGCAGATGGCGCACACGGATCCCAATCCAATTCTCAGGAAGCGCAGGATGGCTTTAATGAGAAGTGAATTATTCTTTCTCCAGGATGTTGCAGTGATAAATAAAATAATAACAAGTCCTGTACGTGTGGCTTGGCAGTCCAGGACTTGTGTCTGCCTACCTTGTCTGGAAGTGCCATCTGCAGATTTCCTCGGAGCCTTTGTGTCTGGCGTGGCTGTCACCACTGCCAGAGCCTGCCTTGTGGAACAAACCTGAAAATCACTCCAGGGATTTATTTTGGCAGCAGACAATTCACCTTCTACCCTGCCCACGTCTCTCTGCTCTCTTCTGGTCACTGAGGGAAAGCAGAAGAAAAAATGTATCAGCAAAGATGAGTTGTTGGTGATTTTAATCATAATCGTGGAATATTCTGGGTTGGCAGGGACGTGCAGGGATCATCAAAGCTCAACTCCATCTTTTCTAAGTGTTATTTTCTGATTATAGCTACAGTTAAAAGGAGACCTTCTGTAGACCTGAAATGCCAAGAGCTGACCCTGCCAGAACAATTAATAGTTGATTAATATATCTCTGTCAACTCCCCCACCTCTCTTCTGTAACCTCACCGTGCTACATTTTACACTCAGAAAACCCTGGAAAGCTGCAAACCACAGCCCTGGGCCCAGGGGACAGACAGGAAACACTTCTGGAAAAGTCAGGAGCAGATGTGGATAAAAGTGCCCTCCTCTCCTGCCCGAGCATCTCCACCTGAACGTTCCAAACCCAGCAGTGTTTAATTGTAAATAATTTAGGGCTGGATCAGGCGAGGAGCTGTTTCCCTCATTTACTGGGAGAATTGTTATTTTCCTGATCCCACGGCGCTGTTGCAACTGGAATCTTCTCACGGGGAGGTTTTGGCTCAAACCCAGGCAGTGATGGGGAGAGGCAGGTGCTGCCTTTATATAGCAGAGCTGCAGGGATGGGGGTGCTGAGGGCAGCCTGGGGGACACACAGCAAGAAATATTGATTGAATTTCCCTTCTTTCTGTCTTGTTGGATCAATCTGGAGGCTGTGAATGTGTGGGTTCTGTATATCTACTTTTTTTTCCCAGATATGAGAAAAATTATTTGCAAGCTCTGGGGTTTTTGGAAGGTGGGGAGAGTAATTGTAATTTGCTAATGAGAGTATGGAGTATTGGAAAAAAAAGCCTAAAAACCTGGTTTTTTGGAGAATTTTGATACTTAGGGGGTTTTGTCAGTGGCTGAAGGAATAAACAGGTAAATTCTGTGACTTAACATCCCCCTTGCATTTCTTTTGAGCACAAATGAGCAGGTCCAGTGTCCTCCAGTTTCTCATTTTTCCTCTTAACTTGTACAAAGTTGAGGGAAAAGTTTAAATACTGTCAGGAGAAGGGAAATAAAACAAAAGACATCATAACATTCTTTGGAGGCTCAGCAGCGAGGCCGAGAAAGCAGAAATGACACTGCCCAAAATCTGGATGTTTTTAACCTTCTGATTTTGAAGTGACAGCAGAAACCATCCTAAAATAGTTTATTAAGCGGGAAGTTTCACAAGAAATGGAGGAAAAAAAGGCTCCCCCACCTTAAAAAAACCCTGAAAATGCCATTGAGTGCTGTTGGGAAGCCTCATCTCAGCATCCCTCGGGGTGCCCAGGGATTGGCACGGGCTGGGACAGGGCTCAGGGGTTTGAGGATGCCGAGGGCACCACGAGCTCTGCAGGGTTCTGTGGCAGTGGAGGGCGATGCTGTGGCTGGCTGGGGACCTCGGGGGGATTTTGGAACAAGAGCAGGGCTGGAGGGTGGAGCCACTGCCTCAGGGGATATAAAATGATGGTGAATTCTGTTCTTGCGCTCCTCATCCTTCATTATTTCTGGTTAAAAACCCACTGGCCACCCCACTTTGCCAGTGAAATCTTAGCTAAACTCCAGGCACGGGTTTAGGTTTGATTTAAAGCTTTTTTTGCAGTAGTTAAACGTGGCAAGGCAGAGGGGGAGAAAGCATTATTTCAAAAATCTGCCCCTACTCTTCCCGACCGTGTGTGATGCTCACTGTGACACAATAATTTTCCAACGCCACTTTTCGGTTAAATATAGAAGCGCATTTTCTGTTCCTTCCCTCTCCTCTCCTCTCTCCGTGAAACAATTGTGCAACTTTCTTTTTCCTTAATGTAATTCTGCATTAAAATTAGCTCCAGGACTAAAAAGAGTCCCGTGTGTAGGACGGGAGCTGCCTCCCTTCCCAGCGCCTCCCTCTGGATGTTCCACGGGGGTTTTGGCCCTGCTTCGGAGGGGTTGGGGGTGAGTGGCCGTGCTGTGCCCTGATGTCCCTGTGCTGTCCCCAGCAGTGAGCATGCAGAGTCCCGAGGGTGGATCAGACTCCGCAGCTTCCGTGGCGCTTCACACGTCGGCCTCAGCCCAGGCGCCCGTGGTGCAGCCGGTGCCGGCGTCGCAGCAGGTAACGTACGCACAGCTGGGGATGCCGTTTCCATGGAGAACAGCCCTGCTTTCCCTGCCACACGGATCTGAATCCCCGGGTTTGATAGAGGGGAGAGGGGTTTTAATCAGCTCGTCGAGGTAGTGGGGACGATCCGTTGGTGGAGTTGGTGTTGCTGAAGGGCCTGTGGGTTTGAGCTCTCCCAGTCCACGTGCCAGCTTGCAAAGGTGGGGTTTGGGGTTTAATTTAGGTCCCCAGGGGAGTCGCTTCACGCCAGCCGGGTGTTTGCTTTGGATTAATTTCCTGTTGTCACTGTTTGGTGCGTCAGTAAAAGCAGGGGAGGTGGAACAGCCCCGAAAGGCACCGGGGGCACGGGGAAGGTGAGGGCAGAGCTGGGGCAGGAGGGGCTGCAGCCCTCACTGCTGCACCCACAGAGGAGCGGCTGCAGGTCAGGGAGGGGATCCTGCCCCTCTGCCCTGCCCTGCTGGGGCCAGGCCTGGTCCTTGGCACAAGAAGGGCACGGACAGGTTGGAGCAGATCCAGAGGAGCCCCCGGAGCTGCTCCAGGGCTGGAGCCCCTCTGGAGCCAGGCTGGGAGAGCTGGGGGTGCTCACCTGGAGAAGAGAAGGCTCCAGGGAGAGCTCAGAGCCCTTTGCAGGGCCTGAAGGGGCTCCAGGAGAGCTGGAGAGGGACTGGGGACAAGGGCTGGAGGGACAGGACACAGGGAATGGCTCCCACTGGCAGAGGGCAGGGCTGGATGGGATATTGGGCAGGAATTGTTCCCTGGGAGGGGGTGAGGCCCTGGCACAGGGGGCCCAGAGCAGCTGTGGCTGCCCCTGGATCCCTGGCAGTGCCCAAGGCCGGGATGGACAGGGCTGGGAGCAGCTGGGACAGTGGGAGGTGTCCCTGTCATGGCAGGGGTGGCACTGGAGGGGATTTAAGGTCCTCCCAACCCAAACCATTCCATGATTCCGTGGGCTCTTCCTTGGGAAAGCAGATCCCAACATTTTAATTTGCAGAGGGGGATTTGTGATCAATGTCCATGAATGTGCTGCACTTGGGAGGCCCAGCAGGACACCAGGGATGGCTTCAAGTGATGAACAGGAACCACCCAGTGCAAAACAGGAAGGGTTAAGTGAAACTGGTTCCTTTTTGTTCCTTTTTATGCTTTTTGGGGAACTTTCAAAAGAAATTTCTGTCACAGGAAGCTGGAGGGATAAGAGGATGGGTGGGTGTAGCAGCTTCATCCTTCTCCAACTCCCAAGTGAGCAGCAGCAGCTGCCATTGGATGCTGATGAAAAGGGACAATTAAAGATTGGGAACTGGAAGGAATATTCCACTCTCTGGGAGCCATGGACATTGCCATAAGTGATCCTGAGCGCTGCTGTCACCTCCCAGCCTTCCTTGCTGGGGTGACAGGGATGGGGACAGCAGTGACCAGCAGTGCCAGGTGTCCCCAGGATCAGAGGTGTGGATTTGGCTGTGAACAAAGGTTGGAAAACCTGTGGAATATGAAATCCCCCATCCAGCCTCTGCCTGTGCTGCCGTGGACATGGAGCATGGAGTGGAACTCATGGACTGAGGAGAATCCAGGGGATAGTGGGAGAGGAGGAGCACCCAGAGCCTTCATCTGTCACCAGCAGCACAAAGCAAAGGCTGGGAATGAACTGCTGGCAGCAGGAACGGTGTGAGGCTGGAGCCCTGGGGGTTGCTGGCAGCAGGAACAGTGTGAGGTTGGAGCCCTCGTTGTTGAGCATTGGTGCCCCTTTCTGTTTGAGCAGGATGGCCTCACCTTCCAGGCTGGGGATGGTTCCTCATTCCAGCTGGAAGGTGACAGCAGAGCACCTGCACAGGCAGAGAGGAGCTGAGCTGGGCCAGGGATGTGGCATTTGGCAAAAGCAAAGCCAGAAAATGGGAAAAAAGCAGGAGAAAGGAAAGAGTTTTTGATGTAGGTGGAACTGCCAAGGGCTGAATTCAAAAAGGGGTTGTGATGTCCCCATCCTGCACTGGTGACAGCCCCTTCTGCAGGGAAAACGGGACAGGTGATGGCTGGCAAAGGTGTAGGTGTCCTCAGTGCAGGATCTCCAGCCTGGGGACTGCACATGGAGCAGCTGCCTGGAGATCTGGGTTATTGTCAGAAACCTGTAATTCTGCTAGAACTGGATTTCTGCTTGTTACAAAGATAGGTTGGGAGGGCTAAAAATCATAAATATCCATGTATAAGATAGCTAGTAATTAGCAAGGTTGCTTCTGGGGTTGATTTCTGGCTCTTTGTTCTGTTGGCCCGATCTCCTGGGTGTTTTTAAAGCCTCAACCACAGAGGATGTGTCTCCTTGGAGGATTAAAATGCCATGGAGATGCTTGGCTGGGTTCCCTTTCCATCCCCATGTTTGTTGTGCTGCATCTGAAGGTGCTGAGCACTCTGAGATGTGTGGACAACCTGAGACTGAAAGTGGAGTGCAAGACAGGGATGATGGAAGTGACAGAGCCACCACCACGAAAGGTCCCCGTGCCTGAAGCAGAAGCACCTGAGCTTTGGTGCTGGCAGAAGCTTGGTGGGATTTCTCGTTGCAGGATCAGAGTGAGCTTGGGTTCAGCAGCTCTGAGAGAACGAACCTGGCAGCCAAATGTGATGTGTGAGGAGTGATCCTTGTTTAGCTGTGGCTGAATTTATCAATGAAATGCAATTTCCCTTCATGAGGAAAACAAGTTAAAGATGGTTCCTGTCAGAAATTGTGGAGGCAGCTTTGCCCAAATTCAGGGGCTGAGCTTAGGCTGGTGCACCCCACAGGGACACTAATTACAGGACACTAATTACAGGACACTAATTACAGGATGCCACTGCTGCTGCTGGTGGCAGAGGCAAGCTGGCCATGAAATTTTGGGAGAGAACACCTGGCTCACCTGTGTCATGAAACTAAAAGTGTCTCTTCCTGTATCTTCTTGTTGCAGAGGGTTTTGGTCCAAGCCGCAGGCTCCGCTCCCAAAGGGGCTCAGATGCAGCAAATCTCAGTTCCCAGAGTCCAGCAGGTGCCACAGCAGGTAATGAACCCCTGGGGAGAGACAGCCCTGAATCAACAGCTCCCCACGTCCCACTTTGGAACTGTGCCAGGTCTAGAAGAATCTTAATTAAAGCCTTGTGGGCAGTCAGAGAGCTGGGATCACTTTCTCCAGCTCTCTCCTCCTTTCTTAGACTGATGACAAAAGAAAATCTCAAGATATTTTGAAGTTTAGGAAGAGCCTTTGCTGTAGCAGTTGTCTTTCAAGTATTTGAAGGTTTGATGGATGCTTTCAACTTAAATTTAAAAGCATTTATTAAATCAAAGTTAAATTAAAAGCAATCTCCTTTGGTAAAGATTTTCTAGAGGAGAAATGTTTGGGGGTTTTTTTTAATTAAACGAATTTACTGGCTGCACGTGGCTCCACAGAAAGGTTTGGTGCCAGAGAGCCGTGCAAGTGTTTTTATTTATTTGAACTTTGCCTTTTCCAGGGCTTGTTTCCTAAGAAACCAGGGATATGTGGTGCTGCTCCATGTGGACAGCGAGTCTGATCCTTTCAATTTTTTTCCTTTAGTGATTTTTTATTTGATTGCTTCATTTCAGGGGGGAAAAAATTGACAGACGGCAACTCCATCCCTCCCAGAGCAACGAAAAAGGGGTTTGGGTGCAGCTGGACAATGTCAGGCTCCTCTCTGAAGGAAAGCAGCATGAGCTCACCCCTCTTAGTCAGCCCCAAGACACGTGTGCAGAGGAAACCCCACTCCATTGTTTCCACTGCAACCACTTAATTATCTATTTCAACTCGACCTTTGAAAATAAAAACCTCCTTTGGGATTCCTAAGCATGGAGCGGAAGGGGAGGAGGGGGGCGGCAGGGAGGGTATTTTGTTTTGTTTGGTTTTGGTTTTTTTTTCCTTTTTTTACCTGTCAAGGTAAGGTTGGAGTTGTGCAGTTTGAGCAGCAGTTTTCCAGCAATCCCTGACTGGTTGTGCCTGTTGCAGGTGCAGCCCGTGCAGCACGTGTACCCAGCCCAGGTGCAGTATGTGGAAGGAGGAGAAGCTGTTTATACCAACGGAACCATGTAAGAGCCTCTCCGAGCTGCCCCCTCCCACCTCCCAGCCCTTCCCTCCCCCAGGCTCCTTCCACCCCAGCCCCACCACGGAAGGAGGAAGAGGAGGAGCTGTTTCAGGGGTTCTGTTGGGTGTGAGGGTGGATTCAGGCAGACTGCAGCCCCGGGGGTGTTGTCCTCACAGAGGAACTGTTCTCCAGGGAAATCCTGGCCTGGTGTTCCCCTGTGCCCAGCACCTTGTGTGGTGACGTGGGCAGCTCTAGGAGTGGAACTTTCAGAGGAAAAAGTGGGTGTTGGAAGATTTTATAGAGTCAAGGCATCCCAGAATGGCTTGGGTTGGAAAAGGCCTCAAAGCCCATCTCCTTCCAACTCCCCAACTCCTCCCACTGTCCCAGGCTGCTCCTGGCCTTGGACACTTCCAGGGATCCAGGGGCGGCCACAGCTGTACCAGGGCCTCTCCACCCTTAGAATTTCCTCTTCCTCCTGTCCGCTGTGGCCCATTTTGTACCTCCTTTTTCTTTCCTCACCCCAGTTCCTTACAAGATCCTCAGGCCGTGCCCTCGCTGTGAGCTCGTGCCGATCACGGGGCCGATCGATCCCAGCCTTCCCATTCCAGCAGAGCAAACCCCACCAACACCCGAGAGCGGGGTTGTTTTCCTGACACTTGCCCATCTTGCAGAAGCCATCAAACACAGGATTCTCTCTGGCAGCTCCTCTCCATGTCCCCCTTTTGTCCCCTGCACAGACGAGCCGCCTACTCCTACAGCAGCGAGGCGCAGATTTACGCCCCCGCCAGCGCCGCGCCCTATTTCGAAGCGCAGGGAGGAGGTGGAGCTCAGGTGACTACAGCGGCATCCTCTCCTACAGCCATTCCCTCTCACAACATGGTGGGCATCACCATGGACATTGGGGGAAGTCAGATCCTCTCCGGCTCGGGAGCCTATCTCATTCATGGGGGGCTGGAGAACTCTAGACATTCTCTGTCACACACCTCACGCTCCTCTCCAGCAACGGTATGTAGCCCTGCAGGCAGCGCAGCTCGGGGGCCAGCAGTCGTGCCAAAGGGGACTGAAAAGCCTTCAGAAAATAAAACTGACCTGTCTTTATCACTGTTTATGTGTGTAAATGTGCTGTGAGTGCAAGGCAGAGAATACACATTGGTGTACTGCACTTGTTCTGCACTTGGGGTTTGGACTGTCCCTCTCGCTCAGCAGATCGCTGAAATTACGCAGCATTAGAGAAAATTACAGAAGAGGAAGCATTAATCATTCAAATATCAATAGGGCATTAGATTTGGTTTGTTGTTCCCCCCTCCTCAGGCAAAATATTTTGGCTTTTAAAGATTTGTCTCTATTTATGTTTTCTCTTAAGTCAAACAATCTCACACGTGCTTACCCAAAATATTGAAATACATCTTCAATTATGAAGAGACCTGAGAAATTCTTCCTTAACTGAGTTGGATAAAGCACAAAAGTTATGTCAAGCTGATCATGCCAAGTGCACAGTGATCAAAAAGTCTTTGTGGATATATCTCCTACACCACTGTGTATTCTGTCCTTGCCATATGTATAGAAAATATCTTTTAGGGGTAATACTGATCAAACAGAAATGGTTTAAAGTTCTGATTTCTTTAAGTGGTGTCTCTCCAGCTGCCAGCCGAGGTGGCAGGTGCTGGAAGCACAGCTGTGTGGGACTGGGGGCTGCAGCTCTTCACCCAAAACAGCCTCTTTGCAGTAAGAAGCACCAGGGCTTTGGTTTGGGACTCTCCCAGCCCTCAGCAGCTGCCAGGAGTGCTTGGAGCTCATTTCCTGGGACACTGCTCACCTCCCTCGGCAGAATTGTGTGTGTTTATGCATCCATATATAAATATAAATACCAATGTAGGTGTAATTCAGGGTATGTAGCCAGATTTTAAAATGTGAGCAGCATCACTAGGGAGAAAAAACAGGAGCTGTTGCTACTGAGAATTCTTGTAAATCTGGCCTGTTAAGTTGTACTTTCTTTTCCCACTGAGTTTTAGAATATAGACTTTATGGTTTTTGAATCTTTGTGCCTTGAAAGGTTGCTTTGATCCTGAAATAACTGTGCTCTGCCTTGGGTAGGCAGAGGGAAGAAGCCTTTAGTTTGGGTGGAAGACAAAATGACAGATGCTGAGGTTCTTTACTTGGGTGAAAATTGCGTGTGTGTGTGTATTTTAACTGTTCATAGTTAAAAATTAGCACTGGACCATTTGGTTTTAGCTTAAATTTATTATTTGGAAGCATCACCTGTGTGGGACTGCATCTTACAAACTGCAAAACTTTAGTCTTGGATTTTTGGGGGATGTTTTTGGGGTTTTGTTTGGTTGGTTGGGTTTTCGTTTGTTTGGTTGGGTTTTTTGTTTGTTTTTTTTTTTTTGGTTTCTTGGTTTTTTTATTTTTGTAATGTGATGAGCATAATATAAAAGCCCAAGTGGAAAATATGTCAGTAGAAATATCCCATGAATGGATATAGTGGGTGGTTATTACATGAGATAAGGCTGTTCAGGAAAAAAAAAAAAAAAAAAAATGGAAAGCGACCTTCATGGAAATACATCTGAGATAAATTCACATAGGAATGAGCTTTCTGAAGGTATTTTAACACTAAATATCTGAGGAAGAGCTGGAAAAGGTGGAAAAGAGCCTGGCAGGCAGTGCAGGGCTGTGGCTGTGGGTGCCTTTCAGTCCTTCCAGTGCAGAGCAGGGCTGGAGGGAGATGGAGCAGAGCTTTGACTGCTTGGAATTTCACTTAATCGTGGAATCATTTGGTTTGGGACCTTAAATCCCATCCAGTGCCACCCCTGCCATGGCAGGGACACCTCCCACTGTCCCAGGGTGCTCCCAGCCCCATCCAAGCTGGCCTTGGGCACTGCCAGGGGCAGCCACAGCTTCCCCAGACACCCACGAGAAAGGATGGGAGGCTTAAGGAGAGCAGGGACTGAATCAAATCCATGGGCAGGAACACTGTTTTCTGGTTTAATGTCCAGCCTAAACAGAGATTGGGTGGTGTTACAGAGGCCAGAGGAGCTCTGGCAGTCCTGGCAGAACGTGGTGGAGCCGGACTGGGAGCTCTGTGGGAGGAAAGGAAAGCAGAGCTCGTGCAGATGGAGCCAGGGAAGCCAAAGGTTTGCAGTGGTCCTGGGGATGGACATCAGAGTGGTCAGCAGTGGGGAACGGGAGAGATTGGAGGTGTTGAGGGCTTGGGGAAGAGCCCTTGAGAGCAAGGAGGCACCTCCAGAGGAGAAAGAAACTTCAGGATTAGCAGCAGTTCCAGAGCTGCCTCAGGAAGTTCAGAGATGTTTGGTAAAGTCTGTGTGTGCACTAAGAAAAAATCTTCAGATATTTTGAGAAACCTCTTAAGAAACCTTCCCTATCTGCTGGAATAGCAACGTTCTGCTCCATCAGATGGGCTGAAACAGCACAGGGAGCGGTCCTGTTCAACAGCTGTGCCAGCACAGCACTATTAATCTTCACCTAAATTAGTCTGGACCAAGAGAGGAAATCCTTGAGACCTCCCATGAGTGGGTCCTCAGAGCTCTTCACCTTCCTGCAGGGCTGCTTAAGAGCTTTCAGTCTTTCCCCTGTAATATTTTTTATTGCAGTGCAAGGTGTCCTTTTGGATGGGACACCTGCCAGCAGCAGAAGGCCAGGCAGCATTTCTGTGCTTGCCTCAGAGCTGTTGCTCAAGTAGCCCCCGGGCAGAGGAAGGAAATCGGGTCTCCCTCTAACTCTGACTCATTTCCTGAAGGCTGTGTCAGCACTCAGGCTCTGGTTCCTCGTGCTTCCTCATGGTGTGAGGCAGTGTTCTCAGAAACCTCACTGATCTGAGCCTGAATTTGGTGAGAACACCTCGAGATGTGGCTCCGCTTTGGGGCGGGAGCCCAGGGCTGTGTGCTGGAATCACCCTCACAGCTGGGCGTGGCACGGTGCCTGTGGCTGCTGGGGGTCACTTCACAAGCGGGCTCCGGTGTGTTCTGCTCTGCCACCCTCCCGGGACAGAGCCTGGGTTTATGTCAGCCTTCATCTGCAGTGTGGGTGAGTCAGTGCAGGCTGTGAGTGTGGGCAGGAGGCCACGGACAGATCATCTGCGCCCTCAGAGGTGTTAAACGAGGACAGGCCAGCAGAGCTCTGTGTGCCGCTGCCTTGTCCCGCCAGGCACAGGTAACGGGCTTTGGGAACCTCTGCTGCACACAAACTGTAGGTTCTGCTCCTGCCAGACTCTAATGAGGGGGTTTGGGGAGGTTTGGGGATTTTTTTTTTTATTGCAAAAAGCTTGCAGAGGAGCTTTGGGACCAGCAGCTTCCCAGATTGTGCAGCAGAATGGAGAAGACAAGAAGGGTTCAGGAGAGGGCTGAGGCACAAGGCAGCAGCCACAGCTGGGCTGAAGTGGAACAGGAGCAGACAGGGAGTGAGAGGCTCCTCAGGAGCCAGAAGGCCTCACCTTGGCTGCTCTGAGATCAGTAGAAACGAGCACAGGTAGCACCAAATATTCCATCCTGGCTTCTGGGGGAGAACTCACAACTGAAACCTGGCTCCTCCCTCCTTCCCCTTGCAGTTCCCAGCATCAGAGAGCCCTTATCCATTCCAGCTCATGCACTCTCCTTGCACCTCAGTTTTATTTAATTTTTTAGGTTTTTTGACAAAATATGAAGAGGTGACAGTAACCCAGTCATTACTGCCAGCTCTCCCTGCAAGGCCTGGGTACAGCTCTGCAGCCACTCTCTGACCCGCTGCAATCTGTCTGTTTGCTCTCAGCAGGAAGAGAAAAAGAGGAGGAAAATTGCTTTTTTTTTTACAAATAAGCAACACTTTTAGTGGAGGATAAACCCCCCTGGCCTGGCTTTGTCACCCCCGTGGGGATCCCTGCTGTGTGTCCATTTGCATGTCCCAGTAACGCCTCTGCAGCTCCATCCACACCGACTGTGCTCATCTGTTTGCCTCTTTTTCACAAGCTTGTTGATATAAAGCATTAATCATTCAAATATTAATAAAGAAACAATAATCCTGGCTGTTGCTAACTATCTGATTTCCTTTCTTTTTCCTTTTTTTTTTCTCTCTCCTGTGCACATTTTTCTTTAGCTTGAAATGGCGATTGAAAACCTACAAAAAAATGAAGGGATTACATCACACAAAAGCAGTTTGCTCAACAGCCATGTAAGTTACAATCAGAATTTACAACCTTTTCCCCTGCTTTGGTAGGAGAATTATTTCTTTGGTGTATTCAACAGCACGAGTCACTCAAAAGCAGCCTGTGATTGAGCTGAGCTGCCCAAACCAGCCCATTCCCAAGGAAAAGGAGTCTGCAAAAAGTGCCACAATGTAATGTTTGCTGCTGAGATGCTCAGGAGTCTGTTAACTGCCTCTGCCCTGTGTTTATTTATTTCATCTGCCTTGAAATGGAAATTGCTGGCAATCAGATAAACACATTTGGGGAAATTCTTTTCCTTTCACTGGAACTGAAAAATGGCTGGAAAATTACTTGTAAATCTGAATCCGTGACTCGGTGTGAATTGTGACAGATTCCCCTCAGCCAGCACACACCAAAAGCCTGTGAATGCCTTTTTTTCTCTCTCTCTGTGCCTCAGGAAGCCCATTCCTGTCACAATGCTGTGCTAAATCCATGTGCTGGGCCTCTCTCTCTGCACTCTGCCAGCGATTTTCCTGCTTTGTGTGATTCCCACTGTTCTGCTGGGCCTTTGCAGCTTGGTTTGTGGCTCCCATGCAGGAGCACTGAGGGGTGAGCACCTGCTTGGCTGAGATTTGGGTTGAGCCAGGCCGTGTTGGAGTCCCTGGACTTGCCTTGGTTTCCATGTGTTTGGATTAAGCTCAAGCACGTCCTGCACCCGTAGCTCCCAGTGCACAAAGTGGTGCTACTCCATTCTCACAGCTTTCCTCTATGTTTGGGGGCTGGTTTGTTGGCATTCCTAGGGACTGCAAAATAAAAAAAAAAAATAAAAAAAAAAAAATTTAAAAAAACCCTTTGGCTTCTTCACCATAGATAAATAGCCTGAGACAAAAAAAAGTAACTTTAAACCAGTCTGATTCTCTTCAGCTGATTCCAAACTCCAGGCCAGGGCTCCTGGGGGAGCTCAATCCTTATTCCCTTATTCCAGCTGGTGGAGAGGGAAGGTTTCTGGCTGTAATTGGGGAACACAAACCAGCAGGATCAGGCAGTCCCTGTTCTGAGCATCTCCCTGCATCCCTCCCACCCAGGCTGGGCCAGGCTCACACTCCTGGAGTGCTGCACAAGGACTGTGCTGCTCTGCAGGATTCTTCTTGCTCATTGAGGACAAGGTTTGAAAAAATATCAGGAAAAGGGCAGAGGAAAGAAAGCAAAAGGTAGAAAGGAGATCTCACTGACCACAAGCTATGCAGGATGGGGTGGGGCCTTATCCAGCCCCTGATCAGACCTTCCCCACCCTCGGCTCGCAGGGTAGAAGTGCAGAAGTTGATGTGCCTGGTTCTAGGTCGTGGTTCATAGTCTGGCCTGAGGTTTAAGTGCCCTTACAAACTGTGGAGCAAACAAACTCCTTCCTGAGTACGTGTGGGCACAAACTCCTTCCTAAGCACGGGGGACACGTTCATGGGACACATCCACCCTCAGCTGGTCCCTCTGAAGGTGCCCAGGCACAAGGTGCAATTCCAGGGCTGCTCATTCCCTGGCAGCGCACAGGAGCTGAGCTGAGGAGCTCTGCAGGGTCCTTTCTGTCCCCAGTGTCCCTGCTCAGCCCTCCCAGGGCACAGGGAGGGGTCTGGGGACACATGGGAGTAAAAAGAGGGAGGAGCAGTGGCTGAGGGGACACAGCAGCCTGCGGAGCCAGACCAGGCAGTTCCAGAGCTGGAGGAATTGCAGTGCCACTGCCAGGGGGGCTCTGCAGTCTCTGCGGGGGGAGGGAGGTTCTGCCAGGACTCCTCTGGAAATGTGCCCTGATTGGAGCAGGAAGCTGGACCAGGATGGTTTGGGGTGGAAAGGACCTTAAAGCTCATTTAATTCCACCCTCCTGCGGTGGGCAGGGACACCTTCCAGCAGAGCAGGGTGCTCAGAGCTCTGCCCAGCCCAGCCTGGGATGCTCCAGGGATGGAGCAGCCGCCACCTGGAGACTGCAGGAGGCCAGAGCTGGCTCCCAGGACAGGTGTGGGACATCCCAGTGACACCAGTGCTGAACCTTCCCTGGCTCCTGCTCTGCTCCAAAAGGTTTCTGCTCTCCAGGATGGTCCAGTTCCCACCTCTTGATAGCAAAGAACAAAACCACGGCACCAGGGAGAGCACCACCATCCCAAACTGCCCCTGGCTGCCACGCAGGATTGGAGGCTTGTGCTGCAGGAGCAGAGAGGGAAGCAGCAGGTGACTGCAGATTCCAGCTTGACAAAAGCAAGAGGAAATGGGGAGATGATGCTAATTGCACTTAGTTGTGACTTAATTGCTCTGAGTCTTAAGGTTGCAGAGTTCTTCATTGTCTTCTGTCCCTTGTTTTAAATTTGGCATTTTGGAAATGAGCAAATTCTTGGGATAATGAGATTTATTTTGTTACCATCAGCAGATGGTTCATGCCAGGAATCTTAGGGGTTTAAAAAAAAAAAAAAAGAGGGGGACAATTAAAGGTGTCTCAGTCCAGATTTTTTCACATAATTTAACTAAAATCAGTATGAAATGGAGCTTGATAACTGAATTCGGCTTCAAAACCTCCCTGAGAGGTTATTTAAGTGCTCTTGAAACATGCAGTGGGGAAGGTGAAGCTTCTGCTGAGCGCAGTGACACGGGATGGTTCTGATGAAATCAGTGTTTCATGGCCCTGGCTCAGGGGATTATTCCTTTGCCAGTTATGAGCTTGCAGATGATGCAAAGAAATCAGAGAAAAATAACAGCAACTTCTGTACACAGGAGGCTGAAGTTGGAGGAGTTGGGGCCCTGTGGTTCTGGGATGTCCACAGCACCAGTAGGAGTAGGGAGAAAATGTAATTTTTTCTCATTGTCTGCAAAATGAAATACCAAAAAAAACCCACAAAATAACCCCGAGTGGAATTCTTTTCTGTGAGTGAATGACTCTGTCCTAACTCTGAGCTCAACTGGGTGGAAATTTAGGAACCTGCTGCTCACGGTTCCAGCTAAAAACATCTTAAATGTGACCAACAATTGGTTTCATTTTTATATTTCATAGAAATGGCCACAAGAAAACTTCTCCAAACCTGGACCTTTAAAAAAAAAAAAGGGGTTTTTATTTTCTAAGCCAGCCCCAAGAGTGGTTTTTTCCATCCTTGGATCAAACCAGGATGAGGTTTTTGCCAGAGTGTTTTTTTCAAAGGAAACCAAACAGTCAGATAGAAATAAAGTTAAGGCAAAAAATGAAAATTAAATGTTCCCCTGTAGTGCCTATAACAACCACAGCAGCATATGGCTGGAGAGTGATTTTATTGGAACCTGATTGTGGCATAAACAGAAGTAAACTGAGGAATATCTGATTGTCACAACTGAACAAAATTCAGAAAGCAAACAGAATAAAAGATTCAAATGGAAAGAGTTTTTAATTTTCTCATTTTAGGTGCCCAGGGTGTTAATAGCTGTGCAGTGCAGGAAGAGCAAAAATCATGTTTGGGAAATTATTTATATTCTGACAGATCTCTGTTTTGAGCTCTTTTGTGTGCTTCATAATAAATTTCTAATTCAATAGTGGGAGTTCATATTGTGAAACTCCGCAATATTTAAGGGAATATAAAAAGACATTTGCAGGAAAAGGAAGCTGGGAGATGAAGGGAATCTTCTAGAAATATCAGGGATTAGAATAAAAATACCCAGGATCAAATTTAAATGAGAGAGGTTATCTGTATCTGAATTTTCCATAGTAATACAAAAATTTATATATTTTTTTAAGGCTTAAGGCTTAAGATTTAGGAGATAAATAGCTGATGCACATTCAGTGTCTTCCACAGGATAAATAAAAATACTTGCTTTAAAATTTTGAAAGAATCCTAAGCAATAATCTTTTAAATATAGGGGATGGGCCAAAATTAACATAGATGTGGACAACTTAAAAACTGAATTCCTGCTGGTGTTTTATGGCAAAACCACAGGGGTCCACTCTTTTTAGAGGGAACTGAATGTCTGGGGGAGGCTCAGGGCCACAGAAAAGCTTCCTGGGGCTTGCAGGGGTGTGTGTGCTGCAGCTGGGAGCAGGAAGGATGGTTCTGGATCATTAACAAAGCATCCCTTGGAGCAGTGGGGTTTGGAGAATGATCTCTGTCTGGGGGAGATCACCCCAAAGAGCGTCCTGGGTGCTGTGGAGCTGGGGGAGGGTGGGAGGAGGAGCAGAGGCTCCTGAAAAGCAGGACAGAGGGAAAAGCTGCCAGCAGGTTTTTCTTTCTTCCAGCTGCGGCAGCTCCTGCTCTGCTCCAGAGGCCACCAGAGCTGCTGGGTGCAGTCATGGGAATTTGTGGTTGGATTGGGATCAGCTCCAGATAAAAAATCATGGAATGGTTGGGCTTGGAAGAACCTTAAATCCCACCCAGTGCCACCCCTGCCATGGCAGGGACACCTCCCACTGTCCCAGCTGCTCCCAGCCCTGTCCATCCCGGCCTTGGGCACTGCCAGGGATCCAGGGGCAGCCACAGCTGCTCTGGGCACCCTGTGCCAGGGCCTCACACCCTCCCAGGCAACAATTCCTGCCCAATATCCCATCCAGCCCTGCCCTCTGCCAGTGGGAGCCATTCCCTGTGTCCTGTCCCTCCAGCCCTTGTCCCCAGTCCCTCTCCAGCTCTCCTGGAGCCCCTTCAGGCCCTGCAAGGTGCTCTGAGCTCTCCCTGGAGCTTCTCCTCTCCAGGCTGAATGGAATAGTTTTAATTGTAGAGCTTAAAGTGCTCGGGTTTGGATCCAGCTGCCTTTGTGTAGCAGCAGTTTAAATTCGGAGGTGTGAAGGAGACCCACAGGACACACGCTGAGGGAGCTGCAGAGGCTCTGTGTGGGAGCAGAGTGGGATATGAAACACAGAAACTGAAAACAGCTCCGTGGAGGGAGGTGCCAGAGATGTCATCATACAGCTCAGGTTGTCTCTCAAAGAATTATTGATGTAAAACTCCAGCCTTGTGGTGAATTGGGACCTCGGAGTGTCACCAGGAGGAAATGGGAGGAAAGAGAGGATACTGGGGTGGGAGTGCAGAGGGTTTGGGTGCAGATCATGGATTTTGTCAAATCCCGCTGATTTCCAGACTCAGTCCCTCTCAGTTCCCATATGTGCTTACTGTCAGTTTCATGGAGATGCTGTGGCTGAGATTTGGCATCCACAACCCAATTCTGTTCTGTCCTGATCTGCTGCGAATGCAGCTGGTTCTGGTGCAGGGGTGGAGATCTGGGGGGAGAGGGAAGCCTGGAAAACGTTAATCCCAGACATCCCTCATGACAGTGGAAGGGCCCTTTCCCACCTTGTTGATATTAGTCCGTGTGTATGCCCAGTTCCTTCCAAAATTCAATTATTACAGCACTCATTTTATTGATGCTGAAGTCATTTAGTCAATTAAAGGAGATTGGGGGCTTTGCATTTGAATTCCTGTGCTGACACCGTGGGCTGGGCCTGCCCTTTCAGACTATCTCGGTATAAATAATTTATATTAATTGCAAATTTTAATCAACAGCCATGTCAGAAGTTCAGACAGTAAATTTTGCAAAGTAGATGGATTCCCTCTGGTTTTGAAGGTTGCTTTGGCAACCCTTAATTTTATTGTTAAGGGAGCCGTTGCAGACATGCCAATCTTCCAATTAATAAAGACTTTGCATCAATTTGCTTCCCCTAAAATTTATTTCCCTTAGGCAGTATCTCGAGATGTCTTTTCCTTGCAAAATGTGAGTTTTTACAGCTTTATTTTGGCTCTGCAGGAATTCATCCGAACCTGAGGTGAACACTGAGGTGGCAGCAGGATTGTGTTTTGATGAAAAATCTGAGTGGTTTTGTTTGGGCTGGGGCTGCTTTTGCTGTCCTACAAACTAACCTAAAGTTATACAAACTATAAGCTATGTGAATTAACCCATATAAATTAATTATCCAGTCCTCTTGAACACCTCGACCCGGACCTTTAAGCGCCGAGCCCTCCTGACACGCCAGCCCTCTTTAGACTTGCTTGTGTTTTATTTTCCCTGCCCGAAGCTGCAGTGGCTGCTGGATAACTACGAGACAGCAGAGGGGGTGAGCCTGCCGCGGAGCTCGCTGTACAACCACTACCTGCGGCACTGCCAGGAGCACAAACTGGACCCCGTCAACGCCGCCTCCTTCGGGAAGCTCATCCGCTCCGTCTTCATGGGGCTGAGGACTCGGCGCCTGGGCACCAGGTTGGTGGCAAAATGGGCAAAATCCAACCCTCCTGCAGCGTCTGTGGTGCACTCAGAGCCTCCCGAGCGACTTTCAGGTCTTTCTCTTCTGAGATAAACAACCGCACCTGATCTGGTGGGGAAATGTTTTATGTGAAGCTAAGCTGCTTCGTATCTCATGAGGATCTCATTAGCCCAGGGAAGGGCTGGAGCTGTGCCAGGCCTTGGCACGGAGCTCAGGGAAAGGTTCTTCCCCCCCGAGGGTGCTGGGCACTGCCCAGGGAATGGTCTCAGAGCTGCAGGAGCTGCCAGGGATGCCCAGGGTGGGATTGATGGGATTCTGGACAGGGCCTCAGTGATCCTTGTGGTCCCTTCCAATCAGGATATTCCAGGATTCTGTATTGTCTGACAAAGGTGAGGTAACTCATCCTCACAATTACCTCTGCACAGCCCGAAATTCTGGGTCACTGAAGCCATTCCCCCCTTTGGGTCCAGTAAAAATCCCCCATGAGAGACCCCGTGCCCACAGCTTTGGTACAGACAAGGTGTGAAGTTATAAATGGTTTATTTCTGAAATACCCAAAAGCATCAGGCTGAATCTTGCAAGAGAGTTTTTTCTGCAAAACCATCAAAGATCTGTAAGATGTCACAAGAAAAATGTAAGATGAGCAAATAAACTCCTGTAATTACAGACATGTCCTTCACAGGAGCATCCAAAGCTCCTACACAGTGTGAACTTCATCCCAGCTTACAATATTTAAAAAATGGGTAATATACTGCTTGTAAAGCAGTCATTGCTCTGATTGTTGAAGATTTTATCATAAAATTCAAGCTTAAATATCTGGGCTTTTAAATGACAACAAAACCAGACGTGACCAGGGCGTTCCCCAGCTGGAATGTGGAGGTAACAGTTGTAGGAAGAACAGGAGGGCATTTGATTTCTCTAGATTGGGTCAAATGCAAGAGCTCTGAAGTAATTTCTTTGGAGGAGAGAAGTCCTTTAATCCCATCAAGGATTAAAGAATAAACAAGCAAGCAAAAAAAACCCACTAAAAATTAGAAATGTGCAGGCTGGGAAGGGGACAGTGAACCTCAATTAGTATGGAGAGAGCTGACCCCCATTATCTTCTTACTCATTGTAATTTTAGGTTATAAAAGCAGCTGTTCAATAATTTGCAGGCATTGAAATCCCTTAGGACAGGGCTGAACATGGGGTGCGTGTAAAACCCTTTGGTGCAGTGACAAAAACCCAACAATTCAACTGGGCCCTTAAAAGAGCAAATTTCTCCCAAAAAAGACCCCAATTTCATAAATATTCCTCTCCTATATTCCTCTAATTTTCCAATGGGAAGCATCCTTGGATTTAAGGTGCCTCCAGTCTGAGTTTTAGTGACACAGCAAAGGAATTTTGAGCCTCCCTACTCTGTGCTCTGGAGATGCTGTTGATGTTTCCCTGGCTTGGCCTCTTCTCCCTCTGAAGACTCAATTCACCCATTTTTGGGGACAAATGGGCTGAAGCCAAGTTGGACACAATGTCACCATGTGTCCATGATGGAGAACTGTCCTCACTCCCACTGGGACCAAAAATTTCCAGTTGGAAAATTTCCAGGTGGAAAAACTTCATTTTTGGTTGATGTGGTGGAATCACATCCTCCTAAGGAGCACCACAGCAGCAAAGGAGAAAGAATTCCAGCCCCTGTGCTTGGAGAAAGCTTTCAGTTTTTACAAAAATGAGTAGCTCCAGGGACAAAACCACATCAAAGCCTGGTGCTGTTGCTGCAGAAGTGCTGGCAGCAGAAAGACATTTTTCTTTTCATAGTGGGCCACTCAGTCTCATTTTATCCAAGTCTAAAGACGGACACTTGTTTTTATGGAAAAAACAAATCCCTAAACCCTAACTAAATAGCAAAGTGTCCCCTGTGGTCTTTCATTCACAATGTTTAATAACATTTTTTTGTTGTAGCACTTCCCTCCTCTCTTCCCCAGTCACGGTGGGTTGCTTGGAACAAACCTGGCCGGGTTTAAGTGTGGATGCCACTGCACTGGGCCACACGTGGGTTTCAATCTTCGAGGGGATGGTGGCATTTCAGTAGTTGTCCCTTCAGCCACTCCAACTGTGCCTGGCAGCCTGAATGGGGTGTGTATTGTCCAGGCACCAGGGCCACAGTGCCCCTTGCACTGACTGAGCTGGCATTTCCAGGGGGAATTCCAAATATCACTACTACGGGATCCGCCTGAAGCCGGAGTCGCCGCTGAACCGCCTGCAGGAGGACACGCAGTACATGGCCATGAGGCAGCAGCCCATCCACCAGAAGCAAAGGTGGGTGCTCCCAGCCCCTTCCCAAAACACTCAGCAGCTCCCTGGCACCTGGCTCTGCCTGGGGAGTTCAAGCCGGGTGTTGCTGAAGAGCCTGAGCCGAGCTGTGGAAGGGTCACTGCCTGCCCTGAGCAGTGCAAGGGTCCAGAACTCCCCCAGGTAATTCCACACCCCTGCAAATACTCAAGGCCAAGTTGGATGAGACTTGGAGCGCCCTGTTTTGGTGGAAGATGTCCCTGCTCACTGCAGGGGGTTGGACCAGATGGCCTTTAAAGGACTTTTCCAACCCAAACTCTTCTGGAATTCCATGGAATGGGATTTATCTGCCTATTCTTCTTGCCAGTGGCATGTCCCACCCTGTGTGCCACCTGTCACAGCCTCCCTGTAGCCAAAATGGTTTAGGATCCGAGCTATGGAGATGTTGGTGCCAAATCAGTGTGAAGGACCTGGGGGCTTGTGCTGCATTTGGGTGGATTTGGGGGTTTTTGGGTGTTTTTCTGTGCAAGTTAAATAGTGCCATGCTTAGTCTTGTGCCTAAGTAATTTTAAAGATAAAAACCAATGTGGAAAGGGATTTGGAATTGCCTCCTGCAAGCATGGACACTTCTGGTTGTTGCTGAAGTGCAGAAGGAGCAGAATTTATTTCTTCAGCTCCCAAAGAGAAAATAAATATAAAAGTCAATGCTTGAGCCAGAGTCTCCTACCCACTTCAGCTCTGCTTCTCTCTTTTGATTTTTTGGTGCCACAAAACTTCCTAGCCCCTTTAATTCTGCCTTGGGGAAGCTTTTCAAAAGGAGCTTCTCATTTCCACTCCGTTTGTGCCCACAGTATAAATGATCATCCCTCAACGTGTTTGCCTTGAATGCACCAACAACTCCACAACTCACAGATCTGTGTGTAAATAACGTGTAGGTGTTTTCCCCTGCCTGTGAGGATCCTAATCCAAATTCTGACGGGGTTTAGGTACAGAGCAGCCCAGAAGATGGATGGGATGGCAGAGAGCACCTCCAACAGCAACCCCCACACCACGCCCGAGCAGTCGGTGGCTGCCCAGAGCCAGCACCACCAGCAGTTCATAGGTGAGGAGACTCCTTTGGTGATGCATTATTCTACATCAGGGATTTGGGCTTTAAGGGGAAGGTTTTATCCAGCAAGTCCCGATTTTTGTGCTTTTGTGTGCTTTCCTAATAAATCTACAGCACTCTTTTTTTTTTTTCAGATAGATATATTTTACATATTGAATGTGTTCTATAGGTTTTTGTAGTGTCACACTTGCTAAGTTCATCTGCTGACTCCTGTCTCCCCAGGAAGGCTTTTTCCTTGAGCCCACAGGTCTGTTGGGTCCCTCATAGAATGTTTTTAATGCATCTGGTTTTATCTAAATTCCATGGAAGAGTGGAGGTCCTGGCCAGAGGGGGGAAAGCAATTCCCCTCCTTGCCAAGGCTGCAATGGGGATCTGAGTGGAGATGATCCACACTGACCTTCTCCTGTGGATCACACCCTCTGGATTTGCTGGTCCTGGATCTGTGTGTCTCCATCACTGATCCCAGTCCTGACACCTCTGCTGCCCAGTTTATTCCCCACTGTGCTCCTTAAATACCGAAGAGAATTTTCCAGGCTTCGGGGAAATTCTAATGGGTGGTAGATGAGGATGATGTTTTCTTGTTTCTTTTATTGCAAATAGAAAGGAAACGTTTTCCTTTTCTCCACTGAATCCACTGGCTGGTTGCTTTTTCTCAGTATAACAGCACAAATCAGGGAAAGGACAAAATTATCTCATTTTTCCTGTCCCATCCCAGCTGGAGCATGAAAGAGCCTCCAGTGGCAGCAGCACCTTGTGCTCACCTGTGCTCTGAGCTTTCCCAGCCCTCACCATCTTTCCCAATTTCTTTTCCCAGATGTAACCCATGTCTTTCCCGAGTTCCCAGCCCCTGATCTTGGTAACGTGCTCTTACAAGAAGGTTTCACCTTGAACGACGTGAAAACTCTGCAGGTTCTCTACAGGAGGCACTGCGAGGTGATTGTTTGCAGTAGTCTTTGGTGATTATTTGTAATTGATTCATTAACTGATGTGGGACATCATTCATGTCACCAGCTCGTATCCCACTCTTAGGAAAAGCTGGAATATAACCGGGAATGCTTAATTTGCCAGGAATTACAACCCAAATATTGATTTTTTCACTGTGTGACCTGTGTTCTGTTAAGCTGGTTGCTAGAACAGCGCCAATTCCGTTGTTTTTCATGTCAATTATTTACCGTGAGTGGCAGCACTCGAGCTGAGGGCTGACCCCGTGGTGCTCTGTGCTGTCCAGGCCACCCTGGATGTCGTGATGAACCTGCAGTTTCACTACATCGAGAAGCTGTGGCAATCCTTCTGGAGTCCCAAGGCCCCCTCTAGTGATGGCCCCACTGCGCTGCCTTCCAGGTACTCCCCGGCCTTCCCTGCTCCGTTTCCTGCTGATTGATTTCTTTTTAAGATGCATGAAGTGTTTTTAGTCTTTTTGAGTGCTGTGGAGAATTTGTGAGTATTTTCTGCCCTGCAGAGCCGTGACAAAGAGCGTTGGAAGTGTTTGATATTGTAATGCAGAGTTCAGGGCCCTGGGAAAGCGTCTGCTCTGATGAGAGAATTGTGGGGGCACTGAGCTTGGAAAAGCCCTCCGAGATCATGGAGTCCATCCATCAACCCAGCTCTCACCACTCAGCCACGTCCCCAAGTGCCACATCCACATGTTTTGGGGACCCTTCCAGGGATGGTGACTCCACCGCTGCCCTGCACAGCCTGTTCCAATGCCTCACCACTCTTTCAGTGAAGAAATTTCCCCTCATATCCAATCAAACCTCCCCTGGGGAGCCTCGGGGTGTTTCCTCTCATCCTGAGGCTGCACATCCGTGTTCCCTTCACCTCCTGCAGCAAAGAAGGGGATCCTGCTTTCCCAAGTGCTCAGGAGCAGGCAGTGATGATTCCCTGCCGTGAGTCAGCGCCATCCCCTGGCTCAGCTTTTAGGGACTCTGAGGTTTTAGGGATATCCAGACTGACTCTCTGCCTTGCCTGGCTGCCCAGTCAGTGTTTTGAGGCAGATCATTGCAAATGAAACTGCTTTATCTTTTCACTCCTGCCTGGCTCGTTGCTGTGCCTCTTCCTCATCCTTTATGCATTTGGAGCTGCTGTCAGGGGAATGGAAATAAGTGAAAACAGAGAAAATTGAAGAAGTGAAGGTTTCTTCTTAAAATTTCTATCACAAATCTGTCCACGCTTACTGATGCTATTAAGACCAAGATTTTCTATGTAGAAGAAAAACATTGAGTAATAAGCAAAAATCCCTCAAAAATCTATAGAATATGGGCCTGTAGATGTTGCCTAGAGGATATTTTCCTGCGAGGAATCACTGCAGCTGTGTTTGCTTGGTTTAAAATCACATTTTCTTGAGAGAACAGCTCCCAGGCAGATTGCAACACCCCAGGAGCTGTTTCTAGGTACACAGGGGAAACTGGAGGCAGCATTTCTGCAGGGCTCTCCCACCTCTGCCAGTAACCCAGAGAGGTAAATTACACACTCCCTCCCCTTCTTAATATGTAAATATAAATCTGAACCCCAAATATTAGGGAAGTGGCACAGTGAAAGCGTGAGAAGATGCAGAACGTGGTGCACTTCACAGCAAGTTTCACGACAAGTTTCTCCATGTGGGGTTTCCAGGAGTTATTCCCATGGAGTTCACCCCTAAAGTTCTGCAGGCTGGGGCTCCAAGTTCCCCTTTAGAGCACGTCCAAGGCTTGGCTGTAGTGATTTTGATGCAATGCACGGGGAAAAGACCCTTTCAAATTCCCAATTCCTGGCACAATGTGTGGGTGAGCAGCTCTGCTGTGATGCTCTGGCAGTGCGTTCAAGTTTCAGCTCTTGCTGCTTGCTGTGTAACAAATGTCTTGTGCCTTTATTCATCTACAAAGAGAAAATAATGGAAGCTGGATTGACCTCGGTCAGTTACAGACAACGTGTTCTGCTCTCATCCAAACATTCAGTCTCCTTCCTTCGGAAAACATTCAGCATTTGGAGGTGTTAAACACCTTGCAAACATCTCAATATCAGCCGATCTGCCCCTGCAAAAGTTTTGTCCCCAGTGCTGCGGCTCAGGAGGCTGAGAGCAGAGGAGAGGGGTGGGAATGTTCTGGGAGCAGCTGGGGCTGTGAGGAGGAACCAGCCGGGCCTTTGCTGGCTGTGCTGGAGCTCAGGGGTGTGAGAGGCAGTGGAGTTAAAAAGAGAAGAGAGGAGGGGAGGCCAAGCACCAGGAGTGTGGGTTTGAGGGAAAAGTGCTCCGAGCTCTGGTCCCAAGGACAGGGAAGTGCTGGCAGAAACAAGACCTGTACGAGCAGTCAAACATTTCCTTTTGCAAGGCACACAAGCACCTTTTTTTTCTGCTGAAAACTGGAGTTAGAAATGCAGAGGGAGGGGGAAATCGGTGAATGTAAAGCTGCTGCTAACTCTGTCTCCTTCCTCCTCCTGCAGTGACGAGGAGCCCGAGGGGACCCTCCCAAAGGACAAACTGATCACCCTGTGCAAGTACGAGCCCATCCTCAAGTGGATGAGGAGCTGTGACCACATCCTGTACCAGGCCCTGGTGGAGATCCTCATCCCTGACGTGCTCAGGCCAGTGCCCAGTGAGTACCCGACTCTGATCCCACTCTGGCTACCACTCACCACAAAGATTCCCACTGTAAAATCCCACTTGGAGGTGTTTGTCTTGGCTAAAATATAACGGGAACAGCAGTGTTCTCCTGCAGCTTTGCTCTGGGGGATGTTTTGTACCCCCTGGGATTTCCCCTCCCTTTTAAATCTGGTGTGTTGCATACCACAGCTCCCAATTTTGGCCAGGAGTCAGGTGAAAAACACAGTTTGGAGATGGGAGCTCTTTGGGATGTGGTTCCTTGGAGGGTTTGTTTGCACAAAACCTGTCCCTGACAGCACTCCTGGAAATTAGGGGTCAACTTTTGGGAGATTAATAATGGGATATTGAAGGTTTTCTCTCTGATTTGGATTCCCAAATGTCCCTCTGAGGGCTGCCACAAGCTGAGGCACGAGGGTGTCTTTGAAGAGCAAATTTCAGTGCTTGGAAAATGCTCAGAGGGTCCAGGAATAAGAAAAGGACAAAAGAAAATAAGAATAATAAAAAAAAAAACATAAAAAATGTTTAGGTTGGAAAATACTTCTAAGATCATTAACTCCAATTGTCATAAGGATAAGAGTAAGATAAGGGTAAGAATAAGAAAAAATTAAAATGAAAAAGAAAAAAGGAGAAGAAGACGAGTTTGAGTGATAGCATCAAAGAATAATTTGGTTGCATGAACCCAGCTGATTTCCTTGGTGCTGACATCTCAGCTACTCAGACCATGGGCTGGCCTTTCCCAGAGCAGCCTTTGTGACTCTGCAGCCTTCCTTGCAGGCACGCTGACCCAGGCCATCCGGAACTTTGCCAAGAGTTTGGAAGGGTGGCTGATGAACGCCATGAGTGAATTCCCCCCGCAGGTCGTGCAGACCAAGGTGAGCAGAGCTGGGCCCAGCGTGAGTCTCCGTCTTGCAGTTTTCCCCAGGGATTGGGAATTCCTGCTGGGGTTTGGCCACCTGGTGCAATGATTGATTCTGAGCCAAAATCAGGCAGGATGGCAGGACAGGTGGGGCAATTCCTTTGTACCAGAAGCTGACGGTGCTCTGTCCATGGAGCCATTCCTGTGTCCTGAAATTACAGATAAAGTTTTGTGGGAGAAAATCACGGAGCCACAGAATATTCTGAGCTGGAAGAGACCCCCAGGGATCATCCAGTCCCACCCCTGGCCCTGCCCAGACATCCCAACAATCCCACCCTGGGCATCCCTGGCAGCTCCTGGAGCTCTGGCAGCCTCGGGGCCGGGACCATTCTCTGTTATCTCTGCCTGGAATGAGGCTGTCCCCTGGAAAGCACGGGAGGGAGTGGCATTGCCCCAAGCTCCTATTCTCCTAAAGCCAGGGATTCTTGCTGCCTCTTCCCACCTTGCTGGCCTTTGCTGGAGGCAGAGTGTGAAAACCTGGTAGCTTAAAGAGAATAAATAATGGAACTGTAGAATTATTTGGGTTTGGGTCCTTGCGCTGCTTTATGATGAGTTCTGCCTGGTGCAGCACTGTGTGGCCCAGACCACCAGGGGATGTAACGGGAGGGGTCAGAATCCTTTATTCCCTAGGATGTAACAGGAGGGGTCAGAATCCTTTATTCCCTACAAACCAACCCAAACTGAGCAGCACCTAAAGACACCACTGGTTCACTGTGCCCTCAACTTGTTTCATAACCACCTGTGCCCAAGCACTGACCAAGCTTTTCCAAGTGCCTGGCACAGAGATTAGGCTGGAAACGACCTTTAAGATGATTTTAATCCAACCACTACCCCAGGAGCGCCCAGGCCACCACTAAACCGTGTCCCCAAGTGCCACCTGCACACATTTTATGAGCACTCAGGGTGACTGCAGCTGGGCAGGAGCCAGGGCCCCAGGGCTGGGCAGGAGCAGAGCTGCCCTGCAGCCCCTGTGCTGTGTTGCAGGTGGGGGTGGTGAGTGCCTTTGCCCAGACCCTGCGCAGGTACACGTCCCTCAACCACCTGGCGCAGGCGGCGCGCGCCGTGCTGCAGAACACGTCCCAGATCAACCAGATGCTCAGCGACCTCAACCGCGTGGACTTCGCCAACGTGCAGGTAAAGGTGACCCCGGGGCTCCCGTGCCCCTCACCTGCTCCCCAGGATGGGCTGCACAGCCAGGCTCTCTGTGCAGTGCCCAGAGCCGGAGCACAGCTGGATGAACACTTTGGTGTGACTTTGTTGGGTAAATTTTCCACCTCACTGTGAGCAGTGGGAAAGGAGCTTCTGTGAGACTCACTAGTCATTGAGGCTGGAAAAAACCTCCCAGACCATCCATCCAACCTTCAGCTGAACGCCACCATGCCCACTAAACCATGTCCCCACATCCACTCATTCTTGACCACTTCCAGGGGTGGTGACTCCACCACTTCCCTGGGCACCCCATTCCAGTGCTTCACCACTTTTCCAGCGAAGAATAAAGTGCTGCCAACAATTACGTAGTTCTAAAAATACTGTGGTGCAGACAGACCAGAGAGGCCATGATTCCGAGCTGGTTTGCAGCTCTTGCCTGCTAGAAATTAATTCCTGGGTTGAGATACAACACCAGGATAAAACACTCATGCATGCCTAGCATGGATAACTGTGAACCTTTTTCTGAGCAGGAGCAGGGTGTGGGTAACTGTGAGCCCTTCCTCCAAGCAGGAGCAGGGCATGGATAACTGAACCCTTCCTCCCAAAGAGCAGGGCATGGATAACTGAACCCTTCCTCCAAGCAGGAGCAGGGTATGGATAACTGAACCCTTCCTCCTGAGCAGGAGCAGGGTATGGATAACTGAACCCTTCCTCCCGAGCAGG
>VXBU01008269.1:382973-412738 GCA_013400315.1 Bombycilla garrulus
AGCTCAGACTGGCCCAGCCCATCCCAGACTGGCCCGGCACAGCCCAGACTGGCCCAGCTCAGCTCAGACTGGCTCAGCACAGCTCAGACTGGCCCAGCTCAGCCCAGACTGGCCCAGCACAGCTCAGACTGGCCCAGCAAAGCTCAGACTGGCCCAGCACAGCTCAGACTGGCCCAGCACAGCTCAGACTGGCCCAGCCCATCCCAGACTGGCCTGGCACAGCCCAGACTGGCCCAGCTCAGCCCAGACTGGCCCAGCTCAGCCCATCCCAGGCAGGGAGGGGCTGGCACAGACCCGGGGGGGCTCAGCACTCCAGTGACATTTCCCTCTGCGGATCCCTTTGCAGTGTGGGGGTGGCTCTGACGGGGCCGGGCTGGGGGAGCTCAGCAGGGTCTGTCCCCGTTTCCAGTCCTGAGGGGTCTGTGCTGACCGGGACTGTCCTGGAGTGTGTGCAGTACACGGGGGTGCTGCGGGCTGCAGGGCAGAGGAGGGGGGATCTGCTGTCATCAACAAAGCCCTGGGGCAAATCTCTCTGTGAATAAAGGCCGTGTCATAAATAGCTTTTATCATTATGGTTTCTAATGGTGCAGTGTTTGGTGTGAGCTTTTCCAGGGGTCTCGTGTACGTTTGCCTAGCAGAGTGTGTTCTATCCAAATCTCTGATTTTCCTGTTCCCAGGGGCACTAAGGCAGCTGTGACACTTTCAAACACGTTCCAACGGCAGGGAAATGAGAGTGTGTGCAGTGGCACATCTTCCCTCTGTCCTGTGCTGTTGTGCCACCGTGGTGTTTGTCTGTAAATGTCTCACATGGAAGTGACAGGAGAGAAGTGAGAGAGTCAGACTGAAATGTACATAACCTTGAAAACTCCCCGGGTCAGAGTCCATACTTGGGATCCTGCTGACGAGATAAGAGAGTCTAAAAAAACAACTGAGCCACCAAATCTTAACTGCCCTGCTCCCACTGAGGGCCAAAGGAAGTTCAGCTCTTCCTCTGTGGGAAGCCAGCGTGCAAAGGAGATGCTCTGGAGCTCTGCAGCAGCGTGTGAGGAGGCTGGAGGAGCACACAAACCCCCTCGCACAGAATTCCCAGTTAAACTGAACAGCAATAAACGTGTACCCAACGCTCAGGCCTGCACAAGGAGTGTCGTGGTCCCATTTCTTCGGTGATCCCTGAGAGTGCCAGGAGATGCTGCAGCAGNTGTCGTGGTCCCATTTCTTCCGTGATCCCTGAGAGTGCCAGGAGATGCTGCAGCAGGATGCAGGAGCTGCCCAGGGCAGGGTAATTAAAGCAGATTTGGGCGGGGATCCGGGGTCTGCAGGAAGGCAGATCCCCCCGGAGCAGCAGCTGGTGTGTGGGGATAACCCCTGTCACGGCCTCAGAGGGGCTGAAGGATCAGACTGAGCACAGGGCCACAGGAGGATTTTCTAATTAAGCTTCCAGACTAATTGAGAGGATGGGAGCAGTGAGGATGGGAGGGATGTGACAAGTGCTGGGTCATTCCTGCTCTGACCCCTCGGGAAGGTTCAGCCTCTGCCTTTGCTTCACTCTCCCTCTGGATCACACCCAGACTGGCTGGGCCAGGCAGAGCCTCCTCCTTTGGGAATCTCGGGTCTGGAAGCAGAAGATTATTTCCCCCAGGGGAGCTGGGCAGCACCTCCTAACCCTGAGAAAATCTGCCTCTAAGCAGAAAGCAAACACAGCTCAAAATCCTCCTGTTCGTACCCACACCCCCATCCCCAGCCTGCCTCTGGCTCCATCACCCCTCCCCGATGGGCAAATCCTGCAGAGATTGCAGCACAAGCGTCCCGGGATTTTGTCTTGCACCTCTTCCCAAGCAGCAGAGAACACCAGGAGGTGGCCGGGGGTTGGCACCAAGCCCGGGGAAATCAGAGGGGTAGAACATTCCAGAAGCAGTTGGACATTGCCAGTCCCTGTGGGCCATCCCTGAAGGGCGACCTTGGAGCTGGGCAGGGTGGCACAGCCCAGACAGTCCTTGAGAGCAGCCCAAGGGACAGGGGACACTGCAGTGCCACCAGCCTGGGAGGTGCTGCTGGTCTGGGGACAGCAGGACATCTCAGACAGCTTCAATCTGCGCCGGGGTGTGAGGGTGGGATGGGACATGGACCTGCATCCTGTTTGTCCCCTCAGGAACGTGTTCCTTGGCAGGGATGGCTTTAGGTTCATGGTCTGGCTCTGGCACTCCTGGATTGTCCCCACAGTGCCAGAGAACAGGCACCTAGGTCTAGAAACCTCTGGGACAGGGGCACTTGTGAAGAGAAATGTGAAGTTCTCAAAATGAACCAACACAAAAACAGATTTGAAAACAGGAGCCAGAGCCACTTTCTGTTGTTTGCTGCAACTTCTCCCATCATTTGGACTGAAGCAGCATCTTCTCTCGTGCCACCAGAGCCCCTGGCCTGTCCGTGTGGGCACAGGAACACAGCCCAGCCCTGCTCAGGCTCAGGTGGGCTCCCAGCATCAGCCCCTTCAGTCCAGTTCCAGTTGCCACCCAGCTCACTGTCCCCCTGCCCTGTCACTGTCCCCAGCCCAGTGTCACCCCTGCCCCGCTGTCCCCAGCCCCCTGTGTCCTCATTCCCCAGCGCTGCCCCTCAGGGGCTCAGGCCATGGGGATGTTTCATCCCAGACCCTTCCCCACGGATCCAGGGGCCCTCCTGCCCAGCCCTGGGCTCCCCTCCCTCCGTCCCTGCTCCCTCACGGGGCTGGGGGATGTTCTGCAGGGAGAAAAGAGCCTTTCCCTGCTGCCCTGGCAGCACCGAGAGCCCAAAGCATTCCCTGGACAGGAGCTTCCCTCCCCTCCACGCGGCTGTCACTGTCCCTGCGCAGGGCAGGACACCGAGGCACAGACTGAGGCCTGGTGGCTGCACCTCAGTGTCCCCCCGGGTACCAGAGGGGACGGGATCTGCTGATCCTACCCTGCCTGCTCCCTGGCCTGGCTCTGCAGCTGAGGCAGGAGGAGCCTGGCTCACCCCTCAGCTGGGGCACTTTAACCACAAACAGGTTTCACCTGGAGCAGCCAGTGCGGGGGCAGGTCCACAACCACCCCTGCAGTGCCTTCAGGGTGTGTTTATAAACCCCCACCCTCCCACTGCAGGGGCTTTCTCTCTCTTTCCTTTTTTTTTTTCCNNCAGGGTGTTTCCCTCCTTTCTCTTTTTTTTTTTCTTTTTTTTTTTTTTTAAAAGATTTTTTTTTTTTTTTTTTTTTTGCCTTTTCTGTTTTGGGAGCCTTAGTTTGGAGCTGAGAGGAATTTGGGAGTTGCTGCCTCGAGGTGCCTGTGATGTACAGCTAGAACTTAGACCTTCTACCCTTCTGTGCTACCAAGCAAGTAAGGACAGAGCAGTCACCTCCTGCAGTGCCCTGTCCTAGGCTGGCTCTGGGGCTGCAGCCAGAGCAGGGCTCTGTCCCAGGGCTGCCGTGCTTGGGGTGCCCCAGCACTGTCCTTGTCCTGTGATGTGTCCCAGGTGAAGGACAATGTCTTCACAAGGCTCCGGAGTGGCCTTGGGGCTCGATTCCCAGCCCAGCTGCAGCGCTGCGGGGCCTGGACCCAGGAATTCCCTCCTGGCGCGGCCTCTCCCTCCCCCCTGGAGCTGCTCCCTCGCCCTGCTCGGCCAGGAGGACATCGTGGAGAGCTACAGCGGGTACGTGGGGAGGGGCTGAGCGCTGCTCCTCGCGTGTGTTCATCCGGGGGGGAGCCGGGTGCCCCCTGGCCCGGGATGTGCCCCCCTGGCCCGGGGATGGGGGAGCAGCGTGCCCCCCCTGGCCCGGGATTTGCCCCTCCCTGGCCCGGAGATGGGGGAGCAGGGTGCCTCCTGGCCCGGGATTTGCCCCTCCCTGGCCGGGGGATGGGGGAGCAGGGTTTCCCCTGGCCTGGGATGTGCCCCCCCCTGGTCCGGAGATGGGGGAGCAGGGTGCCTCCTGGCCCGGGATTTGCCCCCTGGCCGGGGAATGGGGGAGCAGGGTGTCCCCCTGGCCCGGGCTGTCTTTGATTCAGTCTGGCTCTCCTGGGAGGCTCATGGGGCCCGGGTTGGAGTGGTTCCCTGTCCCCAGGGCGAGGCTGGTGGCAGCCCGGCGTGCCCGCGGTGTCTCTGCTGTCCGCCCACGGTGGCCGAGGCAGAGCTCACCCCTGCGTCCCCGCTGCAGCGGCGGGAGCTCCTGCGAGCTGGGGGTGCCTCTGCTGGACTGCAGCCGCTCGGCCCCCGACCCGGCGCTGGTGCGCAGGATCGTGACCCAGGTGGAGTTCTACCTGTCCGACGAGAACCTGGCCAAGGACGCCTTCCTCCTCAAACACGTGCAAAAGAACAAGATGGGCTTTGTCAGCATCAAACTGCTGACGTCCTTCAAGAAGGTGGGTCCTGGGGTTGCTGTGGCTGCCTCCAGTCCGGGCTGTGTGCCGGTGATCGGAGCTGGGCTCTGCTCTCTGCCCTCAGCTCCGTGCAGCAGCTCTGCTCCCGGGGAGGGCGGCTGGGGAGCCGTGAGCACTCCCCCAAACACCCCCAGGGCTGGGTTCACCCCTTCTAGCCGTGCTTCCCCTGGGCTGTTTTTTGGATCGTCCCTTAACCAAAAATACCCAGGGAGGTGCTGGGGTGTGGCTGAGGGGGATGTTGCGGCTCCTTGCAGAGCCCAGGGGACGCTGGGGACCGTCTGCAGATCCCAAAGCTGCTCACGCAGAAGGGGGATTTTGCCCTGGGGATGCTGGGTGGGGTCGCAGCCCGCCTGCACGGTGGGTTTAGGGTGCCCGGGGAGAGTGGGGGATGCAGATCGATGGGGATCCCCTCTATGCGCACAGGTGAAATACCTGACCCGGGACTGGCGCCTCACCCTCTACGCCCTCAAGTTCTCGGCGCTGCTGGAGGTGAACAGGGAGGGCACCAAAGTGCGGCGGCGGCTCCCCATCCCCGAGCACCTGCTGAGCGTCCTCCCCAGCAAACTGCTGCTGGCCTGGGAGCTGCAGCCGCGGGAGCAGGACCTGCTGCTGCAGGACGGGCTCTTCCTGGAGACCATCACCAGGATGTTCAGCCCCTTCGGCGCCATCGCCTCCATCCGCCTGCTGCGGCCGGGCCGCAAGCTGCCCTCGGACGTGCGCAGGTACTCGGCGCGGTTCCCCGAGCTGCTGAGCCGCTGCTGTGCCCTGGTGGAGTACGAGAGCCTGGAGAGCGCCCGCAGGGCCTTCGAGAGCCTCGGGCACCGCGACTGGCACAGCGTCAGGGTGGTCCGGCTCAGCGGGAAGAGGGGCAAAAAGAAAGCCGGGGAGGAGCGGGCGGGCTGGAAGGTGCCGCCGGCGGCCCTGAGCTTCCCCTGCGGCCTCGAGGATTCCCTGCCCGGCGGCTCTCCGGAGCCGGGTGACGCCCCAGGGTCGCTGCCCCTCCTCCTGAACCAGGACGTGGTGGCACCGACCTGGCCCGGCGGCGACTTCGCGCCTGGAAATTCCAACGCCTTCCCCGGCTCACTCCTCACCAGCGAGAGCTTCCCTCCGCTCGGGATGGGCTCGGGCACCGAGAGCCGCCGGGGCTGGACACCCTGGGGCAGCAGCCTCTGTCCTGCGGCCAAACCCGCGCCCGGCAGTGCCCTGGCAGCGCAGTGGGTGCCCGAGCCCCTCCGCCTGTGGGATGGGGTCCTGCACCTGCCCCACAGCCCCGAGGGCAACAAGGGCTTCGGCAGCGGCTTCGGGAGAGAAGAACTCGTCCTCCGGCCTTGAGACTCCTTCAGAATCAGGGTCAGAGTTTATTTTCTTTCTTTTCCCTTCTTCTCTCGAGCAGAAGAATTTCTATGGCCTGCGAGATGTGGGCAGTGGCAGTGCAGCTGATCCAGGGGACAGAAGTTTTGATGCTCAAGGCAGATGCTGAGCAGCAGCAGGAGCTGTGCCGTGCTGTGCTCGTGCCAGTGGGACTGTGCTTGCTCAGGGCCCAGAGCTGGGTTTGGGGTCCAGGTTTTGGATGAGAAATGGACAATAAAGAGAGATGAAGTTTCCAGGCACTCTCTGGTTGATGCTGTGAATTTATTTAAATTGTTTTGGTTTTTTTTTTCCCTCATCTTTCCAGATCTTGCTGCTGCCTGAGGTGCAGCCAGACAAGGGAAGGAGGGTGCCTGCCTACCTGAGCTGTCCTAGGGGTGCTGGGGATACTGAGGGGTGCTCAGGACAGGTCTCCAGGTTGCCTGAGCCTGAGAGAGACAAAAACTGATGGCTGTGGTGCCAGGGCTGTGGTTCCTCCTGGCTGGCTCTTGGTTGCTCCAGGTTCTCTGGCCTCTCTCAGGATGGAATGTGGGGGCTTCCTGTGTCCCTCCTGCTCCCACAGCCTCCCCAGCTCCTCTGGGAAAGGGTCAAGGGAGGCTGCAGGTGGCTCTCAGGGATCTGCCAGTGCAGGTGCCCTTGGTCTGTACCCAGAGCTGGGAGGTGGAGGGGTGAGCCCCAGGCCTGCAGGGGAGGACTCAGGTGGGCAGGGCTGGTGAGGGAATGGGGGCCCCTTGTGTGAGGAGAGGTTTGAGGGCAATCCCTGCAGTCGGGAGCCTCTGGCTGAGGATGATGGGGGTGGAAAACAAAGCAGGTGTGGGTTTGGTGCCCAGCACCCAGCCAGGACCCAGAACCAAGGAGGTGTTCTGCAGGGAGTGAGGAGAATTCTCTGGATCAGGAATTCCTCATCCTTGTGGTGAATTTCAGTTCCCAGCTGGGAACAGCCTCTTGCTGGGGCAAGCAGGTCTGAGAAGTTCCTGAAGTCTGCTGGAGAAAATTTCTTGTCACAAGTGCTCCTGGAGCCATCAGGAAAGATCCTAAACCTGCTGGCTGGGAATGGACAAGGACTGGTGGGACCTGGGAGGGTCTTGATTGAGTTTAATGCTGTCACTGTGAGGAGGAGCTGCTTCCCAAGACTTGGAGAGAGGAAATGTTCTGCTCCTCAGGGAGCTGCTCAGCAGAGTCCCCTGGAAATCTTCAAGGGGTTCTTTGTGAACCTCTGGAGCAGGTAATTCCCAGCTCTGGAGGGCAGTGCAGTGCCCAGCCCGTCTCTCCTTCCCACTGTGGCAGGGCAAAAGCACCCCCTCCCTGCTCCCCCCACCACACCACTCCAGATCCTGGTGGTTTTCAACAAAAATATCCTTTTTATTTGGCTCTCCCTCGGTGCTCCCACAACGTCCCTCAGCGCCTGCAGCCAGGTGGGAACTTCGTGGCCTTGGAGCTCCCACAGACCTGAGGCTTCTCCCCCTGCCAGAGAGCAGCCGTTAGAGCCCCAGCAGGGATAGGGACGTGTCCTCAAGCCCCGCTGATCCCCCAGAGCCTTGTCCCACCTGGTAGAGATGGCAAACCAGCCCCAGCAGCGAGGCCTCTGCCTGTGCCTGCAGCTCGTCCGTGTGCTTCTGTGGGGGGACACGGGGCCGGTCAGGGGTGTCCCCACGGTCCCCCAGCCCCGCCTGGCACCCTGGTGTTCCCCTGCCATACCCCATTGACGGTGATCCAGGGCACGTACTGGTGCGGGGGGTCCAGCGCCTCGGTCACTTGGGCGTTGTGGTGCATCAGGGCCACCCCGGTGTCCCCCTGCACGCAGGCGGCGATGCGGCCGCTGTCCACCTCCGGGGCGTAGATCTTCAGGCACTGCCGGGCACAGGGGACAGGAGGGCGCTCAGGGGGACGGGGACATCCCCCACGGAGGGGCGTGAGGGGCGGGGAGGGGGACATACAGCCTCCAGGTTCTTGGTGACAGAGCTGCCCGACTCCAGGCAGAAGATGACGGGGAAGTAGGTGCTGAAGTTCTGGGCCTCGTGCATCAGACAGGCCTGAGGGGACAGGGCGGGCGGTGAGGGCCCGCGGGACCCCCCCGTGCCAGCGCCGTGGGAACGGGGACCGTCACCTCCATCATGTTGCCCAAACATTCCTCGGGGCCGTGCTGGCACTCGAAGTCCAACTTCCCGCTGACGTTCCTCTCCTGCGGGACCAACCGGTCTGAGCGGGGCGGGCGGCACCGGGGCGAGCGCCCGCGGCGCCGGGAGGGCCGGCTCCTACCTGGGCGTTGCCGTAGGGCACCAGGGTGATGTTCAGCATCTCTTCGGGCAGCAGCAGCCAGGTGGGGAAGAGCTTCAAGACCAGGAACTCGCGGCACGCCGGGCACAGGCTCTCGTAGTACAGGCTGAGCTGCACGGGCGCGGCCGTGGGGTGCGGGAGGCTGGGGCAGCGGCTCTCCACCTGCACACGGCAAAGTTTCGGGGTGCGCGGGGGGGATATGGCTGCAGCCCCGATCCCAGGCATGGGGCAAAGCTCCGGGGACGCAGGGAAGAAGGGGGATGAGGGTGTGCAGGGCTAGGGGGAAGTGAGAGGGGCCGGGAGCTTTCTGCCGCCGTAGGATCCTGTGCGTGACCGGCACCCAGCGCTGGGACTTTCCACCAGCACTTCCCCAAAATATTTCAGAGGAAAACAAATTTAGACCAGGACGTGCCTGGGTGGAGGTACGGCCCAGCATTCACTGCCAGGGGAAGCTGCAGCCCCGTGGGGCTCACGGGGCGCTGTCACCGCCCGGGTCCGGGGCAGAATAAATCGAAAAGCGGTTTTATGTTCGAAAAGCAGAAGTGTCAGCGGCGGCTGGGGAGGGGCCGCGGTCAGGGTCCGGCTGGAGCACAGCCCTTCCCCAGGGATGCTGGGGAATGCCGTGGCGCTCCGTGTGGCACCGGAGGCTCTGAGCATCCCTGCGGAGGTGACAGCCTGTCCTCAGCGATGCCCGCAGCTGGCACTCGCTCCGGGAATCGCGGCCAGGCGCTGCCCCAGCCCTGTCCCCGCGTCCCTCGTCCCGGCAGGCGGGAGGTGACCCCGCGAGCCGGGTGACCCTGTCCTTGTCCCCAGCCCCGACAGCAGCAGCGGCTCTGACCTGGCAGGCGGCGGCGACGTCCCGCGAGCTGCACCAGCGGTGGGCAGGGGAATCACAGCCGGGGGCCACCCCGAGCCCCGGGGCCACCAGGGCCGCCAGCGCCAGGACAGCCAGCGGCACCGCGGGGGCCATGAGGAGGCCGGGCTGACGCGGAAATGAGCCCGTCCCAGCGGGGACTTTTAAAGCTCGGCTGCGCCCGCCTCCCTGCGCCCTCCCTGCCCTTCCCGCCGCCCCGGCCGCCGCCTCCGGTGACGCCGCGGGCCCACGTGAGGCCGCCGGGCTCCGGCCACCGCTGTCCCCCGATTTGGGGCTTTGGGCTCGCAGCCCTGCCCGCGGCCGCCGCTTCCCCGCGGGCTGTGCCAGGTCCGGGAGTCAAACCCAGCCTGGAGCAGCCACGCGTGGAGTTCCGCGAGCAGGGAAGCGGGGCTGGCGCCCAGCACAGCGCCGGGGCTGCGGGAACGGGAGAAGCCCGAGACATCCCGAGCTCGGCTGCGGGGCCGAGTGAGGAGGAACCTCGCTGTTCCCCCGTCTGTAGCCGCTGTTTTCGGCCGTTTCTCAGCCCTGGTCCCCACGAAGCCCAGCCCTGCAAACCCGGGGAGCACAATCCTGGCACGATGGGTCACATCCTGCACCCAACCCAGGAACTGGGGCACAGCCCCACCACCCTCCTGCCCCCGCACACCCTCCCACACAGTAATCCAGCAGCTTGGTTCATTAACTCTGTTTATTTCTTTCCTTTTTTTTTTTTTTTTGGTAGTTTTTGTGGGTTTTTTTGAAGTACCGTACAAAAAAAAATCCTCTTACAGTAACAAATACTGGGTTTACATTAGTAAACATCAACAGAAAGAGCAGAGAGCACTACTGCTGGTAATGGACAGCTCGGGGGTGGGTTATTCTTTATTGCATATACCTAGAAACTAAAACCTCACGCAGCCACCACGTCCTCTCCGAGCACAAAGCCTCTGCTGGCACCTTGGGGGTGACAGGGGGAGCCTGGAGCCCCCCAAGAGCAGGGACACGGAGGGACGAGCCCCAGACTGTGCCCCGGGGAGCAGGAGCAGCCATGTGGCACCCACGGGACGTGGGTGTGCGGCTCGGCCGGGGGACGTGGGGGTCACAAGCAGCAAAGCGCAGCCCAGCGCCGCGAAATACGGCCGGGTTCAGAACGAGCCAAAGCAGCAAAGGACAAATCACAACGAGCTTATGCTGGGGGAGCTCCGGGCTGGGCTTCCACCCCGGGGAGAGCAGGGGAAAGCTGCTGTGCAGGGAGCCGAGTGAAGCACCGTCAGGGAAAGGCAGCCCTGGGGAAGGGCATCTTCCTCCTCGTCGTACACAGGACGTGAGCAGTGCCCCGTCAAGGACAGGCTGCCAGCGGGCAGGGAAGGCAGTGCTGGAAGGTGCAGAGGGGTGACTGTGACCCCCCTTGGGCTGTGGCTGGACAGCAGGAAGGGACAGCACGGGGAGAACAACAGAAATTCAGCCAAAAGGATGAAAACACAGGATAAAGAGAAGCTGGAATTTCCCTGGGCAGCAGAGCCAGGTGAGCACCAAGCAAGTGTTGACAGGTGACAGCTTCAAGCTGAGACTCTTCCAGATGCTCTTGGCAGGTCCTGGAATGAGCAGGGAGCAATCCCCCCAGGCAGGACTGGCCCCAAGCTCACGTTTAGGGGTGGCAGTGGAGGAACGTGGAGCCCATGGGATGAGGAGCTGAGGATCCCATCTGCCTACAGCCTGTCCTGTGATGTGAGGATGTGCTGGAAGTGCAGGGACAAGCACAGCACCACCAGAGTCCCCAGGCTGAAAAGGTGTGGAACACTAACAAAGCTCTGGAGTGTTGGTGCAGCCCCCTGGCCACTCCACAGGCCCCAGGAGGCCTCTGGATAGAGCTGTGAGGACTGAGCCTCCCTGCCCCAGTCCCACGTGCCCTCATCTCTCACGTGCCCAAGTCCAAATTATTCCCTTAATCATCCCTGGCAGCTTTTCCCCAATGATCCCCGAAGCCAAGCCCAGCCTCTCCTGGGCCGTGCCCCCACAGCTCCCCCAACCCACTGCCTGCACCTGAGCACCAAACACTGACAAACCAGTCAAAAAACAGGGCCCAGGGCCTGGAGACGACATGCAGAGCAGGAACGGGGCTGTACAGCTGAGCACAGGAGAGCTGCCACAAGCAACAGCAACGGGATGGTTGCTCCAGCAGCCCCAGCTCCAGAAGGATCTGGGGACCAGCCCAGAGCAAGGGGAGCAGCAGAGCTGGCCAGGGAGGGAGGGACAGTGCTGTCCCCAACATAGGTGGCACACCAAGGACAGGATGCAGGCACAGAATGAGCACACAGCACCCCACGGATCCAGAAGGACCCAAGCTCAACAGGAAACGGAGGTGCCCAAGTCCACGGCATCCACCTGCCTGTCCCGGGAGGAGAGGGAACGAGCCACTCTGGCAAATCAAGAGGACCAAGAATGCTCTCCTCCAGCCAGGCAGCTGAGATAACCCCGGAAAGCAAATGCCACCATGGCCTCAACTCTCAGCCCAGCTTTTAAAGCTCTTCCAGGCCCGCCTGGGCTGCCCTGGGGCCCACTGAGCTCGGCCACAGCGCCCTGCCCGCAGCAGCCAGCTGTGGTGGGCAGCCCTGCCCCGGCCCCATACAGTACCCACGATTGTAAGTGCTTGCATACATAGTTCACCATCATGCAGATACATTTCAGCATGCCCTGGGCCCCGCAGACGTGTCCTCCTGCAGCAGAGGTCCTTCATTCCAGGTAGGGCTCGTACTGTGCGCTGGACTCCAGCCCTCTCCCGCTTCAGCTGCAGGGCCCGGGGCTGTGGCAGCCTGGCAGCTGCTGCCCACGCTGGGGGTGGCACTGGGGGCTCAGCAAACACCAGCACCAGGGGAGCAGCTGGTCACAAAAAGAACCATATTTACAGAGCTACAGTCAGCTTCAATGGGTTACATGTGCAGAGAGTCACCGAAACCAGCCGGAAACAGCGAGCTGTGCATCCCACAGATCCTGCCAGGAAAAACACGGGTACCAACACGGATTTCACAGCTTCCTTGGCACAACTGAGGCAGGAGATTCACGGCTAAGCAGATCCTCCCTGCCCAGGCAGCAACACTCCAGAGGTGGTTATGACAAGAGGGAATGGTGGCCAGGTGGGGCACAGCACGGAGCGAAGGTCTTGGCTGGGGAGCCCCATGGAGCATGAGGTTTCTCCTTCCTAAATGTGTCTCTGCATGCAAGAGCAGCACCCCTCGTACCAAACACCATCACAGCCTGCGAGGCCACCGAGGGAAGCGAGAGTGAAAGGATTCCCACACTCAAGAGGAGCCTCCTCCTCTGCCTCCTCCGGTGTCCAGGCACAGAACCCCTCGGTCACAGCACCGAGGAGTCAGGAACCAAAGCTCTACAGTGATGCATAGCGGGGCGACCTGCCAGCAAGAAGGGGATCTGACCTGCTTATCAGGGAAGGGGAGGGGGCTGTGCTCACCCCCAGCAATTCAATCACAACTGGATCCCACCTCCTAGAGGCTGGAGCCCACTGCAAATCTACAGCCCAGCCTTTCTGTCCCATCAGCCAACACGGGTTTCAGCTACTGACCAAGAGGGACATCAGGAACGGTCACAGACATCTCAGAGGCTCTGAAGGAGCAGGAGCACAGAGACTCAACTATACAGGGTGCAAGAGTCCAGAGCCAGAAAGCAGCGCCCTGGGAAGAAGCTGAAGGCAGCTGTTGTGTTGTGCATGGGCTGCTCATCTGGCTGGTGGCTGGGAAAGGACCGGGTGAGCCAGCGTGACATTCAGGGAGTCATTGTGCTGCACCAGGGACGTGTGCTTGTAGTGCAAGACCAGGTCCTTGAGGGAGGCGTAGAGGTTGTAGGGTTCAGCAAACCCATAGCCCGTCGCCGTCTTGTAGATCACGCAGTGCTTGGTGTCACCGTCCACCCTGCCAGGGAGACACGGGAGCCTGTCAGCAGTGGCACAGGGAGCACAAGCAGGGCCACCAAAGCAGTGTAAAGATACACCTGGCCCTGGCAGGAGACACCAGGGCAGATGGGAACTGTCACCTCCAGCATCTGGCAAGGGGAGGGTGGAGCTTTGTGGGAACCCAACCTGGGCCAGCCCCATCCCAGCCCATCCCACGGATCCCATCCCATGGATCCCATCCCATCCCGTCCCGTCCCATGGATCCCATCCCATGGATCCCATCCAGTCCTGTCCCGTCCCATGGATCCCATCCCATGGATCCCATCCAGTCCTGTCCCATCCCGTCCCATGGATCCCATCCCATGGATCCCATCCCATGGATCCCATCCCATCCCAGCCCACCTGCACAGCAATACTCACACCACGGAGCAGGCGTAGCAGCCCTTCTGGCTGCTCTCACGGATCAGGAAGGTGCCGTCCCGTTTCCCACACAGCATCTCCTCTGCCTGCACACGGTTGATCTTCCCCACGTACCATGTCCGCTCCTCGTGGTGGGGCAGCTCCTCCTCGTCATCCATCATGGAGTACTGACTGCAACCGAGCACAGGCAGGGTCAGATTCCCTAAATTTGGATGTGTGGCCCCCGCATCTCCCCACACTGCTGGCTGCCATCGTCCATCTGGCAGGGAAGCCATCCTCAGCCCGCAGGCAGGGAGCTGGGATTAGCCCAGGGTCACAGCACGGGCAGAACAGCTGCACAGCCTGTGCTCCCACATCCCCCAAATCCCAGAGCACACGAGCAGGACACTCACTCCTCTGTCTCGTTCTTGATGCCCAGCCACTCGTTGATCTTCTTCTGCCGGGCACCCTTCTGCGTCAGCCACCTGGGGAAGGAGGGCAGAGCTGAGCACGGCTGCAGCGAGCCCCGGGCGCGGCCATCACCAGAGGGCAGCAGCAGCCGCCGCTGCCGGGGCCCGCCGAGCCCCGCGGCCGCGCTGCGGGAGCGGCTCCTGCCCACAGCGGGCTGCGAGCCGGTCCAACGAGCCCCGGAGCCCCGGGGGAGGCAGCTGGATGGCTCCCGGGCCGCGCTGCAGGGGCACTACGTACACCAAGTACTGGTCCCGCAGCTTGCGCAGCTGCATCAGGTCTGGCTTCAGGCTGTTCATGCGCTTGTCGATCTCCCGGTTCTCCGAGGCTTGTTTCTTCAGGTCCTGCTCCAGCTTCATCTTGCTGTCGTGGATCTCTGTGATGCGGGACTTGAGCTTCTCCGAGTTCATGAGGATCCTGGGAGAGAGAGAGAGGGGGGTTTAGGCTGTGAGCCAGAGTGGGGGAGGTGGAGGAGGCAGCCTGCCAGCTCCAGCCCACAGCGTGCTGCTGGAGAGACAAGGAGTCCACGTGCCTCGGCTCTGTGCTGAGCCAGGAGGATCCTTCCAGCCCCTGGGGCCCTTCTCCAGGCAGGGCAGGCCACCACCACCCCCCTCCTCACCGTTGCACCTCCTTCTCATTGCCCTCCCTCCGGAAGCGCTCGATGTACTCCTTGCTGCACTTCTCCTGTGTCTGACACTGCTCCTCAAAGATCTTGATCGTCTCATTGAAGGCCTCAATTGCCGTTCTCTTCATCTGCAGCTCCTGGGGAGAAGGGAGGGAAAAGCTGAGGAACATTTCTGCACATTTGCATTGCCTCTTTCAACTTCCCCAAAGCAGCTCTGTTCTTGCTGCAGGCAAAATATCTCCCTTTTCAAAGCCCATCCTCTGGGCAGTCCTCACAAGTCCATGAGCTGACAAATGGGGCAACAGGTGCCCGATCTCTGGTGTCCCCTGTGCACAGCAGGGTGGCTGCCAACACTCAGGGGGTGACAGAGCAGCCCCTGGGGTCTCAGGCAGCCCGTGGGGAAGGCAGTGCCCGCATACCTGGGACGTGCGCGTGTACTCCTCATACAGCAGGTCGTACTCCCAGCTCTTGTCCTGGTACTGCTGGTGATAAACCTTCAGCTGCTCCCCCACAGCTTCCACGCTGTCCTCCTTCACCACCTGGTCCTGCCACAGGCACAGCCTCAGTCAGGACCAGCTCCAGCCGATCCCACAACATCCCACAACAAAACATTCCAGCACACAGATAGAGGGATGGGACACCCATCTACCGAAGGGGCGGGGAGGGATGAACAAATGCCCCTGGCTCAGGCTGTGCTTGTTTGCCATCACATCCCTGCAGCACAGGCCTCACCTGCTGGTACTTGGAGATGGGGTAGAGCAGCCTGGTGTCCAGCTTGGCATTGTACTGGGCCAGTGACTCGTGCCTGTAGTGGGTGATGAGCTCCACCACCGAGCCGAAGGTCAGGGGCTCCGAGAAGCCGTACTTGCCTTCCCGATGGAAGATCTTGATCAGCTTGTTATTGCCTCCCTTCCTGCGGTGGAGGGGAGAGGAGAGGCCACTTAGCACCACGCCAGCACCCTACACCAGCCAGAGACCTCGGCATCCCTGCAGCTGAAGCACAGGGACGTGTCCCAAGAGCTGCATCCCTGAGGCTCCCAGGGGATCCCAAAGCCCTACCTGAGTGTCAGTGTGTATTCCCCCTGGATCTTGCTGGAGGCATCACGCACCAAGAAGGTCCCATCCGGTGTGTCCCGGAGCTTCTCATTCACCTCCTCCCTGCAAGGAACAGGATTGTCATGGCCTGGGAGGTGGCCCCAAGGCTCACCTGATGGACAGGGCACCCCGATGTGAGCTGCCATTCATGCCCTTACCGAGAAATGTCCCCCCAGTACCACTCGGCGTCCTGCAAGGGCGCGTTGTTCCCGTTGGCCAGGCTGGCTGCGCTGGGCTTTGGCTTGGGTGGCTTGGGAGGCAGGGCTGTGAGAGGAGGAGATGAACCACAGTGAGCCCAAATCCAGCTCCCCACTGGCAATCCCTCCGAGTGCTGAGCCCCCTCCCTGCAGTGACTGAAGGCCCCTTGGCCACCTCGTTTCCTGGAGCTGCTCCAAGCAAATTTCCAGCAGGTGAACACCTTGAGCCGGCCTCCAGGCACAGCTGGGCCATCAAAATGCCCTCAGCAACCCAATAATGGGGGAAGAGAGTCCACACCCACAAATGCCAGCGCCTCAGGCCCCAAGGAAGGGGTATCAGTACCTGGAGGCAACTGTTCTGGCTCCAGCTCCTTGTTCTGCAGAAGTGTTTCCAGAAACAGCACGGAGAAGTCAGGGCTCAGCTCTGGGCTGCAGGGACAGAAGAGGCAAGTTAAGAACAGCAGCTGTGGGTTAGAACATGGCACTGCTCCCAGGTCCCCTGGGGTCAGCCGGTTCATCCCAGCTGCCAGGCCCCAGGCTGACAGGGCAGCAAGGGCTCTGTCCCGGCTCTGAGCCCCCCTTCTGTGTGCTGCCAGCAGTTTAACCCCACGTGCAGCCCAGCAGGGGCTGTGAGCCCTGCTGCTCCAGGCTGCACTCCTTGTCCTGGCAGGCACAGTGGCTGGAGCTGGGAACGCTGCTGGGACCAAAAGCCTCACGTACCTGGCGCCAGGCAGCCGGAGGAGAAGAGGGCCGAAGATCTCTCCCAGGGCCCGAGGGTGGAGGCTGTTGCTCTCGGCCTGCTGCAATACCTTCCCCAGATGGCGGAGCAGGAACTGCAGGGTGAGCATGTTCTGGAGCGGCACCGCAGGCGACTCCAGGGCCAGCAGCAGCTGCTTCCGGCAATTCTCTGGCTGGGGGATCTCTGGGGAGAGAACAAGACACGAGGGAAGAGCTGGGACAGCCGGCACCACTCTCCACGCTCCGGCTGCGTCACAGCACAGCACAGCACAGCACAGCCATGTGCCAGGCCCCACAGGGACAGGGCTTATTTCAATACCCCAGATGTGTCCACCCCAGCCAGCCACCCATTCCCAAGGCAGCCAGGGGAGGCCCTTACCCTGCAGGATGCGAAGGATATCTCCATGCACTGACACTGGCACCACGGGGGAGGGCAGGTCCTGCAGGTAACCTCGCAGTGCCTCGCCCAGGGAGTGCACGTCCAGGGGCTCCAGGTCACCCAGGGTCCAATCTGTCAGGGCACAGATTTCCCATGGGAGCGTGGACACAGCACTGGGCGCACAGCTGGCAGCTCTGGTGCTGCCAACACCCATCCCAGAAACCACCACATAGCAGTGAACTATCGTGAGAGCTCACCAGCACCACGAGGGAGCTCAGGCAGCCTTCAGGCAGCCCATGTGACAGAGGATGTGAACCCCAGAAATAAGCTGGCCCTGGGAAACCCAGCAATTCTCCTTGGGAGAGGGCAGAGGTCATTCTGGGTACCCACAACACAGGAATTCTGGGCAGGCACAGCTCGGGTGAGAGTTTTGCTCCCCGCTGCCAGCAAGATTCGAGTACAGGCAGAGCAGCCACACACTGAACCCAACACGGGGAAAAAACACCTCCCTTGAACACAGGATTTTGGGAAGAACTTAAAGCCTATCCTGAGAGCACAGCCCAGGCTGACAGCACCGGGGTTTGCAGGAAGGCCTGAGGGAGGAGACTCCCCAGTGTGGTGCTGGATGGGGCCCCAGCCCAGCTGAGAGGCAGAGGCTCCCAGGGCTCCTCGGCAGAGCCATCGGCTGCACCACGGAGCCACAGCTCCAGCCACCAAGCAGAGCTGAAAGATCCTCCCCTGCTTATTAGTGGCATGAGAGAGCCAAAGAAGCCTCCACCAGCCCTTCAGCAGAGCGGGGGACAAGCACAGGGCTTCACTTATTTGCCTGTGAGTCCCTGAGCCAGCACCACGTCCCTTTGTTGCCCCCCAGGATGGTGCCAGGAATGCCCCCTGTCCCATCCCTTCCACGCAGGACACGGACGTGGTGGGACAGGGACAGCCCAGCCCCAGAGGCAGCGTGCTGGGAGTCAGGAAGGGCCGGGGACAGGCGAGCCTGGCCTGGATTGCATTACTGCTGGCGCTGTCACATCCACTAATCTCCTCCATCTGAGCCGATTCGCCTCCACCGCGCCGAGCTGGTTCTTACCGGTTCTCAGCGCCTGCCTCAGTTCGGAGCCAGATGTCCTGTACAACATCTCGCTGTCCAACCCTGCGGAAGGGGGGACACTGCTGTCAGCTCCAGCACACGCACTGTTTCGGTGCCAGCTGGGCAGTGCCTGTGGCACCGCCAACGAGCCCTGGACGGTGTCCAACCAACCCCTGCAGAGACTGCTGCAGCCCCCTTGGCCCCCAGGACACCCGGTTCAGTGGCCCCATTTCTCCACCACGGCACAGATCCAGGCTGGAAGCGCTTCCCAAACCCCAGCACCCACCCAGTGTGTGTAGGTGCCCAAACCGAACACCCTCAGGGCCTCAGCAGCTCAACCCAGGGAGGAACATGAGAGCAGCTGTGTCCTGTGTGTCCCACAGAGCTCAGCTCTCGCTGTGGGGTTTTGGGGTGTACCAGCACCCCCGGTGCTCAGCATGGCCCCCTTACCTTTCTTCTCAATAGCTTCCACCAGCTTCACCAGGAGCGGCGGAGCAATCTCGGGAGGGCTGAATTGCTCCTGCAAGTCCGGGAGAGGAGACCCTGGGGGAGAGGGAGGGAGAGAAGGGCTCAGCGCCAGCTCAGCCCTCAGCAGCAGAGCTGGGCCAGGGCACAACCCAGACAACTCCCAACAGGAGCAAGGAGCATGGCCCCCCCTGCGAGGCTGTGACCCAGGCAAACATGGCACGGAGCCTGCAAGGAACCTGCCCAGGAGCAGCACAGCACTTGTTGAGCTCCAGCGCGACTGTGTGTGCACAGGGCGATATCTCCTGCTCCCTGCACAGGCCTGGAGACAGAGCCCATCCCCCTGGGGATCTGCACACCCCCCCGGGCAGGCAGCACAGGGGTTACCAGGGCTCCTGGAGCTCAGGGCTGGGTCTCTGCCCAGCACAGGGGCTGCGCAGGGCTGGCAGCGGAGCGGGGCCGGGGAGCTCGCTCTGCTCGCCGTGGTGAGCTGTGATTAATCCAGCGATTCAGACAGAACGCCATGTCAGCAAATTCCTGCCCTTGATTGCTCGTTTAACATGGAAACCGGCCCTGTGCCTCCCCCTCCCCGTGAGCCCACAGCCTCTGTGCAAGCTGCTACAGGGCACAGACGGCCCGTGGCACGGAGCCAGGGTCCCCCCATTCCTGGGGGATCTGCAGCCCCCGTGTCGGGTGGTATTTCACCGCCGCTTCCAGAAAATCTTGAGGTTCTGGCCCCAGGCACCCCCTTCCCCTGTGCATGCCGGGGCAGGAGCACGCAGGCCTGGCTGAGGAGCTGCCAGCAGGAGGTTTGCCGAAGGATGAGCGGTGCCAGGCTCCATCCCGCTTCCAAAGGAGCGCCAGCCGGAGCAGGAGGTTCCTCCAGGCTGGTCCACAACACCTGGCAGACCCTGGGGAGCCCGCAGTGGGTGAGGACACCCAGCACACTGCACTCTGCAGAGGCAGAGCCAAGAGGCTGCTCCCCATTGCGAAACAGCTCCGTTGTCATGGATCTGACCCGAACTCGCCTGGTGTGGTCTCACCACAAGGCGCAGCAAGCTGGAACTGCGCACCCAGCTCAGGCTCCTGCACCCAGGGCCTCGAGGGGAGACAGAACAGCCATGGGAAGGGAAGCACTCGGGTCAGGCACCCAGCAGCTCTGCAAAGGCCCCCGCTGCTGGGGAGGGGGGGGACAATCCCCCACCGTAGTGAGCTCCCAGGTACGAGAAGGGGCCCGGCGTGGTGCGGGTCGGTGTGGGGAAGCTGCAGGCAAGCTTCCAGGCTGGCAGCTCCCAGCCTGACCCTTGGGAAGGGCTGAAGGGAGAGTAAATACTGGCGCTGCCCACGTGGCCCGGTTGGGAATGTGCTGCTTCAGCAGGCAGCAGCTTGTCTTTTTTTGTCAGGCACAGAGCCGGAGCCAGCAGCAACTCCTGAGCCTGCCGGGCCTCCGGGCTGGGCCGCCGTGAACAAGGCTGCTCACAGCACGGCCCGGGCAGCTGCGGAAATATTCCCGAGCCGCATTTTCCGCTCGTGTTCTCTGCGGAAGGCAAACACCAGCAGCTCGTAAATCCACTGGCAGAACGCGCCGGGTCTCGCTGCTCCGTGGGGCCGGCCCTGCTCCCGGGACAGCTGTGGCGCTGGCCCCGCTCCACAAGTGACACCGAGGGGCTACGGGGTCCCTGCCAGCCAGGCCAGGACCTGGGAAGGAGGGAAGGAGCTTCGTGGGGCTGCCAGGAGACGGTTCTGCACGTCCTAAAGTGCACACCATGAAAAAATAAGACAGGCTTGGCTCAAATATGGTTTTTCCATTGCAAAAATGTGTCTCCCCAGCAGAATACAGAAATAAAGAATCACAGAATATCCTGAGCTGGACGGGACCCACAAGACCAGGATCTTCAAGTCCAGCTCTGCTCTTAAGTGAATATCCCATACAGGGATCAAACCTGCAGGCCGAGTGTAAAATGGCTCTGGGTGTTTGAACTGCCTTCCTGCAGGTCCTGCCTGTGCCCAGAGTGCAGGCTGTCTCTGGGGATGTCCCCACAGGGGACAGGGACAATGGCAGTGGTTTCACATGCCCTGGTACCCCATGTTCCATCCCTGGGCAGCATGGCTTTTGGTTTCCTTCCCAAACTTGTCTTTTCTGTGTTTCAGGAGCTCTGGCATGTATCTTGTTCCACCTCCCAGAGACCCCACCAGTGCCTCTGGCCACACATCCACAGCTCCAAGGCCCCTTGCGAAGAGGGGAGAGCCGAGGAGGGCAGAAACCCCGAGGGGCTGCGTGCAGGCAAGGCCAGCACATGCAGCACAGAGCACACCCCAGGCTCCAGAGAGGAGCAACGTTCTTGGAAAGGCAGGTTGTGAGCGGGATGACTCAGGTCAGGCTCTCGCTGCCAACCCAAGCGCACGCGGGGCCGGCCGCATTCCCACCCTGCGGAGATGTTTCCTGGGGCCGCCCCTCCGGCTCCGGGAGCAGGAGTGAGGGAGGCAGCTGCAGGGAGCTGCACCAGCCCCACAACCCCGGTTTCGTAAGACCCCAGAGGTGTTTTCACACAGCCAGGAGCATCTGCTGGGGCAGCCGTGGCTCCCAGGCACAGAGGGATGGGGAGGACGCAGCACTGCCAGCTGGGAGCGTTCCCTGGCACCCTGCAGCTCCTGCTGCTGACCCCACTCCTCCCACGTACACCAGCACAAGGTCTTCTGCAGGGCATGGGAAGGCAAAGTGTGGCTTTGCCAATCACAGAATGGTTTGGATTGGAAGGGACCTTAAAAGATCACCCAGTTAAACCCCCCTGCCTTGTGCAGGGACACCTTCCACTAGATCAGGTTGCTCCAAGCTCCATCCAGCTTGACCTGGAAAACTTCCAGGGATGGGGCAGCCACAGCTGCTCCAGGAAACCTGTGCCAGGGCCTCACCACCCTCACAGTCAGGAATTTCTTCCTAACATCTAATCTAAATCTCTCCCTCTTTTAATTTTAAACTTCCCCCTTGTCCTATCACTACCTGCCTGTATAAGGAACCTCTCTCCCTCTTTTATTTAAGCTCCCTTTAAGCACTGGAAGGCCACAATAAGGTCTCCCAGAGCCTTCTCTTCTCCAGGTGAACACCCCCAGCTCTCCCAGCCTGGCTCCAGAGCCGAGGGGCTCCAGCCCTGGGAGCATTTCTGTGGCCTCTCCTGGACTCGCTCCAACAGATCCACATCTTTCTTGTCTTGTCCAGACCCAGACTCAGCACTGCACGTGAGGGTCTCACCAAGGAAGAACAGAAGGGGGAAACCCAGGGGTTTATATGCCTAGGAGCCAAAAAAACAGGCTAAGAGCAGGCAGCTGCCACAGCTCCACAAGCAGGGCTGGGGCACGTTGGCTCTCCCGGAGCGGGCCCGTGCCAAGGCCAGGCTGGCTGGGAGGCAGCCGCAGGTGCAGGACAGCCCATGCCCAGCCCCAGGGTGGCTGCCCAGCCCCAGCGAGGGCTCTGCGACCCGCGGGGCGGGCTGGCTGCCAGGCAGACAAGCAATTAGCTCCAGTTCTCAGAAGAGCTCTTTTAGACCCTGACTTTTCTCCTCTTGCCCAGAGACAAGTAATTGTGTCTCTCAGCGGGGCTGAGCAGCTCTTGGCAGGGAGCACTGCCCCAGGCGCTGCAGAGGCGGGGAGGTGGTGGTTGGGAGAGGTCAGGACTTATCCTGAAGGGAGGGAGCCTGGCAAAACTCAGTGGAGCAGGGAGAGGGACCATGGGGATCCTGGCTGCTTGCAGAACAGAGAGGGAGAAGGATCTTGAACATGTAAGAGTAGGACAAGGCTTGCCCCAGGGAGCTCTGCTGAGCAGACTGACAAGCTGGATGAACAAAGTGCTTTTCTCTGGGCCAGGACTGAGAGAGGCCAGCTTTGCTGCTGGTGGGGCAACTCAGTGCTGCCGAGCTGAGGGTTTCACCGCTGTCCTACAAAGCAGCTCAAACACTCTCATCTGTCACACAGCGACACTGGAGGTGTCCCAGAGCAACAGGGCACACAGCAGGGCTTACCTTGCTCCAGAGCCTCGGGCAGCCGGCAGCCGCTGGCCCCCGGTGTGGCTGGCAGGGGTCTCTGCACTCGGGGCCGGTGCGAGGGGACGGCGATCTTCACCGGCCCCACGTACTCCACGTAGGTGCCAGGAAAGTCTCCCTTCTGCTTGGTGCGCTCGTTGACGCCCAGGATCCACCCGATCTGATTGGGGGTCTGCTCATCTCCGTCTTTGAAGCCCAAGGCTTGCAGGGCCCCCTTGCTCACGACCAGGATGTCCCCGGGCAGCAGGTCAATGTCCTCCTCGCGCTCCTTGCGGTAGGGGTAGAGCGCGCGGTACTGGAAGCCGTCGGTGCTGCCCATCCTCTCTGCCGGGGGAGAAGGGCTCTGAAGGGTGAGGCAGCAAGTTCCAGGTGGGAGAGGAGAGCCCTCAGAGGCAGCTCTCCCCCATCAGCACTCTGCACTGTCTCTGTGTGAACCGGCACCCCAGGAGCCTGGTCTGGGTGCCCCAGAACGCTTAGGTGCAGCCCCTTTTCCTCAGCTTGAAACCACGATTCAACCAAATTATGGAGCAAAGGGAGAAGGAGACGAACATAATCCAAAACTGCTGAGTGGGCATGCAGCAAAGAAAGCCGAGATCAGGGTCTGTTTCACCAAAAAATTCAGTCTTTTGAAGTCTGGGGAGGAAAAGCACAGTAGGCTTCCAGCCTGGAATAACGTGGAATACGTTCCCCTTCTCAGTGGCTGCAAAGAGAAGAAGAATTGTCACTGCACAGCCAGGCACCCCACACCCTCCCCACACGCCAACATTCAAACCAGGGCTTCACCTGAGAGAGGCAGGACTCGTTTCTCTCCTACCTAGCAGCTGATGCTGAGCCCTGGATCCAAGCAGGGCATGCTAATCCCGATTTACACTCCCAAAAGCAAGTGAGGAGGCAGTGGCTGCGGGCAGGAACGCTGCCTCCTCTCTGCCACAGCCAGGCACCAGCTCTGCATCTTAAAGAGGTTCACCCCTGCTTCTTCAGCTTACCCTCCTCACAGCACTTATGCAAACAAGGAGACAACAAGTGGGACAAAACAGCCTTTATGCAGGATAACTTTTGCATACAGAAAAGGGTGACCCTGCACCCACCAGCTGCAGGCCCTGAATAGGAGCAGAACAAACAGATTTAACCTTCCCTTGTTAAATCGATTAAATTTCACAGTTCACCTTTACAGCTTGCCATGCAATCCCCCACAAAGGCATCTTCTGAAGGGAGCTGCCCACAAATGTAGGTTAACCACGCTTTCAGCAAAAGCCCTTCGAGATGTGCTGCCATTCCCACAGAGCAGCACTTCAAAGCTTTGCTCTGAGCAAAAAGTCAATTTTTGAACTTTTCAAAAGCAGCAGCGGCATCAAGTGCAGGCACAGATTCTTTTCGCAGAGATGGAGGCAAAAGGAGTTAAAATAATCTTTAGAAGCCTTCAAGTCTACTTAGAGCTCCTAACTGCCTTTCAGCTATTCAGAGAGAAATTGAATATGCTGCCTGCCCTGCCCAGAAATCCACCAAAAAGAATAAACCTGGGTTATAACATGTTGTTGAAGAGATGTACGAGCTGGGACATTCCCACCAGCCAGGCACGTCCTCTTTTCCCATCCCCTCCTGGCTGCACAGGCCAGTTTTCCAGCTCCCTCAGGCAAATCCCAGAGTTCTGCTTCCCGCAGAAATGGCGTGGGGCCGAGGACCGGACCTACAAGGCACCGGGGCAGCCAGAACCCAGCCTTCCCAGGGACACCCTGGGCCTGCTCAAACACTCCAGGTCCTCTTAAAGACTTGAGCTGTTTTGGCCTAGAAACCACCAAACCCAGCTCAAACTCTTGAGTCTCATCTGAAAACTATTAAGGAGCAGGAAGGTGCTTCTCAGGGCTGTGGGAGCCTGGGCAGAGGGAGGAGAGGAGGCAAAGGGAGCCAGGACACTCCTCCCAGAGGGGTCAGTGAACAACCAAGCATGGCACAAAGCCAGGGCTGCTCTGACTGCTGGTTGGACTCTGTGACAGGCACCAACGGTGGTGATCTGCAGGATTTCAAAATAACCCTTCCAGGCCAGCAACACTTTACAGCTCATATCAGCTACAGATCCCTCTTTCCTCCCGCACGTGGTATCACCCCTGCACGTGTCACCGCATCTGCACGTGCTGCCACAAAGTCTGAGATCGGGGTGAGTGCCCTGAGAAGAGGCAGCCCCACCTCTCAGCCAGGCTCTCCAGCCCAGCACCAGGGCTCCTTCCCTCCACAAGGACAAAAGGCACAAAGAGGCCATGGCACAGGAAACCTGTGCAGCAGCCAGAGCCCGCACTGCCTGCCTGAGCTCGGGCAGGCGTCCCAGCCGGGCTGTCTTTGCCATGAATGAACAGGCACTGCCTGCGGGGAGGTGAGGCACTTGCGGCCAGAGGCGGGTGGGGAACAGGACTGAGCCTGATCCAGCTTGCTGGAGAGCTTCTCCAGTACTCCAGGAGCAACATCAGACTGCAGGATTCATGGAGAGACCCTACAGAGGTCTCTGATGTTCGCGGGAGAAGCAGCACATCCCAGCATGGCCGCTGTGAAAGCTCCCATCGTGCTGGGCTGCAGGGAACTCGCAGCAGAGCGCGCATTTCCCCAGTCCAACCAGCCCCAGCCAGGAAAATATTACTTCATAATCCAGAGCATAAAGAGAGATTTATGGCCAGGCTCACTGGCTGCCCCTCTGAGCACTGTCTGTCAGGGTCCCCCAGAGTGGAGTCGCCGTGCCGGGGGCACTGTCTGAATGCCAAGGGCCTGAGTGGCCGCTGCCCGCTGGGCACGGCGCTGGCAGCTCCCCCTCCTCCCGGGGAGGACAGACCCCAGAGTGGCTCCTCCGGGGGAGGAAAGAACCCAGAGTGGCTCCTCGAAGGGAGGACAGACCCCAGAGTGGCTCCTCGTGGGAAGGACAGACCCCAGAGTGGCTCCTCTAGGGGAGGACAGACCCCAGAGTGGCTCCTCCCGTGGAGGAAAGACCCCAGAGTGGCTCCTCCAGGGGAGGAAAGACCCCAGAGTGGCTCCTCGTGNACGGAGGACAGACCCCAGAGTGGCTCTTCCAGGGGAGGACAGACCCCAGAGTGGCTCTTCCAGGGGAGGACAGACCCCAGAGTGGCTCCTCCGGGGGAGGACAGACCCCAGAGTGAACCCAGAGGCAGCAGAGCCCAACCCCAGCAGGGTCGATGCTCCCCCTCAGCTCCCACCCGCGGATCCCAGCCCCACTCCAGGCGTCTCCGACAAGCCAGTGCAGCTGAAGAGGCTGGAAGGACAAAACGCTCGGGCCTGGCAAACTTGTTCAGTAGCTTTTAAAAGCACATCTGCGTGGAAGGGTGGGAAGAGGAGAGCGGCTCCGGAGCACCGAGTGTCTCCAAAGAGCAGGTCCCGCAGCTTCTTCCAACTGACTCCTTCCACAGCCTTCTTCCCCAGGGTGGGAACGCAGGCACAGCTCTGTGCCACCGCGCTCTCCACGCCCCAGCGGGTCACTGGGCACACGGAAAAAAATCCAGAGAACTCAGAGCCAGGCTGTTCCTGGGGAATCCTCACCTGCTTTCCCCACGCTCAGCCCAGGTGGGCACTGAGTGCTCGTGAACATGAGAGAGGAGCCCCCCAGGAGACCCAAATCCTCATGGCTAACGCCGGCACCGTCCTCTCCAGGAGCAACAGCTGTCCTCTGTCCCTCTGTCCTGCCACAGACCCAGCCAGAGGCTTCCCTGGCTGAGCTGCAGGAAAGCTCTGCACCCTCGGAGAGCAGCTGACAGAGTCTTTGGGGATTGGGAACACACACTTCCCGATTCCTGGAACAGCTCTTTGGAGGGAAGGCAGCGCCGAGAGGCCAGGACACGCACAAGCCTGTCGGCTGGAAGCACACCTCGAGCAGGAGAGAGGCAGCACCTTGCCAAAAGATTTCTGCTGGGCCCAGCTCCAGGTTTGCTCGGCTCTCGGAGAGGAACCTCGTGTGTCTGTGCTGGCGAGCACTTGCTCAGGCTGCTCTGAAAATCCCATGCATCAGACAGCTAAATACCTTTGGTAAATCTATCTCAGCGCCCAGAAACAATCCCTCGATTCATTAACTGCTGTCAATACTTTCTTTGTTTAATAGATTGGTTTGAAACAAAAAACACATTACAAGTCTTTTTGTCTGCGCCCAGCACATAAATAAAAGCATCTTAACATTTTAAATGTGGTTCCTGTGCTTTTTAACCCAGTTCCAAATGCAGTTCAAAGTGCAGCTTGACTTGAAGCGAGACTGAGTTACTTTCCTTCCAGAGAGGGGAAAGAACGCATAAAAATATTTAAAACAAGAATATGCTCACAACAGTATACACAGCTCCAACCTCTCCAAGTTACATCAGATCCTCAGCGAGCAAAACTAACACCATATCGAGTTTGAACTGCCAGTTACAGACAAAAAGAACAAACTTTTCCTTTAATAAAAAGAGAAAATAGAACAATGGAATGATGGATGGGAATAAAAATGGACAGGGAATTGCCTGCCATGGTGACATCTGCTGCTGCATCACATCCTTCTGAGCAGCCAGGGCAGCTCTGATGGCCTCAGCTCCTGAAGCTGGCACATCACGGGTCATCCTGTGCCCACCAGCACCCACAACACCCAGAGGCAGAGGCAGAGAGGGCAAGAGCTTGGCAACCCCTGATTTACAGGCAGGACAAACAGCACAGCAAATCCCAGCGCTCCCAGGCAGCTTCCCGGGCCCGCTGCCTCCCCAGCAGGAACAATGGCTGGGAAAACCGTCTGGCGAGGCTGGAGCCATGAGCGAGGCCGTGCAAGAGGCAGCAGTGCCACGAGGAGCTGTGGGGGAAGGAGCCGGGAGAGCCTGCGGGGAGCTGGAGCGGGCGGGAAGCGGAGCTGGACGCGCTCCAGCAGCTGCCCCTGGGGAAGCGGCCAGCGTAGCAGGGAGGGCTGCAGCCCGGGCTGGCCACGGCGCTGCCAAGCCAGCTGGTATTTCCTTCCAAACAGGGAAAAGCTGCAGGGGAGGAGGGGAGTTATGCCTGAGCCGTGCCCCAGCCAGGCATGGGACAGACGAGGCCATTTTCACCTCTTCTCTTCCCCAGAAATGCTTCCCAGCCAGGCTGCAGCAGCTCCTGCCCACAGCCACAAGCCACCCTCTGCCAGGGACACAGAGCATTTACTGCTCATGCCTGAGTTTCATTAAATATTTTGCTTTATTCACCAAAGCCCGAGGAAATGAAGGAATATCTGAAATATTTCACTGAAAAGGTCAATGTCATGATTAGCAGGGACACGAGGAGCTGAATAAATCGGGATGACCAACACCTTCCTCATTTTTGGGAGACCACTGGAGGTCCCAGGGACCTCCTGCTCAAAGGCTGGGCAGCACGAGAGCACCTCAGGCAGTCTGCACACCTCCTCCAAGACTTCTAGGCTTCTCCTGACACTCAACTTCCTTGATCCAGCTGAAGCTTGTTCTTCCTCATCCAACCCATAAACCTTCTCCTCCTTCCTGCAAGAGCCTTTTATTTGGCCAGAGACTTTTATTTGCTGGCAGTGAGCAGAGAAGGACCCAGCACCCAACACCAGCCCCATCACCTCACTCCAGGCTGCTCTTACACCATCCCCCACGCAGCAAGAACATACTAATTCCATTTTAGGAGCATTCATGGAGCTGGCTTTAGGGATATAGAAACCCAGGAGCTGTATTTTGGCAAAAAAATTACAGTTCTAAAAAAAACCTGAGTACATGAAAAAAAAAAAATCCAACTGCTGTTGCTAACTTATCTGCTTAAAATCACATTCCCCAGGGTATTTGGAATTTATATGATTTATTAGCAGCTCTGCACAGCTCAGCAATCACATGAAGTAACCGACAAGGTAAGAAGCACCCAAGTTAATAGACCAGCATGATTTGGATATTGGTGAGAGAGCCAAGACCTTCCAACTTGAGAAATCCACCATCCCTTCCTCTGTCTGCTTTTCATCTTCCATTACCCGGCTACTTTAGCTCCAAGCTGTGGCTCCAGAGATTCCCAGAGGAATTAAAAGAGCCCTCGATATTATAAATACTCTTTTTCATTGTAAACACACCCCGGCACTCAGAGCTCTGACACGGCTCCAAACTGGCTCCGCAAACCACTCTGCTCCTCGCCACATTCCAGCTGAGCTTTCCCTTCCAACCCAGCGCTTTTGTCCAAGCGAGACCCAACTGAAGGCAGAGAGGATTTTCCTGTGTGTTTGAAACCTCGTCCCAGCGAGCTGGGAACACGGGGTTTTGGGGAAGAGATCGGCTTTAGGAGGAACGAGTCCGTGCCACGAACCACACGGGCAGATGGAAGCACGAGCTGCCCACGTCAAAGAGAGTCACCAAAGAAACCAAACCATGGCTTGGACTTTCCCACACGGTGGAAGGCTAGAGCAGAGCCCAGTCCAGCCTTGGGGACACACCAACCCTAGGCATGTCAGGGAAGGGTGGGGGAATGGCCAGGAAAGCAGTGATTTAGGCTATATTTACTCAGCTGTCTCCATTCTCTGCTCTCACTGAGAAAGTCACAGGGCCAGTTCCCCAGCGGCTCCGAGAGCTGCTTGGGAAATCAAAGCCGCGCATTAATGGGAGGAGAAGCGGCCTCGGCTCCATTGAAAGGCAACGCTGGGGCCGCTCCAGCTCTTCACAGCTCCCATTTTTCGACAGTTTTGCCCTCTACCTTTATCCCCCATCGATCACAGACACCCAGTTTAGGAGGTACATGACCATGGGGATCTTCCTCCTCCAGGGGCTGAGAAACATCCGCAGCAAGAGAAGAAATGCAGCGACCAACCTCGCTGGGAAGCAGTGGGGGGCTGATCCCTGAGCAAGGGTTTGGGGGGTGCTGTTCTCACACTGCAAAGCCACCCTTGGGCTGAACCTGGCACATCCCTGCGGCACCAGCCCCAGCCTGGGAACTGCCGAACTGCCCCCGGGCAGGGGGAACAGAGCTGGGACCCCGAGAGGCCACTCCTTTCACCGCCCCAGGACGCTCGGTAATGGGGACTGTACCGTGCTCAGGGGGTCCCTGCACTGTCACCGCTGTGGGGACAGTGGCACAGGGGGGAATCTGATGGCACTGCTGGGTTGCAGAGAACCCTGAGGGATCGGGAGGAACGGCATGAGTGGGACACAGGGACAGTCCTGGAGGGATCGGGAGGCACAGCCTCGGCACTGGGGGTGACAGGGACGGCGCTGGTGGGGGACCGGGGGACACAGTCCTGGCACTGGGGGAGACAGAGGGACAGCCCTGGGGGCGATAGGGAGGGACAGCCCCGGCACCGGGGGGAACACGGGGACAGCTCGGGGGGANGGTGGGGGACCGGGGGGCACAGCCCTGGCAGCGGGACACCCTGCGTCGGCAGCTCCCGAAGGGTCCGGGGACATCCTCGAGGCTGCCCCTTGAGGGACAGAGCCTCGGCCCAGGGCCCATCCCGGTGCTCCCCCCCAAGCCCCGGGGCGCCCCACGGTGAGGGGGTCCCGACGCCCACCCTGG
>VXBU01008269.1:412747-434631 GCA_013400315.1 Bombycilla garrulus
TCCGATCTGGGCCCGCTGTCCCCGATCCCGATCCCCCGATCCCGACCCCGATCCCGGCCCCGCCGCACCTCTCCGCCGGCCCCATCCGCCGCCGCTCGCCTCCAGCCCGCTGCTGCCTCCGGCCCGGCGCAGCCTTCGACAGGCCCGAGCGCCGCCGGAACGGCCCGAACCCGCCCCGGAAACAGCCGACAGCAGCCGAGAGAGAACGGAACTGCCCGAATCTATCCCGGAAATAACCGAGAGCAGACGACAGAGGACGGAGCTGTCCGAGGACTTTGGCCCCGCCCCTCCCCGGCCCGATCGTCATCGGGGCCCCGCCCCTCGCGCGAGCCACTCCGGAAGGAGCCGAGGGGGCCCGGAGGGAGAGCGCGGCGGCGCCCCCTGGTGGCGAGCGGATTGAACCGGGACTGAACCGGGACTGAACCGGGACTGAACCGGGACTGAACCGGGACTGAACGGGGATTGAACCGGGATTGAACCGGGATTGAACCGGGACTGAACAGGGATTGAACAGGGATTGAACAGGGACCGAACCGGGATTGAATGAGGATTGAACCGGGACTGAACCAGGACTGAACAGGGATTTAATAGGGACCGAACAGGGACCGAACCGGGACTGAACCAGGACTGAACGGGGATTGAACTGGAATTGAACCCGGATTGAACAGGGATTGAACCGGGATTGAACCGGGATTGAACAGGAACTGAACTGGGACTGAACGAGGATTGAACCTGGATTGAATCGGGATTGAACCAGGAACAGGGCTCAGCACCGGGATTGAACAGGGATTGAACCAGAATTGAACTGGGATTGAACTGGGATTAAACTGGGATTCAACCAGGATTGAACCGGGAACGGGGCACAGCACCAGGCACTGGGACTGCACTGGACACCTGCATTGTACTGGGAACCGGGCACTGGACGTGGGGCACTGCACTCAGCATGAGGCACCAGGCCCTGTACCGGGGACAGAGCATGGGGCAGAGATTTGGGAACAGGGCAGATATTTGGGAATGGGGCATAGATTTGTGACTGGGCCATAGATTTGGGAATGGGGCATAGATTTGTGACTGGGCCATAGATTNAACCAGGATTGAACCGGGAACGGGGCACAGCACCAGGCACTGGGACTGCACTGGACACCTGCATTGTACTGGGAACCGGGCACTGGACGTGGGGCACTGCAGCGGACGTGGGGCACTGCACTCAACATGAGACACCAGGCCCTGTACCGGGGACGGAGCATGGGGCAGAGATTTGGGAACAGGGCAGATATTTGGGAATGGGGCATAGATTTGTGACTGGGCCATAGATTTGGGAATGGGGCATAGATTTGTGACTGGGCCATAGATTTGGGAATGGGGCATACCTGGGAGTGGGGCACGGCACTGCCCTGGGCACAGGTCATGGCACTGGGGCCGCACCAGGGCTGTGGGACTCTGCTCTGGGCACCAGCACCGCCCCAAGCCCTCACAGCCAGGACCCGGAGCCAGGCCAGGTGCCAGCCATCCTGGTGCCACTGCAGGGCCACCTCCCCTCCCTCCCACCTGTGCTGGGACCCGTCCACCCCTGGCCATCGCTCCCAGAGCGGGCACTCGCTGCCCTGCACGCCCCAGTGCCACCGGACACCACACTCAGCGCAAGGGACAATTTTAATCCGACATAAAACTTCCCAAAGGTACGAACAGAGCCGGGCACTGGGCAGGGAGACACAGTCCCCTTGGCTTTTAAGACATTTCCTGTTAAAAAAATCCTCTTCCCACCCTACCCACGCCACCGGTGGCAGCCAAGCCCCCCATCCCACCGTGCCAGTGGGCAGGGGGTGCCCGGTGTCTCCCCAAAACCCCGCTGCCTTTCCAAGACCTTAATACAGAGGGTGGAGGGAGAAGCAAAGGAAACACGGAGCAGCTCTGGTTGCTCATTTTTGGGGGGGTTTAACAGCACCAGTCGAACGGGAGAAGCGGGATACAGAGCCTGGCACAAACCACACGTGCACAAAAGAATCCAACACGCAGCCCAAAATCCCACCGGGGCCACGGTGATGCCCGATGGCAGCGGGGTTGGCAAACCAGAGGTGTCCCCTTGTCACCGTCACGGTGCTCGAGCACCACGGCACCGAACCACGGTGNAGAACATGCATCAACAAATGGAAACGTTTATATCCCAGAAAATGGGAGAAATGGGGGAGAAATGCTGGGTTGAGCTGTCGTTTGTTGGATAAAGAGCAACGGGGAGGGGGGGGAAAGAAAGGGTTGAAATTCCCAAATTACAAGTGAAGCAGCACAGGTGCTCACTGGGTTGGGGCAATCAAAAAAAAAAAATAACAAACCTAAAAAAATTGGGATTTTGTAGGTGTCTGTGCACTGACCAACCAACCCCACAGGATTTTGTGTGAGAGAAATGGAAAGAGCAAAAACTGATCCTAAAAATCCCACTAATATTCCCATCTGGGGAATGTCTCAGTTTTCCCCACCTGGAAGGGTCAATGGAGCCAGGTGGCCATAAAATCTCCAAATAAAAGAATTAAATCCTTTTTATATCTCCTATAAGCTTATAAAATGATCCGTATACTCATCATCTGATGATCCATATGCAAAGAAAATCCCCCCCTCTGCCTGGAGCAGCAGCTTTTGGGGGATGTTGATGTGGATTTGGGGCTTTGTTTTAATTTTAAATATCAGAATTATGGGGTTCTTAGGAGATCCGGGATGTTTCCAGCTAGAATTGAAGTTAAAAAGTAGGGAAAAGCGAGTGGGTTAGAAAACAGTGGGCTGGGAGCTGGGAGACGCACGGGAAAGGCTGGGACTCCCAGAGCTGGGTTGGCCCCTGCGACAGTCCTGCACTGCCTGTTTAGCTTATAAAAAGTAATAAATTAATTAAGGAATATTTGCATCGAGTCCTTTCTGTACACAGAGGTTGGGGCCCAGCTGGGGAAACGCCGCTGCCGGAAAAGCTCCTGCGTCTCTATAAAAATATGAGCATCTTTCAGGGAGTACAAAAAGCCTTCCAGGGGGGCCAAGAGCCGGGGCACAGCCGGCCCGGCCGGGTCCGGAGTGGCTCCGGGGATGTTTCTCTCACGGATTTTCCGGACAGGACGGGGTGCTGGGGAGGCACTGGGATGCCACAGCGAGCCTGAGCCATCCCTGGCGCCGGGGTGGGGCTCAGGCGTGCTTGGCCCCGCTCCACATGCCCCGGGGAGCCGGGAGATGAGCACCCGGCGGCTCCTGGCCCTGTGCTGCCGCTTGCCAGTGGCCGTGCGATCCCTGCCCGCAGTTCCGCTGCTGCTGGGAGCCACGGTCCCGGTGCTCACACCCATCCCACCACGGCAAGGAGACGCCGCTGCTCGGCCGCTCGGTGCTGCTGATGGGGTAGGAGCCCTGGCACTCCCACTCGGCCACCGCCGGCTCCTGCTCGTCGCTCTCCGAGCCCTGCACCGCGATCTGCGGGACCGTGCTGGGCTTCGGCTTCGGCGGCGGCTCCGCGCCGGCCGCGCCACCGCCCTGGGCAGCCGCGCCCTGCCCTTCCTCGCTCTTGCCGCCGTCTTCGCTCCCCGCCGCCGTCTCCTGCTCGTCAAAACTCACTTCTTGAACCGCCTCTTGCTTCTTGAAGGAGTCCCGGCGCTCCGACAGGTTCAGGCGCCTCATCACCACCATCTCCTGGTCCCGGTCGTGCCGCTCTCCCAGCCGGGAGCTGGCGGGGTGGTACCCGTGCTCCCCGGGGTACAGCGGCGCGTCGCCCTCCCCGATGGCCTCCCCATCCAGCGTGGACATCTCCAGCCCCAGCTTGCGGCCGCCGCCGGTTTTCTTCTCGGCCAGGATGGTGACGATCTTCTCGGCCGACTGGACGCGCTTGAGCAGGGGGGAGCGGGGGCAGTCGGCGCTGCGGGGCCGGGAGCTCTGCCGGACGATGGTGGGGGGGGACAGGGTCTTGCCCTGGAAGGAATGCGGGGTTTTGGGGTACCCGGGCAGCGGAGACGGGGAGCGCTGGGGGGAAGGCGGGCGCTGGGCCGAGGAAGGGGTGCAGGCCAGGGGCGAGGGGGGGATGCTGCTGGTGGATTTGCGACGTCCCACTTTGTAGCGCGGCCCACCCAGTTTGGGGGCCAGCCCGTGCAGGGAGCTGGGGCGCACGTGGCCGGCGGGTGACGTTGGGGTGCTGGAGGAGGGAGAGGTGCTCTGAGGGGACACAGCATCTGCCGTACAAAGAGAAAAGGTCACTGTAGGGGCGGAGGGACACGGCCTCCCCGAGGGACACGCGGCATCCTGCCCTGCCCCGAGCCAATATCCTCCCCCGGGTACCTGAGGGCAGGTCGGGAGCGGGGCTGCGGCACGGAGTGGTGGGACCCGGGGACAGGCTGTGCGTGGGGGACTCCGGGAGGCTCTCGCTGGAGGACAGCGAGTGATGCAGACCGGAGGAGAAGCTGCGGCTGGTGTGCAGGACCGACGACTGCTTGGAGATCTTCTTGAAAAGGGATTTCCTCCTGCTGGGGGGACAGCAATAACTTTGGTTTCTCCTTAATAAAGCTGTTAGCCTCAAGTCTGCTGACCTGATGGCAGCAGGACCAGACCCTGCTGGACATCCCAGTGTGGCAGATCCAGAGCATCCAATCCAGTGCTGCCAGGACCAGACGCCACTGTGGAACCCAGTATGGCAGATCCAAGCATTCCCCAGTACCCCCCACACTGGGACAAATGCCATTTTATCCCAGTTTTACCTACCTGTCTTGGCCATCCCTTTTCCTGCTCTTTTTACTCCTCCGTGCCATCCTTGTCTTGGAGCTGTTTTTCCGTGCAGGACCGATTTTAATGGAGGTGTTTTCCAGGGCAGTGGTCCTCAGGGCCACTTTATTCCCACTCTGGGTGATAGAAAACAAATTTTTGCCACACCAGATCCGAGCCAGCTCCTGCCTCAGCTGCCAGCAAAGGCAGTGCCAGGGAGCTGCTGAATTAATGGAGGGCAGAGCGGCTCTGGTCACCCACCTTCAGCAGCAGCTCCACGACGTCCCGATGGACCAAACCCAGCACGGACTCGCCGTTCACGTGTGTGATGAGATCTCCCGCCCTCAGCCCGGCCTCCTGCGCGGGGCTCCCCTCCTCCACGCTCTGCAACCCAAACAGCGATTTTATTGGGATGCAAGCTTCCTCCTGGGCATTTCCCACTGGAAAAGGCAGTGGCTGGCACCAGTAGAGCCCAGGGCACGTACCCAGACCATGTGGTGGACGGTGTAGACGTCGCTGTCGCCCATGTAGACGCGGATGGCTCGCAGGGTGAAGCCGTACTTCTTCCCTGAGCTGTGGATGATGATGGGCGGGCGCAGGCTGGCAATGGCCAGCGAGGAGTCTCGGCTCGGGGAGGAGTCCCGGGAAGAGGGGTTGGACGAGAGGGAGTGAGGGGAGATGGGGCTCATCAGGGCACTACCACCGAAGTCATCTGCAAGCAGAAGGAGCCGGCTCAGTCCGGCACAACCACGTGACAGCGGCCACCCAGCGGGATAAATCCCACAGCACACTGACCTGAGGTGATGATGAGGGACAGGGCTGAGACCGAGGCAGATTTGGGCACACGGCTGCCCAGGGAGGCTCTCTGCCTCTCCGGCATGTCCTTCTGGGTGCTCAGCCGCCGGCCCCCGCTCGGCTCCAGGCTCCGCGGAGTCGAGTTCTTGGTGCCCGTGCTGTTGCTCCGCAGGCGGATGCGGTTCAGGCTGACGAGGTCGGCTGCACAGAGGATGGGAGGGACAGTTTGGGGATGTGGAGAAGCCACCCCGTGCCATGCAGAACCCTGGCTGCCCCCAGAGAACCCCACACCGCTGCCCACAGCCCACTCACCGGACAACGCCGACTGCTTCACCGTGCCGCCAGCCCCCGCGTCCGAGTCTCCCACCACAAACTTGGGTTTCTCTGGCTTGGAGGACGCCACACAAGGGCTCTCATCCTCCGAGGAGAAGGCAAACTTGGGCATGGTGTCCAGGCTGAGGGTGCTGGGCAGCGCAGTGGGGCTGCGGCTCCGCTCGTGCCGGGAGCTGTACGGCGTGGAGCTGCCGGATGTCCAGGAGCGGAGGCTGCGTGGGGAGAGCAGGAGGGCTCAGGACAACCCCAGGTGGGCAAGGGGGGTGGCACTGAGCCACTGCAGCACCCCAGGACACATCCACTGACCTCTCTGAACCCTCAGAAAGAACACAAACCCTTCAGTGCCATCTCAAACCCGTGATGTCAGCACAAATCTTTGGTCCTGACATAAACCCTCAGTGTTGGCACAAACCCCTGGTCCTGGCACAAGCCCTGGGCACTGGCAAGAGCCCACAGCAGCAGTGCAGCCCCCCCTGAGCACGCACCGGGGCTCCGTGCCCGCTGGCCGGCTCCTGTCCTCGTCTCCCGAGTGCCGGTCCCACCGCTCCTCTTTGTCATCGCAGTGACTCCGCTCAGAGGAGGACAGGCTGAGGGTGGAGTTGACCGCCAGGAATTCTGAGCTGCTGTACACCTGAGAAGGAGAGGAGCCATCAGCAAGGAGCAGAGATTTGGGAATCTGGGTGCTCTGGTGTCAGCCAAGACAGCGTTGCTTGGCACAACCACGCTGCTGGCGCTGCCAAAGCATTTTGGATGCTGCAGGAGGGACTGGAGCACCTTGCTGAAGCGGTGGGAGCAGGAGGAGAACTGCCCGATCTCCACTGAGGATTCCTCGTCGTTGGTTTCCTCATCCTCCGAGTCCAGGTGCCGATACCTCTCGGAGCGAGCTGAAAGCAGGAGCCAGAGGGGAGGGGATGTCACCCTGCCTGCAGCAGGGCCAGGTGGCACCCACAGCCGTAGGGTGACAGCCCAGTCCCAAATCATGGGGAGTTTTGGGGTGAGGAGGCTGGTATGGGTGAGCAGCCTGGAAAGAGGATTGTGTCTGGTTTGTGACTTGGGTTGTAAAGAGCCCAGCTTCACCCAGGAGATTTTCATCCCCCATGGGGGCATCCAAAGTGTAGCTGGGATAATGGATTGGCAGAGGTGGAAGAGTGATGGATTTGTTCTCACTGTCAAAGTAGCTGGTGTCATCCTCGGACTCCAGCTGGGGGATGAACTCGGCCTTCTGCCGCAGCAGCCCATTCCAGTCCAGATGGAGGAAGAAGGAATGGTGCTTCACCTCATGTGCACCTCCTGCCAGGCACACAAACCCATGTCAGGGGCACGGGGCAGGATCCAGCACGCTCCCACTCCCACCCCAAACAGCACAGTCCCTCCTCCACACAGAGCAAACGGCTTAAAAAAGATGGACAGGAGCTCTGTGCAGCCTTCCTGGGGGGAATCCCGAGCAGGAGACCTCCTCCCAGCACCCTCAGCATGGCAGGACATGCTTTGGACTCAAAGGAACACAAATTTGATGGGAATCAAGGTGCCAGGCCACCCCTGAGTGGGCTGCTGTGCGTACCAGTGCCCAGGCGCTCGAGGGGACACTGCCTCAGCAAGCGGGTGATCAGGTCCTGGGCATCTGCAGGGAGAGCCTCGTCCCCTTCCGGCCACATAATTTCATCTGCAAGGAAAAAGGAAAAGGGGTTTGGAGAGGCTGAAAGGGTTTGGACACTTCTGGGCAACAGGAAAGTCCCCTGGGAGCCGCAGCAGGGGAAAGGCCCTCCCAAAGGGGACAGTCAAAGTTTGAGGAGCGTCCTCAGTGTTCAGCCAAGTGAGACAGGAAGGAACGAAGCTTCCCACGTGTTAAAGGACGAGCCTTGGCTGCTGGAAACTCAAACTTGTCCCTGACACTCACCACTGATGACCTGCCCGAAGAGCTCCTCGGGGGTGTCTCCGAAGAAGGGGACGCAGCCCACCAGGAACTCGTAGAGGATGATGCCCATGGCCCACCAGTCCACGGGCTTCCCGTAGCCCTGGATGAGGATGACTTCGGGGGCAATGTACTCTGGAGTGCCACACACCTGTAGGAAGCAGGGGCTGACACCTCTGCAGTGACCTTTGCCACAAGTCCCGAGGTCACCTGAGACCCCAGCGATGGCAGGTCGGCAGCATGGGGCAGGACCTCATACCTGCTTGTCCATGAACTCCCGCGTGTCCTTCTCCATGTGCCCCTCGTAGAGGTTTGTGGTCATGTTCATCAGGCCAATCTTTGACAGACCAAAGTCCGTCAGCTTTATGTGGCCCATGGAGGTGATGAGCAAACTGCAAGAGAGGACAGACACCCCACAACGCTGCTGTTTGCTTCTGGGGAGACCTGAGATGGTCCAGCCGCACCCCAGGGCCTCTGGTGCTGATGCAACGGCACGGAACCAATCCTCCAAAACAAAACCCATTCTGCCCTTCCCTCTTGGCTTTCCCTTCCCCATCCAAAGCCACCCCCTCCCTTGCTCAGACCTGACCCCCATCCTCACTTGTCAGGTTTGAGGTCCCGGTGGACGATGCCGTAGTTGTGGAGATACTCCAGTGCAAGAACCGTCTCAGCAAAGTACATCTTGGCCATGTCGACGGGCAGCGGGCCCATGTTCTTCAGCAAGGTGGCACAATCCCCCCCTGTGGGAACACGGGGGCTCAGGGAAGGCAGCAGGGTCAGCAGGAGCAGCCCCCCAGCCGGCCCCGCTGAGCCGCTGATCCCCAGGCACGAGGCAAAAACGCTCCCAGGTGACCACGGGCACCACCTTCATCAAGGAGATCAGGATCACTAAATCATCTCCTTGTGCTTCCCTCTGCTCCCTGCAGCAAAGCAGGGCAGGAGGTGTCCAGGTGGTGTCCTGGATGCTCAGACTTTGATATCCTCCCCATCCCTGCACCGCCCAGCCCCGGGTCCTGCTCTCACCTTCCACGTACTCCATGACCATGCAGAGGTGTCGCTTCGTCTCGAAGGAGCAGAACATGCTGACCACGAAGGGGTTCTCGGCGAAGGTGAGGATGTCCCTCTCCACGAACACCTGCTGGATCTGGTTCCTCAGGATAAGGTTCTGCTTGTTGATTTTCTTCAGGGCGAAGCGCTGCCGCGTCTCCCTGTGCCTTACCAGGTACACGGCCCTGGAGGAACGGCTGGAGCTCAACACACGTCCTCCAGCCACCAGCACTGACCCACACCGTGGGGCTCAGACAAAGAAAGGCTTTGGAGTCACTTACAGATGGAGACAACTGATAGGAACTCCCCAACTCACCCGTAAGCCCCGTTGCTGATCAGCTTGATGGTCTCGAAGTCCCCCTCGCAGGGTTTCCTCCGCGGGACGGTGACTGAAAGCTGGCTCTGAGGAAGGGACAGGTTTTTAATGTAGGCAGGAATTCACCCAGCAGCATCATGTACCACCTCCAAAAGCTTCTTCCTGCCAGAGCCCTCTGCAGTCACAAATCCCAAACCAGAAGTCTGAGATGCTCTGCACATCAAGAGCCCACTCTGAGCTCTGTCCACTCAAGAAACCAAATGAGGGACGGGGAGATCTTCCCCTTGAATACATCAGTCACCCCTGGGGACAATCCAAAAGGAACATCTCCCAGTCTAGGACAGCTGCCAGGAGCTCTGGTGTGGGGTGAGGCAGGAGGAAGCTGGAAGCAGCAGGTGGGACATGCAGGTGGGAACCACACTCACCTCACAGGTGTCATCGTTCTCCGGTGTGATGGTGTTCCCGCTGTCGAAGTGATCCAGCTGCCCCATTTCTGCAGGTGACAGGGATGGTTTTCACTTTCCTCATGCTCAGCACCCACCAAATCACCCCCTGCCCAACCATTCTCCCTCCAAACTCAGAGATCCCGCGGGGATTTAGCCACATGCTTTGCTCGAGCTATCGTATGGAGAAATTCAGGTCATGACGTTAAGAGGTTCAACATGAGGTTAAACATTTATATAATTCTTTTTTTTTTTTTTTATAGTCATTCCTGTGTTCTCCAGGGATTATGATTCCCCCCTAGGGCCAGGGATTAAGTGTTTTTGAGCTTAATCTGCTTTGCTGAACGTGTTGGAAGCAATAATAAGGGATGTGGGGCTGGCCAGAAGGGCTTGGCCATCGTCCTGGTCCTGCTGTGACCTCCCCGCCATGACACCAGCTCAGCCCTACAGGTCTCCCTGACACCTCCCAGTGCTCAGTCGTGATCACCAGTGGCCAAACTGGGAGTCCACATCCTGCTGCAGACCTCAGAACCCCCAGCCCCAGTGCTTCCCTACCCTCCAGTGGGTCCTTGACGAGCCCCAGCTGGCTGATGATGTATCGGGGAATATCGGTCTTTATTCCCTGTCCGACTTTGGCGTGTCCTTCTGCAGCTTCCAGGAGATGGTAAAACTCCTCTGGGTCGAACTCCTGGATGGGGAAAACCAAGCACAGTTGAGGAGAGAGATTTTGCAAAGTTAAACTTTTCCTCTAAGCCTTGCATGTGACACCTGTAAGTGAAGACAGGCCCTGGATGCATTGTCCCCCTGTCATTCTCCATGTCAAGGGTGATGGAAAAAAAAATAAAAATGTAGCTCTGTGAGCTGGCCTTGGAAGGAAAACTAAGAGATGAAAATTTCATCAGGAAATTTTTCATCAGCACAAGGTCACTGATTTAGAAATTCAGCAAATCAACCAAAAAATAAAAAGCCCTAAAAACCACAGAATCACAAAATGGTTTGGGCTGGAAGGGAACTTAAAGATCGTCTCATTCCACCCTCTGCCATGGGCAGGGACAACTTCCCCCATCCCAGGTTGCTCCAAGCTCTGTCCAACCTGGCCTTGGACACTTCCAGGGATCCAGGGGCATCCTGGAGGCTTTGCCTCCTCTCCGGGCTGCCACAGACCATCAAAGACAAGACAGGAGCTTCCATGTCTTACCAGGCACTCCAGAAGTCGGGCAGGCCGGGAGATGATGATCAGCAGCTTCCTCACCAGCTGGTCAATGAACTTCACCTCCTCGCTCTCAGAACGCTCCTGAGCCTGTTGGGAATGGAGAAGACAGAAGCCAGATGTCTCTTGGTGGCCTCCCGAGGTGGCACCAGCAGGGGACTGCCCCCCACTCACATCTCGGAGCATCTTCTCCAGCTTCTCCTGCAGCTCCATGAAGTAGCGGGAGGTGATGAGAGCTCCCTGGGACTTGGCCAGGCAGTCCCGGGCCAGCTCGATGATCTGGTGGTGGATGAAGCCCAGCACCCCATCAGCCAGGGGCAGGGTGCTGCTGGGGGAGAAGTTGGTGATGGTGTCCTGCAGGCGCTCTTCCATCTGGGCTGTGGCCTGCAAGGCAGAGCGGATGGTGACGGCCAGGAACACACGTCCCCTTGCCACGGGTTTGGCCAGCCAGGATCTCACCCTACCTCCTCCTGGACTGGGTTTTAGCAGCCAGGATCTCATCCTATCAGGATCTCACCCTGCACTAGGTTTTATCAGTCAGGATCTCATCTGACTTCCTGCACTGGGTTTTATCAGCCAGGATCTCATCCTAGACTTCCTGCACTGGGTTTTAGCAGCCAGGATCTCATCCTACCAGGATCTCACCCTGCACTAGGTTTTATCAGCCAGGATTTAATTGTACCACCTCCTGCATTTGATTTGACCAGCCAGGATCTCATCCTACACCTCCTGGACTGGGTTTTATCAGCCAGGATCTCATCCTACACCTCCTGGACTGGGTTTTATCAGCCAGGATCTCACTCTACCTCCTCCTGGACTGGGTTTTAGCAGTCAGGATCTCATCCTACCAAGATCTCACCCTGCACTGGGTTTTATCAGTCAGGATCTCATCCTACCAGGATCTCACCCTGCACTAGGTTTTATCAGCCAGGATCTCATCCTACCTCCTGGACTGGGTTTGGCCAGCCAGGATCCCACCCTACCACCTCCTGCATTTGATTTGACCAGCCAGGATCTCATCCTACACCTCCTGGACTGTGTTTGGCCAGCCAGGATCTCACCCTACCTCCTCCTGGACTGGGTTTTATCAGTCAGGATCTCATCCTACACCTCCTGGACTGGATTTTATCAGCCAGGATCTCACCCTGCACTGGGTTTTATCAGCCAGGATCTCACCCTACCACCTCCTGCATTTCATTTGACCAGCCAGGATCTCATTGTACCACCTCCTAGACTGTGTTTGGCCAGCCAGGATCTCACCCTACCTCCTGCACTGGGGTTTGGCCCTCCAGAATCTCATCCCACCACTCCTGCAGCTCAAATATCCACATACACATCAAGGCCGGGACCCAGCTTCCAACAGACTGCAAAAGCTCCACCAAAGTCTCCAGAGACCTCTGCCTGCTCGTGTGACGGGGCACTTGTGTGGATGACAAACCACAGTTTTATTACATTTCCAGTGTCCCAGGATCCACCCACGCATTCCACACTCCCACAGGGAGCAGAGGGTGCTCTGGAGAAGGCGCTGCCAGGATGCCAGGGAGGCACCACCACGCTCATCCCCCAGTCCTGGCAGTTACCTTGGGGAACCTCTCCTTGTAGACATGGTTCATCATCACCACCTCGTTATCGAACGTTCCGCTCGTCCGTCCAGGGCTGCAGGGGGAGGAAAACGCCGCTGTTACGAGGCTCAAGTCATTTGCATCTATGCAAATAGCCACTACACCTGGAGAGCAATTGGGTCCCTCCTCCTAACTCCTGGTTCCAAGTGGTTAAAACTCGTCCAAGTGGAGCCATCAGCCTTGGGCCAGCACTCCCAGCAGCAAACTGATCACTGGAGTCCCTGGGATGTGGTCTAAGGAAAGTCTCCAAACACAAGTGATGTGGAAATCCAGAACTGAGAGGTTGTTCCATCACTCACTTGGCTTTGAAGAACGAGCTCATCTTTCCTCTCCTCTGGATCCCACCATTTCTTGCCATCGTTGCCATTTTTGCAGTTCACCAGCAAACAAAAAACCCAACCAAACCTCGTGGTGGACACAGCAACCTTCATTAAACATGATTTTCCTCCTTCCCTCACCCAACACCGCCCCTCCCAGGGCTCTGCCTGGTGATCCCGTTATGCAAAGCAAGTGGCAGGAGAGGCCAGCAACTCATTAACCACTATAAAATAATAAACATGGTGTTTAAAACCAGCCCCAGCACAGCCCTGCCCCAGCCTCTGCTGTGCCAACTGCAGAACTGGCATCTCCTCAGTGAAAATCTCGCCACCTACAAACCCCTGTCAGATAATTAATCTGATTTTAATGAAATTTCGGCCGGCAACATGCAGGGCTGTGGCTCTGCCTCTGGTAGCAAAGAGGGTCAGGAGATTTTTCAGAGGGAAAAGAGGATTCAATCAAAAAACGCCCTGCAAAAAGCACAGTGGGCAGTGTGGGTGGCTCACTGCACAGGTGTGGTCTTGCAGCAGCAAGGTGGAGCTCAGCAGCTGCAGCTGAGGGTCAGCTCACACAATCCTGCGCCCACTGGCTCGATGCCTTCTCCAAATTTTCCTCTCTCCAGCCCACAAATACCCAATCACCTGCACTCCTTATGGTTTGGGTTTTTTGCAGGTCCCAGCAAGCAAAGGTGATGTTTTCTGACCCAAGCCCAGAAAGGAGATTTTAATTTTTTAACAGCAGATAAGTCATACAAGGATGGCCACTGCTTGGGCTTCTGCTTGGTGATCCCTTCCTGATCACCAAAATAACTCAGACAACTGAGCAAGAGGCTGCAAACCAACTACTGTGGAACAAATCCCAGTTTCTCCAGCTCCATCTCTGGAGGAAAGGTGTTGCCTGCTGCCAGGAGAGCAATGCCACGTCCCAACAGCTGAGAAATGCTGAGAACCAGACCAGGGAGCTTGGGATCACAGAATCATGGAATACTTTGGGACACCTTCCACCAGGCCAGTGGTGGAAACCCCTTCATTTTCACAAAATTTTCATGAAACCCCTTCATTTTCACAATTTTTTCACAAAACCCCTCAATTTTCACAAATTTAACAGCTGAAAAAAGCTTGGGCAATAAATATCCAGGCTGGGAAGTGGCCGCGAGTGAGAGCCTTCCACCAGGTCGCTCACAGCCCCATCCAACCTGACCTCGAATATTTTCAGGGATGGGGCAACCATGACCTCAAGCCAAATTTTCTCCACTTCCCTGCAAGGGGAAAACCCACGTCAGGGTTTGGGATGGGCTTAGCAGGAACAGCTGTGAGCTGTGAGCGGGCAGAGGATGCCCTGGATGTGCCGGCGCCCAGCGCGTTGTTCTGGGAGCTCCTCCCCACCTGAGGCTCCTGGATCGGGGGCGCAGGCAGGGCGAGTGCCGGCCCTCCTCGTCCGTGACGCTCTCCGTACTGCGGAAATGCTTAGAAAGGAAATGCAGCTCGTCGGGGGTGGGCTGGTACGGCAGCTGGTGCAGGCGCTCCTGGGAGGATGAAGATGACTGCGAGGAGACAGAGGGAAGCGGGAGATCAGCGCACGGGGCCGTGCTTGCCGGAGGTGGGGCGGGAAAATATCCCTCAGAGCCTCTCAGGGGGCTGGAAACGCTGACAGGCAGCTTGGGCTGGGCTTGAGAGTGTGAAATGAGGAGAGGAGCAGTCTGGGGAGGGCTGCACTGCCCACTCCCAGCCCAAAATTCTCCCACTCAGTTTGGCTCCAGTGAGCCCCGTGCCTTGTCACTGCAGCGGCTCAGGCAGCTCAGTCCTGTCACAACCAGGGATGTGCAACTCCAGGGATGCTCCAATGTCCAGAGAGGCTGTAACCCAGGGATGGAGTGAACCCAGAGGTGCCGTAATGGGACCCTGTAACCCCAGAGATGCTGCAAGCCCACAGCCAAGCCTCTTGACTTTCTTAAAGGCTCATTTGGCAAGCAGGAGGCACCTTGGTCCTTTAGCACCCAGCACCCTGGAGCTTGGGAGGCATTTCACCAAAAATCAGGGGTTTAGGATCTTATCATCTACCACCATGAGAAAGGAAACGTTACCGAGACCGTGGAGCTGGGGGTGTTGGTCCCATAGCCAGAGGAGGGTAACGAAGCCAGTGACCACCTTCTGCCATCAGCCCTGACAGTGCAAACGGGACAATCATGTACAGGAAAAAAAAAACAACATCTAACTGCAAATCAACAACATCAGAGCCAAAAGCTGGGGAACAGGACACAGGCGTGGCTTGAGGAATAAAGCCCTGAAACGTCTTTTCAGAATGGACTGAAATGGGGTGAAATAAGGGGTTTTCAGGTGAGGTGGGCTGTTCTGCAGCCACAGTGTGCAGGGGCAGTGGCAGGCAGCAGGGTCACTGCACAGGAGCAGAGCTCCATCAAATCCATTTCACACAGGGCAAAAAAAAAAACAACTCCTGTGAGAGTCTGATTTTTAGATAGAGCAAAATTCAGCCTGCTGGGAGTTTTCTTGGTGAGAAACTGGGATTCCCAAAGACTCATCCTGAGACAGCAGGCGCCGGGGAGCAGAGCCTGGCCATAAACAGGAAGGGAACTGCTCATACGCAGGCGAATGCTTCCTCTGGAGATGTTTCCGAGGGATGGGGACACGTCCAGGTCAAGACGAGGCTCTTCACCTCCCACTGCCACTTCCCGTGCGGGGTCAAGGACAGCAGGAGCTGGCAGGGTGCCACATCCAGCTCCAGCACAATCAGACTCCTGACCCCACAGCCTGGCTGTTCCTCTGTTCCAAGCGCACAAACCACCCAAGAGCCTCCGGCGTTTTTCCATGCGACAATCGATGGATTAAAATCAGCCGCCCACCCTCCATGTGCACAATTAATTAATTAGTTAAACAAGGCTTGGTGGCCGCATCTGGGCAGCATGGGCTGGGGAGGGGATGCAGCAGGATCTGCCTCTGGATGAACATCCGTCCCTGACATCTCCTGAGAATCCGTCAGGAGTCTGAGGTGGGGCTGAACACGTGGCCAGGGGCGGTGTGATGGGAACTGAGATAATTTCTGCTCCCAGAGCTGCAGGGAGCTCAGTCCTGGTGCAAAAAATTCCTACCCAGTGATGCAAAGAATCACAGAGTCCCAGATGGGCTTGCATTGGAAAGGACCTCAAAGACCCAACCCCAGTCCCTGCCAAGTGCAGAGACACCTCCACGTGAGCAGATTGCTCCGAGCCCTGTCCAGCTTGGCCCTGAGCACAGAGAAAAGAAGGTCCCTGACAATGTGGAGCAGACAAAGTGCAGCCCATGCCCACCCCTGGTACTTGCCTGTCAGTCCGAGGAGCATGGCTAGGGTGGAGGGAGGAACCAGTCATGGCAGAGGAAACGCCACCAGGCCAGAAAGCAGCAGAAGAAAAGCAAAAATAAAAGCAAAATGAGTCACTTGAGATCAACAGAACAGTTTCCTGGTCGGGGAATGATCTTTACCGGTGAATATTTACTGCTCTGGACGGGGGTTGGGAGCTCACCTGCGAGCGAAGGGGAAGTTGATGGAGGTGCTGGCAGAGAAATTCCGTGGGCTGTCCAAGGGGCTGCTCCCAGCTGCAGGGAGAAAGGGCAAAATTCATCTCAAAACCCATCCCAGTACAATGTCCAGGGTGCTTTGGGCTGCTCCTTCAGGGGAAAGTGTTTAAGTCACCTCCCAACCTATTTTCCCCCTGGAAAAGGCACCTGGCAGCCAGGAGCCAGTCCACTGCTGCTAACAAGGTGCTGAAGCCCTGCAAAATATTTGGGTAATTTTGGGAGATGCTGAACTTGGATAATCCCTCACCTGTTGGCACGGAGAGCGGGGACAGAGGCCGTGAGAGGGTCGGAGAGGGGGTGCCCACCACTAAACTCTTCCTATTGCTGCTTCGGCAACTGGGGAAGAAAGAGAGGGAATTAATTTAGGGAATCAGTGACAGCCAGAGCTGGATGGGCTCAGACCATAAATATCTGCTTGCACGTGAATTCCTGTGCCAGAGAACACGGCTGCTGTCACCCCACTGGTTACAGATCTCCTGCGACAGGGAAGATCCATCCCCAGGCCCAGCGTTGCTGGAGAGGGGCAGACTGGGTTATTTTTAACAAAGAACTGTCTTGTCAAGATCCCACTTCTGGTTTTGGCTTGCTGGAGAGGACAGAGGCAGGAGGTCCCTTGGGCAACAGCCCCAGGGAAGGAATAGAAAAAGGGATGTAAAAGGAGGAAGCGGTGGAAATGCCAAGCAGCCACAACCTGACCTGCTCCAGTGCATGGAAAATGCCCCCAGTTCCTGTAAATCTCCCTGCCCTTGGTGGTCCCTGCATCACAGCAGAGAGGACAGTCCCAGCCCCCTGAGGCTGCAGTGTCACCAGGAATTTGTGGGAATTTTGCTCCGGCTGGGCCGTGCTCTGTCCGGCAGCAGGAGGGAGCCACGTGCACCAGCACCAGGTGAAAAGCAGCACCAGCACCCCAAAACTCCCCAAAAATCCCATCCTGGTACCACAGCCCAGCATCCCACAGAGCATCTCTGCAAGACCACAAGCACTGGGTCTTCACATCCCCATCTCCGTTCCCACCCTCCCAGCTCACAGTGTTTCAATCCTCACAGGATTCTTGTTTTTCCTTTCAGCCTTGAGTCCAAGGCTGCCTGCAAGAGTTGCTCAGCCCCAAAAATCCCTACTGCTGCAGCCCCAGTCCTGTTTTTACCCCTCTCCCACATTTCAACCCCATTCCAAACACGATGGGCTCATTTAAGTTCTCCTTCACTCTGCCAAGAGGAAACTGCAAATATCCATGGCACGGAGCAGAAGTTCAAGCACGAGGACAACCCTCCCCTTCCCCTACTTCCGCTTCCTTGGGCTAAAGATTCCGCAAAGAGTCCGAGTTTCCTCCCCAGGCTGGGAACAGGAACCCACACAGATGCTGCTAATTAAAGGACAGCATTTAACATCACCCCACAAACACCCACAGCACTGAGGGGGTGAACTGGAAGCAAAGGGATTCTCTATGGATCCCAGAACCAGAAGGGAGTGGCAGATGTGGCATCCAGGATGTAAAGGACAGGGATTCACAACAGGTCTCTCCAGGTGGGCGCACAAGACACTGATGAACAGCCAGTGCCAGCAAGGTGTGGACAGTGCTCCACAGGCATGGACAGAGCTCTAAAGGAATGGACAGAGCTCTAAAGGGATGGACAGAGCTCTAAAGGGATGGACAGAGCTCTAAAGGGATGGACAGAGCTCTAAAGGGATGGACAGAGCTCTAAAGGGATGGACAGAGCTCTAAAGGGATGGACAGAGCTCTAAAGGGATGGACAGAGCTCTAAAGGGATGGACAGAGCTCTAAAGGGATGGACAGAGCTCTAAAGGGATGGACAGAGCTCTAAAGGGATGGACAGAGCTCTAAAGGGATGGACAGAGCTCTAAAGGGATGGACAGAGCTCTAAAGGGATGGACAGAGCTCTAAAGGGATGGACAGAGCTCTAAAGGGATGGACAGAGCTCTAAAGGGATGGACAGAGCTCTAAAGGGATGGACAGAGCTCTAAAGGGATGGACAGAGCTGCACAGGCATGGACATACATCCCAGGACACATCCTGTGACTGCTCTGAGCTCACCTGGAGCTGCAGTGACCCTGGCGGGCTCAGAGGTTCCCTCTCAGCACCTGGGCTGAGCTCAGATGTTGGAGGGGGACAGAAACCTTTCCCTCCCCAACCATTTGCCCCTTCCTGGAATCCCAGAATGGTTTGGGTTGGGAGGGAACTTTTAATATCACCTCATTCCACCCCCTGCAGGGACAATTTCCACTGCCCCAGGGCTCCCAGCCCCCTCCATCCCGGCCTTGGGCACTGCCAGGGATCCAGGGGCAGCCACAGCTGCTCTGGGCACCCTGTGCCAGGGCTCCCCAACCTCACAGGGAGGAATTCCTTCCCAATATCCCATCTGACCCTACTCTCTCTCCTGTTTCCAGTGTTTGATTTTCTCACTTAAACACAAGCCTGAACCCCAGTTAGAGCTGCAAACTCTCAGCCAGAACCCACAGCCTCGGCTGCTGCCGGCTCCGTGTGCCCGATAGGAAACTGAGGCAGCGCGAGCAGCCTTGCCCCAACACCGCAGCGGCACAGGAAGAGGTTTGGGAACCAGGAGGGCTGCAAAGAGCTGCCAGCCCTGGCACGGCTCCACTGCCAGCCCTGCCACACGGACCGGGCTGCGCGTGCGTCTGTGTCCTGCAGAGGGGACAGCCCGGAGGACGAGGAGCTCACCTCTCCTCCCTCGCTTTCATTTTGGAAGTGAAAACAAACCTTTAGTGAAGCAAGTTCCAGTAATGGTGACACAGAGCGAGGCCGACGTTTCCTGTTTCCGCGCGCTCCACCCTCGGCTCCCACAACCATCTTGCGCCACTGCAACCCCCCTCCGCCTGACACATCATCTACAGCTGCTTCCCATCCTTCCCGCACGGAAACCTCGGGCTAGAAACCAGCCCCAGGGCAGAGCCGAGCTGCCGAGCCCCGGTGGCAGGCACTGGGGCTGCTGCCCGCTCTGCCTCCATCACTTAATTGCGCGTTTGGTACCAAAAATGGAGTGGAAAATCGCTGTCAGCATCTCCCGCGCCGCCCGTGCTGAGGCTGCCTCGGCCGTGGCGCTGCCGCCGCCATCCAGCGCTTGTTTCAAAGGGTATGGAAAGTGTGTGACAGCCAACGCGACCCCAAAGCCTGGAGCAAAATCGCGTGTCACCCGTCGGGAGGCTGCCTGGGAGGAGGAACCGGCATCTCCCAGCGCCTGCCGGCCCCGCACGGCCTCGGCACGGGACGGGAGATGGAGCAGAACCTGGCAGCTCCACTGAATCCCAGAATATCCCGAACTTGGAAGGGATCCGCAGGGATCATCGAGTCCAACTCTTGGCCCTGCACAGGACACTCCCCAGTCCCACGCTGTGCCTGAGGGCCGTGTCCAGGGCTCCTCGAGCTCGGGCTGGGCTCACTGAGCAGTTCCCGGGAACCCTCCCGGAGCTCAGGGAAGGGCGGGATGGGCTGCACGGCACAGCGCCCATGTCCCAGCTGGAAAACGGCTCTGCCAGGGCCTGGCGAGCAGGGACGGGCGGCTCGGGGTCAGGGCTGTGGAACACCGAGGGTCGGGCAGGGAAGTGCACAAAGGGGCTGCAGTTCCCGCTCCTCTCCCGCGGGATCCGCCCCTAAAACCTCCCAGGACATCAGAGCGCCGTGTGCCACATGCCAGCCCGGTGCCGGGCGCTGCAGGCAGGTGAATCCGAGGCAGAAAACAGCAGGTTTGGGACAAAGTGGGTGCGGGGAGGAGGGAGCAGGGCGGGGTCGGGCGGTGATAAGGGAACAGGCACAATCTCAAAGGGCAGAGCAGGCGGCTCCGCTCCTGCTGCGTGACTGAGAGCACGTGTGTGCGCTCCCAGCTCCCTTCCTCGCTGGCTCCATAGCCCCCGACAGCTCTAATGTGCCTGGAGATTTGGGGAAGTGCCATGCATCATCGCGTCCTGGAAAAAAATTGCTTTCCAGTGGGACAAATTAGGGTTTAACTTTGAAACCCACTGAAGCAATCAGCTGCATCCCAAATTTCTCCGTGACATTTGTCCTCCATGACTTGTGACAGTGCTGAACTCGGCTGCCTCCAGGGATGCGGCTGGGAGAGAGCTGGAATGGGGCTGGGATGAGGACCAGGGGCTGGATGGTGAAATGCCACACGCTGCCTGGCACAGACCCCACCACACCCTCACCCTGGCTCATCCCATCCAGCCAAAAGCCCTGTGGGTGCTCCTGTGAACCCACCCTGGAGCACCAAGCGACACATCAGGCACCTCCCAGGAGCAAAATCCTAAATCCTCAAAGGGAATCACAGGGTAACAAGTTGGGTATGGACTCATTTATTTCTTGGCACTGCGAAAAAAGCCTCAAGAACCTGCCCAGCACCCTGGGGTGCATCCCTGCACGTCCCTGCGCCGCGGGTGCCCGGTGGTGGGGAGGGAATTGGAGGGAATTGTACCTGTTAGGTTTGCTGGGATCTTTTCCTGGGCTGCTTGAGGTGTGAACAGCCACGGGCGGCATCCACGGAGAAGGAGAACCCCGTCAGCATCGAACCACCGGCTCTCCCACCCTGCACCGGCCATCTCTGCATCCCCCACGGGAAATTAGGATCCCTCAAACCTCTTAATCCCACTAAATAACATCATATGCTTTCTGTTAAATAGGCCAGACCGGTCCTCACCGTGGATTCTAGGAATACCAATGAAAGAAGAGCAAATCCTCTGCCCTTCCTGAGAATTACAGCTGGAGACAGATGACTGCCTAGATCATCTTTCCAATTACACATCTCTCCCGCAGCCCCTTCGGCCTGGCCACCCCGGATTGGAAAACCCCGTCCAGTGCCTTTTCTTAATTATTAAGGGCCCTCTTTGCCCATCCTCGTGCCCTGGCAGCAGGAACTCCCACAGCCCAGGTGAGGCAGACGCCCTCCTGGGCCGGGATGGGATGGATACCTTTGCTAAGCAACCGTGCTGCTTTGTGCCAGCTCACACCGACACTGAGAGACAGCAACAATGGGAATCTGTGTGCTCTGCCTCCGCACCTCAGTCACACAAAGCCCTGGCAGGTTTGATGCCTGGCCCAGCTGCAGCGCCCCGAACGTGCTGGGTGGAGGTCCCAGCCTCCACCACCCACACCTGGGGGGCTCAGCGGGAGCTCTGCACCTCCCATCCTCCTCCTCCTCCTCGGGGATGTGTCCCAGCAGCCTGCCTGGGGCAGGCCTGGCCCTGCAGCTGGAGACCGGGGCAGCCCCTTACACCCCGTTAATGCACCCCCATCTCTGCCCCAGCCCTGCTGCCAAAGGAGGGGGGAATTCTTTGTCCCCCTGGAGCCCCAGCCCGTTCCCACCCCTCCAGGCACCCTGGGGACCCCGGCCCTGGCTCAGGCCACGTGCCACGAGGGATCCATCCCACCAGCAGTGTCCACTTTGGCACGGGGGATCACAAGGGTCTGTGCATTCCCCCTCGAATGTGTAAGACTCCTCCTCCCAACCCACACACATCGAGGATGGGTACAGAACACCCCAAAACATCCCCTAATGCCCTGGAACCCCAAACCTCACATCCCCTATGGCACTGGGGTCCCAAACAACCCACCCAACGCTGCACAGCCCACC
>VXBU01008269.1:441933-461572 GCA_013400315.1 Bombycilla garrulus
TGGCATGGCATGGCATGGCATGGCATGGCATGGCATGGCATGGCATGGCATGGCATGGCATGGCATGGCATGGCACGGCATGGCTCAGGGCTGGCACAGCATGGGGCGGACACGGCACAGTGTGGGGCTGGCACGACACGGCATGGCTCAGGGCTGGCACAGCACAGCACAGGGCTGGCACAGCATGGCATGGGACCCACATAGCACAGTGCTAGAACAGCACAGCACAGCATGGCATAGCACAGCACGGAGCTGGCATGGCACAGAACTGGCATGGCATGGGGCTGGCACGGCACAGCATGGGGATGGCACAGCATGGGGCCAGTGTGTAACACAGCATGAAATGGCATGGCACAGCATGGGGCTGGCACGGCACAGCATGGGGCTGGCATGGCCTGAGGATGGCACAGCATGGTATGGGGTCCACATAACCCAGGGCTGGAATGAGAGAGCACAACAGTGAACAGCAAGGCATGAGGCTGACATGGCACGGGGCTGAAACACCATGGGGCTGGCACAACACAAGGCTGGCATGGCATATGGCATGGGGCTGGCATGGCACAGGACTGGCACGGCATGGCAGAGTGTCGGGCTGGCAGGGCATGGTACATTCTGGGTTTGGCACTCTACCTGGCCCAGTACAGCCCAGTACAGCACAGTCTGGCACAGCATGGCACGGCACAGTATAGCACATCATGGGGTTGGCAAAGGCTGGCTCAGCACATCCTGGCACTGCAGACTCTGCCACACCATGGCATGGCACAGCACAGCATGGCACAGCACAGGGCCTGCACAGCACAGGACAGCCCAGGCCTGGCACAGTCTTTCTGGCTTGACACAGCCCAGCACAACAGCTCTGGCACACACGTGATGGCGTGGGGCTGGCACAGCCTGCCTGGCATGGTACAGCCCAGCATGGCAAGGCCTGGGGCTGGCACAGCAGGGCACAGGGTTGGGAGCTTGGTGTGGCCCAGGCCAGGCCAGGCCAGGTCTGTCTGGTTGCCACAGAGCGTACAGCCCAGGGCAGCACTGCCCAGTACAGTCGAGCACGGCACAGCACAGCCAAGTCTGGCCCAGCATGGCCCAGCATGGCATAGCTTGGCCTGGCATAACATGGCCTGGCCTGGTTCAGTGTGGCACAGCCCAGTCCAGCCCAGTCCAGCCCAGTTCAGCCCAGTCCTGCCCAGTCCTGCCCAGTCCTGCCGTCTGCTGTGGCACAGCAAATCCCAGCACGGTCCAGTTTGGCACAGCACGGCTTGGCGTGTACCTCCACCCCGGGCAGGACAGGGAGACACACAGGAAGGGCACACGAAGGGTCAGGAGGTTCCAGGGGACCCTGTGTGCCCGCAGCCCGGCCGTGCCCACGCTGTCGCAGCGCAGGGACGCTCCTGCCACCGCCGCCCTCCGGCCCCGAGCAGGCGCCTCACAAGGGGCCGCTTTCTGCGGGAACAAGGACGCTCTGTGCCCGGGCCGCGGTGCCACCCGGCTCCAGAGTCCCGGGTCACCCGCCCCGTCACACGGCTCCGCTGCCCCGCTGCCACCGCGCTCTCCTGCCTCACTGGGGCTTTGTTCTCGCGGCGCAGGGAACGAGCGGCTCTGGGGACAAGCACAACAGACCCCCCCAAAATCCCAGAGAACCCCAACCTCGGGGCAGCCGCTGGAAACTCACCCAGTTACGGGCAGAGGACCAGAGACACGCTGCGTGCAAAAAAAAAAAAACCCAACCAAAAGCCCCAAGACTCATCTTTCGCTTACCTTGCGCTTCTCGCCGCGCCGGGGCACGTGGCGCGGCCGGGACACCCAGGGCAGGGTGGCCTCATCCCGGCAGCCGTGCGGCCAAAAAAAGGGGGATCATTTGGCTGCTTTCTCTTTTGTTTTTGGTAAAAGTGGGGCATGCACTAACGTCTGGGCTCTGCCCTGCCTCGGAACGGCACACACTCAGAAGAGGAAACCCCAAGCGCGGGAAGCTGCGCTGAGCACCGGGGCTGCCGCCACGCCCGAGAGGGGCACCCGCGGGGTGCCGGGGCACTGGGCAGCCGGGAAGGGCAGCGGAGCCCCGGATCCGGTGTGGGACAGCCCGGTGAGCGATGCTGGGGTGGCTGCTGGCGGCGCTGGCGGCGCTGGCGCAGGGCGGTAAGTGCTCCTGCGGTGCTGGCAGATGAGAGATAACTTCAGAAGACTTTCAATGAATGATTCGGGGGCGATAAGACCTGGGGAGCTCCCGGAGAGAGATGGAGATACTCACCCAAAACCACAGGGACTGAGTAAAGATGGTGAATCCCCGCTGGCAGCGGGCAGGAGCCGGGGAGAGTGGCCCCGGCCAGAGCCGCATCACCGGGGAGGGGGAACAAGGGGCGCTCGGGCTAAGAAATCACCGGTGCAGCTGCTCTGATTCCCCATCTGGGCCACATGGCAAGCAGGCAACAGCCGCACCTGGCTCCTCCATGAGCGGGATGGAGTTTGGGATGCAGGAGCCTCCAGCCACTGCCCTGTCCCGCAGGCACCGTGGCAGCCCACGGCGTCTCCTGCTGGAAGAAATGCAACAACTACAGGCTTTTCCACTGCTCCTGGCCGCCCCTCGGCCCCTCCGGCAACACCTCCTACATCCTGAACTTGTGGTGAGTCGGGCAGCGCGGTGCGGAGGGGAAGCCCGTGGGATGTGTCCGGATCCCACCCTGTGCCCACTCTCTCCCCAGCTTTGAGAAGCACAGCCCGTGCTGCCGGTTCCAGGTGGGCACGGTGACCAGCTACAGCCTCCAGCAGCAGGAAGTGTACGTCCTGGAGAACACCACGGCCTGGGTGGAGGCACGCTGGGGGGACCAGGTCCGCAGGACCCCCAACCACACCCTTCACCTCGACACGGCCGGTGAGTGCCCTGGGGACCAGGCTGGCAGCCAGCACCGGCACTAAAAACTGCCAGACCACCCAAAACCACCTCATCTTTCCAGTCAAACTGGATCCTCCTGTTGGGACACTCTTCTCCAAGACTGGTGGCCAGCTGAGGCTGCGGGTGCCACGGCAACAGTGCAGAGGCCTGGAGCTGCCACCACAAGCTGCCAGCGAGCACGAGGCTCGCTTTTGGAGGGTGGGAGGCAGCGGCTGGACACAGGTAAAAATGCAGTTTGCTGGAGCTGGCACTGACTGCCAGGGCAGTCAGGAGCATCAGGGCAGCCCAGGGAGGGTGGAGGCTCAGTGATGTCACTGTCCCCCCCAAACCCGGCTGTGTCCCATCTGCTTCGCTGCGTTATCGGCTCTGCCTTGTCCTCTGGCCACGGCATCCTACTGCTGCCCATAACAGGATTCTCAGGGATTAAACAGACAAAACCCCAGATTATACTAATGACGACAACGGATCAAATCCAGATGCTTGTCCCCGCTGAAGCTCTCACAGCTGGGCACCCCTCATCCCTCTCAGTTGCTGCCAGGAGGGCCCCAGGATTGAGGGTGTCCCTGGCCACCATGCCCCCTGCACTGTTTGTCTTTCCCAGCCCCTGGGATGTTTGGGATCAGCACTGATGTCCCAGTAAATACTGGTTTTACTGGGTGGGTGTCTCCATGCCGGCTTCTCTTTGCAGATGACATGTGAGACTGTGATGGTGACAGCTAAAAATGACTCAGGTTGGTTTATCCCGTGGGGTTGTTGGGGACAAGCCTCTCCTGGGGGTGCTCTCCAGCCAGCACCCCGTGATGGGGAAAGGAGGGGTCACCCTTGACCCTGCTGCCACCCCTCTGCAGTGACCTGTGCCCTGGAGGTCAATGGCACCTTCGTGGTCCAGCTCCGGCGCAAGCTTCCCTACTGGAGCAGCTACTGGAGTGACTGGAGCAGCAACATCTCTGTTCCCGAGGGTGAGGAAGAGGAGAGGAACCTGCTGAGATCCCAACAGCTCCCAGAATGTTAATGGCTCAGTCAGGCTTGTTCCTCCTGCAGAAATCCTGGAGAGCCCGGTGCTGAGCCATCAACTGGACAAACTGGGGAGAGATGGGCAGCGGGTGCTGAGGCTGAGCTGGCAGGTACAGTGGCACATCCCTGGGGGCCCTCCTGGGTGTTCCCCACCATTTCACCCCCGAGTCACCCCCTTTCCTTTCCCAGCCGGTCCTCAAGAAGCAAAGGGATGTCACCTACAAGCTGGAGGTCCACATGTTGGCGTGCAGCTGTGCAGAGTCAGAGTCAGAGTCAGAGTCAGAGTCAGAGTCAGAGTCAGAGTCAGAGTCAGAGTCAGAGGACACTGTGCTGCTGGGCTGGGAGGTGACAGAACACAACCTCACCCTCTCCGGGGCTGAATACCAAATCCTGCTGGCCGCGGTGAACGCCGCGGGGCCGGGCCCGGCGCAGCAGCTCCGTGTGCCGCCGGAGCAGCACGCAGGTACCGCCCCTCTGCCGAGCTCCCCTGGCAGGCCTCAGGGCGGTGTTTTTTCCATCTACCCCGAACATCCCCCGTTTCACCGCAGATCTCAGCTTCAAGGAGATCACTGTGGCCGGCAGCACCGTGACTGTGAAGTGGGAAGCGCCGGTCCCCGGCAAAGCCTTCTGCTTCGAGCAGCAGACGCTGCCAGAGCCCCCGAAACAGGGGGTCTGCGTCCCGCAGGAATTCCCTGCCAACAGCATCCACGTGCAGACAGGCAAGGGAGCGCCCCAAGCCCCTCGCTGTCCCCCCTCCCGGGGTCTGAGGCTCTAACCAGCCCCCCGGTTCCTCCCCAGGAGCGCTGGGAGCACAGGGCTGTCACCGCCTGGCCGTGCACGGCTGGGACGAGGAGCGGGGCTGGGCCACCTTCGCCCTGTGGCACCGCTACTCCAGCAACGGTGAGTGCGAGCACGGGGCGTCCGCGCCGGGTGTCGCTCCAGAGGGGGCGCTCCTGAAATAATCCCCCGTTTTTTGCGGGCAGATTCGCTGGCCGTGCCCATCAACATCAGCACCGGAGACGCCGCAGCTGTGCTCCAGTGGAAACCGTCCCCACGTGCCGCCTGTCCCGGCGCGCTGGCCAAATACCTCATCTGTCTCGGGGCCAAGGGGGACAACGTGACCTGTGAGTGGGGCGGGAGGAGGGGGCTGCCTGCAGGCAGCTGCCGCACTGCCCCACATTCGGGTTTGTTTGCCCAGACAGTGAAGTGGATGCCACGGCATCAAACTACACCCTCCGAAACCTCCAGCCTGGCACAGTCTACAGGGTGGGTGTTTCGGAGGTGACAGAGGACAGCGAGAGGACCTGCAGAGCTTGGCGGTACTTCCAGACCGAGGTGCTGGGTAATGGCTGAGACCCCGAGCCCTCCCCGCTCCTCAGGGGATGCTCTCCCCACTGTGTGCTCGCCCTCACCCCAAAACGTCTCCTGTGTCCCTGTTGGGGGCATGATGCCGCCACCCAGCCGTGCCTATCCCCAGGTCCCCAGGGAGCAGCGTGGAGAGACAACCTGAAGTACCTGGGCATCACTCTTGGTGTCCCCGCCGCAGCTGCCATCTACCACCTGAGCAAAAAGAGGTGACGGAGCACCCTCGTCCCCAAAGCCCCTCAGGCCACCCCCAGCATTACCCACCCCCTCACCAACCACTCCCTCGCCAGGGCTCGCCGCCTCCTCTTCCCACCCCTTCCCAAGCCCGTGGGCACCAAAGCCATCCAGTTCTCGGCGGGCGAGATGAGCCAGGTGAGGTGCCAGGTGCAGCAGGGGGCACATCCCACAGCCCCAAACGCCCACGCACAGCGCCGGCATGGGATGTTCCACCCCAAACCCACCCAACCCTCAGGGCAAGCCCCGGCCAGGCCTCCTGGAGCCCTCGGAGAGGTTCAACCCAGCCGAGCTGCAGCTGGCGGAGCCAAATCCCAGCGAAGAGACGAGTGACACGGGCACCCAGGCCGGGGTGCCTCACCCCGACGTGCCGCAGCCCGGCCCCGCGCTGGAAAAGCCGGCGGCGGTGCTGCTGTCCCCGCCGGGATGCGGGGAGGAGCTGCCCTTCACCTACCGCAGGCAGGAGGTGCCGAGCCCGCTGGGATCTCCAGCCTCTGGCAGCACCAGCTGCACCGGGCACCCCCCCGGAGATGAGGAGGAGGAGGAGGAAGAGGAGGAAGAGGAGGGAAGGCAGGGGCTGCACCAGCCGCTGATCCCCATCGCCCTGCTCATCTCCGACAAACCCATCATCATCAGGGATGAGGAAGGATGGGATCCCTCGCCAGAGAAGTCGGTGCCGTAGCCATCACCAGGCTGGAGCGGTGGGGATGGACGGCAGAAGGGCACGGGGGTGTCCCTGGGGATGCAGAGTGTCTGTGCGGGATGCTGAGTGCCCGTGGGTGGCACCGGCACTTTCAGCAGTGCCCTGGTTTCCAGGACACGGAGGGCGATGCCTCTGGATGCAGCATTGCACCGGGACGGGTTTTGGCCACGCGATTTCCAGCCTCAACCTTTCACCGGTGATAAAACCCGAGCGAAGGCGGCTGCAGAGTCCGGCCAGGACCGAGGATATTTCCATGCCTGGATTGGGAGGAGAGGCAGAACTTCATCCCAGCCAGCTGCTACTTCTGAAACCAGTGTCCTGGTGGGGACACAAAAAGCCCCAGCAGCAAACACCAGCTACCTGGGGGGGGGGGGGAAATTAAAATAAAAACAAATATTAAAAAATTAAAATAACTATACAAAGCAGCAGGGCTGGGATGGTTTTTCCTCGTCTGACCCGAGCAGATTACAGCAAGGATTTAGAGCCGAGGTTCAATCCACGGCGCTGTGGAGGACGCAGCCAGGCAGCCGGGACGGGGGTGATCCATGGGGCCACCCTAGCCCCTTCCCTTGGGGCCACGCCGCCGCCTCGGGCCTTATCTGGGACAAAACTGAAGATGAAAAGCGATTTGTGGTTTTCTCTGCCTGGCGCGGCGGTGTTTAGTTGCTGAGAGGGCAAAAAAAACCCCCTTAAGAACCTAAAAGCTACGTGGGTTTAGTAACACGGGGAAATCCAGGTACGGCAGCGCCGGCACAGCCGCGGTGTCTCAGCAATTGACACTCGGCCTCCTCCTCGCTGCTGCTCTCGGCCCCACTCGTGTTTTGCAAAGTGTTTCACTCAAAATGCGCTCGCAGCAGCGGCAGCCGCGGGCGGAAACTGCGGCGCTGCCGAGCGGAGACGGAGCCCCAGGGCGGCACCTGCACCCACACCTCGGCCGGGACGGCTGAGCTGGCTTTCCGGCCATTCCCAGCGCTCCGGGGATGAGGCGGCCGCGATGCAGTCGCTCCCGTGGCCGGGGGTCTCACCCAGGTGGGCACATGCGGGACCCCCGGCGCGGTGCCACCATCGCCAGGCCAGCGCTGCCCGGCACCGCGCGTCCCGCCCGGCTCAGCGGCTGCCGGAGCCACGAGGTGGCACCAGCCCCACGTCCCCGCGGCGATTCCCAACCTCCTGGCGGAAAAAATCCATCGTTCCCTCCCCGCGTGTGTCAGGAGTGTGCGTCAGGAGTCTGTGCCAGGCCCCTGTGCCCGACGGCTTCGCCTCTGCAGCCCCCCAGATCCCTGGGGATGGGCCGGAGGGGGAGGACCTGGCATCCTGCCACGCAGAAACCCAGCGCAGAGACCAGATTTAGGGATTTTGTTGGGATTTGGGCGATGCCAGGCTCACTTCAGAGCACACCAGGCACAAGTGCAGGAAGTATCTGGTTACGGGCTGGAGGCACGCTCGGGTTCCAGCCCCAGCCCCTGTTTACAGCCGGGTTTGGGGTCAGAGCAATGAGGAAAGCACTGAGGGGCACTAAAAACTCAGCACGGCTGGGTGGCAGCAGTAAACACAGCCCGGCTCGGGCAGTGCCAAGGCCAGTTAATCATTCCAGCTCATGGAAAAAGTTCACAGCAGGACAGCCAGGCCCGGCCTCTGCACAAAAACACCCTGGGCAGGAGAGGACACGAGACCCCCCCTCACTGCAGGGAGGGGACACGAGACCCCCTCACTGCCCCCATGGTGCCACTCACATCCCCTCCCTGGTGCCACTCCCATCCCCTCTGACACCAATGGCTCTGTCCCCACCAGTGGCCCTGTGCATTTTCCCCACACGTGTCCCAAGCTGGCCAGTGCTCTGCCATGTGGAGCCATGGACGTGCTAGGGAAAACTAATCAAGCCAGGCTTGCCAATTAGTGCTAGCGAGCGGCTCAGGACTTGCTAATTAGTTTAAATTTCACAGGACTGGTTTCCAAATGAGTCCCCAGGCGCCACTGTGAGCTGGATGACCCAAGGACAGCTGCCAGGCCAGCTTTTGCAGGCAGGATGTGACCTTGCCAGCTCCTCTATCCCAGCACAGCACCCAGACGTGCCACAGGGCACTGGTTCGGGCTGGCAAGAGCCACTGCCACCCACAGCCTGAAGACAACTCATTACACCCAGCAGGGGACTCATTACACCAACGGGGGACTCCTTCCAGGACTGCTCCGGGAAAAGCAGCCAAAATCCATCCCAGCAGGGAACACAAAGGTCAGCCCAGTGCCATTAGGATGCATCGACCCCAAAGTCACTCCATGGGGTCCCCTGTTCACACCCAACGGTGCCAGCACTGCCCACACACCAGCAGTGACAATGTCATTTGCTGGCACAAGCGTGGAGCATCCCTGCCCTAAAGGGAAAAAGACCAATTCTCCCAATTCTCCTTATTCTCCCAATTCTCCCAATTCTCCCTATTCTCCCCATTCTCCCCATTCTCCCAATTCTCCCAATTCTCCCCATTCTCTCTATTCTCCCCATTCTCCCTATTCTCCCTATTCTCCCAGGGTCCCTGTGCTGTGTCCCCAAAAGCAAATGGCACTGGGGACATGTGCACAGGGATTGACCCGGCTCCATTTGTGGAGTGGAGAATTCAGCTCTGCACCCCTGGGAAGCAGCTTGGGGGGGCAGCCAGAAGGAACTGCAGGGGGTTGTTGGCAGCCTGGGGATTTGCTCTTGGATTTTCTGGAATCACAGGATCGTTCCGGTTGGAAAAGCCCTCTAAGATCATTGAGTCCAGCTACTAATCCAGCAGTGCCAAACCCACCACTAACCCACGTCCCCACGTGGGGACACAGCACACAGCTTTTGAATGCCTGCAGGGCTGGGACTCCACCACTGCCCAGGGCAGCCTGTGCCAGGGCTTGACAACCGTTTCCATTAAGGATTTTTTCCTAATATCCGACCTAAACCTCCCCTGGTACGACTTGAAGCCATTTCCTGTTGATTTTGGGGGATGTGATCTCAGAACATAAAATAGCCAGAGGGGTTTGCTGTGGCCCCATCAACATCAGGTCTTGGGGGATCTGAGCTCCTGTGGGAGGAGAGGTCCATCCCTGCAGGCCCAGACTGATGTTTTAACACCAGATTAAGATGTTTTGCTCCCAGGTTGAGAAGTCTAACCTGTTTTCCAGCCTCGGGGAAACAGCCCTGCAGAGCCACAGGCTGGCTTTAACACGAGCCCTCATCCATCCATCCCCTTCCCTCATCCACACACCCCTCTCCCGACCCTTTCCCAGCACTCAGCACCATTTCCTGCTCCCTAAACCCCATCCTGGAGAAGAGCTGATGCCAGTGAGAAGTTTGAGCCCAGCCTGACCACCGGCCGTGGCCGGGAGCAGGATTATCTGCTGGGCAAAAAGCCATCGCTGCCACCACCTCCACAATGCCACCCGCTGCCAGGCAGATTAGGTGACTTAATCCCTAAGTAAACAAACTGATCCCTGGGATTTTTTTTTTTATTATTATTATTACTGAATTTTAGCAGAATTCAAAGGCTGCAGACAGCCCATCTCATCCACCCCCCAAGCACTGCAAAGCCCCCTGGGCAGGATACCTGGCAGTTCCCTGCAGTAGGAAACCCCTGCAGCTGGGGAATTGGGGTTTCTCTTCCCTAAAAAAAGCTTCTGGGATTCTTCTGCCCCACCCCAAAAAACCCCAAGCATTGCTGGTACAGGCATCGCAGTGGGGAAGGGGCTGCAGGGCCTGCAGCTGGACAGACGGACACATGTGGACAGACAGCCGCCAGCTGCAGCTGGGCTCAGCTTGTTTTGAAAATCTCGGGTATTTCAGCGCCGGCATTTTGCAACCATTCGGTGTCACAACAACAACAACTCGGTTCAACTTCGCAAACAGGCCCTGGGGCCGCCCCGGCTCTTTCCTGCTCATGTCAGCTGCAGCCGCCTCACCCGAGCCACGGCTGTTTCCAAAGCCAGCCACGGAAAACGACTTGAAGCAGCGGCGAAAGTGAATTTTTCATCTTCCCCCCGCCACCGAGAGGGGCTCGGAGCTGCCCTCGGGGCGGCACTGGGTGCACAGATCACTGAAAACCCCGCCGGGATGCTGCGAGCCCCAGCACGCCAGCCGGGAGAGCTGGTTCAAAAATCATCTTCTCCCTGTCCGGAACGCCCGGGCCGTGGCAGGAAGCATTTCTTGCCTGCAGTTTGAATGTTCTCGGATGGCTGCTCGCAGGGCCGGCAGCCCCAGGGGCAGCTCAGCCGCTGGCACGGCCGGAGCTTTCCAGGCTTTGGCATCTGCAAAGCAGCAGCTATTGAATTACGGGTTTTTTTTTGTTTCGTTTTGTTTTTTTATTTCAACGGAAACTTTATAATAGTAGTAAAAGAAATCATAAACTCAGGGTGTCGGGAGGCGGGCGGCCGCCTCCGTGCGCTCCCCTGGGTATCGGGTGATCGGGAAGGGGAGGACGCTGCGCCCTTATCGCACACGCGCTCCCTGCCCCCTTGGCAGCGCAGCCGGCCAGAGGTTTTGCAGCACAAACATATTTTGCTCAAGCAGACGGCCAGAGTTGAGCTAAGGACAACTCGACAACCAGAGAGCCCCCCAAAAATCGTCTTTTTACAGCGACCTCCCCCATCTGTCTCATCCCAGCAAGCCTCCGGCTCAGCTTTGCGGCGATAAACACAGGACAGAGAGCAACCCCCATTCTCGCAGATCCGCTCCCAGAGTGTTTACCAGCTCTTTGCAGGCAGATTGACTCTCCCTCATTTTTTCACACGCCAAAACGGCCGGGAAAGCGGAGGGAACCGGCTCGAGCCCCCCGGGACCGCCCGGCAGAGCCGGAGCCGCCCTCCCCACCGGCACTGCCCGGCACAGCCACCTCCAACCAGCCGGGACCCCTCGGGCCATCGCTGCGGATGCGGTGGCATTTACACAGCGGCTCAGCAGGAAAATCCTTCTGCCTGCTCCACATAACCCCTCGCATTTAAAGATAACCGCCTTCAGGCTTGCTAATGAGGTCGGGAAATGGAGAGGGGGTTCATTGCAGGCTGCTGGGGATGTGTGGGCATCCCTGTGAGCTGGCTTGGACCCTGCTCCCCCCAAAACCGAGCTTGGTCTGAGGTTGTTTTGGGGTTTGTTTTGTTTTGGGTTTTTTTGTTTTCTTGGAATCAGCTCAAATTTGCTGCTTCTTGCAGGGTGATAGAGAAGAAAAAAGAGGACAGCACAGTTTCTAAAGACTTTCTGAAGACTTTGAGGTTGGGGTGTGGGAGGAGGGATCAGAGCCGTGGGGTTTGACAAGGCTGCCCCATCACTCCTGAGGTGGCAGGGATCAGTGGGGGTGACAGGCCCGCACTCCTCACCTCTCATTTGGGGACAGCTGTGTCCCACTGGCACCCAGAGCAGCTCACAGCGACTGTGCCGCACTAGCAGGGTTTTTCTGCGGGGGTCGGGGCGCGGGATGTCACCGCGCCACCTCCCCCAGGACACCGCGCACCCACCCGGGGCTGGACGGGGACTTCCCCACGACCTGTGAAGCAGCGACGGCAAACCCCGCCAGGGCGTGGAGCGGCGCTGGGAGCAAAGTCCCTTGGCGCCACATCCCCGGCACAGGGCACGGCAGTGTCACCCGCGGATCCCAGCCCGTCCCCGCGCGTGGCGTGGGAGCCGTGCCCCGTCCCCAGCCGGGCGGGCGCTGTCCCCAAGCTCCCTGTTTGTGTGCCAACACATCACGTGCCGCCGCTGGATGACCCGAGAGGGGGGGATATTTTTTCTTTAAGTGTTGTTGTTTAACAAAGCCAAAATATTTTCATCCCCACGGGGACGGCTCTGGGTCACTGAGCACGGAACGCCACACTGGGGTCCCGGCAGGAGAGGGGACACCCGGCTCCGTGGGGAGGGTCCAGTGCCGGCGGCTCCATCCCTGGCGCGGTCCCCAGTGTTTATACATAGACATGTTTGTGCGCGGCACCGGCCCCTTCCTCGCTCCCAAACAACTGGAGGAAAGTCAAAAAGTCACAAAAATTTTCCATTGCCCGAGGAAGGGAGAGAGCCGGGAGTGACTGTGCAAGGGGCCGGGCACTGCCAACAGCGAGGGACCCCAAATGAGGGGTCAGACCCAAAAAACACATGAGGTTGGTTTCGATATAGTGAATAAAAGTGGCGGTTTGCCGCAAAGACAACACCGGCAGCACCGGTCACCATCGGGGCTTGTGTCCCGGTGATGTCACCATGCTGCTGGCACGATACTCACAGGGGACAGACGTGTGGCACGTGCAACACGGCCATCCGGCTGCTCCAGACCTCGCTTTTTGGCTTTTAAAAAAACGGTTTGGAATAAAAAAACCTCTGCTGTTTCTCCACAGTTTTCCCCGCAGCCGGAGGGGCTCGCTGCCCGCACCAGGCGGGGGAAAAGCTGCGATTCCAGTCGAGCTGAGGGGAAAAGCCCCAGCGCAGGGATGCGGGGACTTTGCCTGCGGTTTCCGTGGGCGGGAGCAGCTCCAGCAAACAGGCGGCTGAGTCAGCGGGCGGAGGGCGGCCGCGATGCCGCCCCGGCATGTCGGGGTGCACGGCTGCTTCCCGGAGCCCTGGCAGAGCTCTGCCGCATGAAGGGGAACCTCAGAGTCCCAGACCCCAAAGATGCTGCCGGGGCCAACCACACCATCCTCAGCCCTCGGGCTCCTGCAGCGCCGGGGGCTGGAGCAAACCCAAAGCAAGGCCTGGTGCTGCTGGGGACTGTGCGTGTCCCCGCGGTGCTCGGGGATCTGGAACCCGGGCTGGGCAGGTCCCCGTGCTCCCCAGCCTCCGTCAGCACCGACTGGTGCCCCACTGGGTGGGAGTGCTGCGAGTCCAGCACCCCACTGGCACAAAGATGCTGAATTCAGGCGGCGCCTGAACCCTGACCCCGGCGCAAGGCATTCTGCATCGGCCACGATCTACATTTGTCATGACCGCCCGTCCCCCGCGCAAACAGATCAGCCCCCGGCGGGTGCCCCTGGGCAGGTTCTGGGGTGAGCTGCACCCCACAGGGCTCAGCCCGGCTGGGACGGGGGAAGGCGGTGCTTGTTTTGGGAGCTGGACGGGCGCCCGGGCCGGAGGCAGCAGCGGCTCAGCTAATCCCGGCCCTCGCAGGGCTGCGCCAGCCCCGGCACATTCTGTCCCTGCCAGCGCCGGGACGGCCACAAGCTTCGCATGTCACCGTCCCCGCGGCACGGCCCCGCCACTGCCCCCCGGGCCGCAGGACAACAGCCTCAGCGGCCACCGCGATGGCACCGAGCATCCTCTGGGGATGGGGGGGCTGGGGGAAGGGGGAGCCCCCCCAAAATGCTGCAGGACTGGGGTGTCCCAGCACCCTGCAGAGCCCTGAGCTCCCAGCAGCCCCGCAGCCGAGGCAAAGAGGTCCCACAATTTTGGGACTGAGAGGCAAAAATGACAGGACAGAGGAGCAGAGCAGGGACTGGGGGTGGATTTCCGTGCCCCTCGCAAGGAGCAGATTCTGACGGACGGTCTGGGCAGCATTTTCCAGCGCACGGGGCCAAGAGCTATAAATAATCCCGGCACTGTAATTGCATCACGCGCCTCCTGGCCGGGGTCGGGTCTCGGTGCTGCTGCGGCATCGCCGTGCAGGGCACGGGGCCGTTCCGGATCAGCGGACCCCCAGGAGCCCCAACCCCCTGTGCCAATAAACCTGGAACAGCCCGGGCTGCTCAACCAGGACTTTGGAGCCGAGGCAGATAAACAAGAGAAGGTTGGAGGGAGCACCGGCAGCACTGCCAGCAGTTGTGAAAGCACTGCCTGAGTCTGCACCGTGCCCTGGTTCCAAATGTCCAGACGAGGTATTTTTAGCTTTCTAGGGTTCAGGATTCAGAAGTGCAGCCCTTTCCTGGCAGGAGCCCCAACTCGGCCATGCCCCCCCAAACTCGCTGAGCTGTTGCCTGACTGTACCGGGAAAACCTGCAGGCGTTTAGAAGAATCCCTGCTGGAAAGATCGCTCCCACGCGGTCAGCGGGAGCGCTGCCCACCGGCGTTGGGTTCCCCGGCCCGGCATGGCCTGTCCCGGTCACCGTGTGACGCAGCAGGACAGACAGGGGGTGCGGGGCGCTCACCTCCCCCCCGGGCCGGGGGAATAAACATCCCCTTGTGCAGCCGGGGCGGGTGATCCGGGGCTGACCAGCAGCCCCCGGCCATCCCCCCTCTCGGCGTTTGCCGGCACAAACGGCTCCCTTGTGCCAGGCTGGAGCTGGCCGGGATCAGCCGGGTCACAGGGCTGCCTTCGGGGCCATCTCCACCTGGGGGGTGCAGCGCTGTGCTTCGTGTCCCCTTTGATGCCACCAAAAAATCTCCAGGCCACGCGGCAGCGGCCACGGCTGCTGCTGCCAGCGGCAGATCCAGACACGATCCCCCCAAACGGGGATGCAAACAAATTCCCTGCGAGGCCGGTTAATCCTCCCCGGGGAAAAATTAATCAGAGCGCCAGGGATGCCAAATAAAAACCAGATTTGAATAAAGGTTGCAGGAGCACCAGGTTCTCACAGGCAAACACAGGGACAAGTTCTCTGCCCTGGCCCAGGGCAGAAGCATGTGATGCAGCTGCGGGGCTGAGCAGCTCAGCAAACAAAAAAAATAAATAAAAGTGGGGGGGGGAAAATCACATTCCAGTGGCAGTATTTTTAAGCAGCACAGTCCATGGAAGAGAAGACTAAAGCTCTGACTCAAACCCTGCCTTGCACGCACTAAGATTTGCTGTGCCCAGCGGAGATGTGGAGCACGGAAATTCTGTGAAAAACCAAATTCCAGCCCAAGGAAGCAGGTGAAGGAGCCTCCCTGCTCTTCCCACAGGGCAGAAGCTCCCAGCCAGCACAGCATGCGGCTGATCCCAACCCTCCTTGGGACTGGCTGAGCCAAGGCAGGAGTGTCCCAGCTCCCAGCTGGCCGTGCTGGGTCCCTGCCAGGCTTCCAGGACAGAGGAGAATGTGTCTGTCCTCCAGGAGCCTGGACACAAACAGGAAGCAAGTGTGGAAAAATACAACAGGTTTGCTCGCAGCCCTGCATCCCAGGTAAGGGGAAAAGTGCCAAAACTGCACAGATGTGGAGGACCTGGAGGCTCAGGGGAGCAGTCCTGGCCAAGTGACCCAGTTAAACCCCGGGCAGTGAAGAGAGGGCAGGGAGCACTCCCACATCCCCAACAGCTATAGCATGGCTCCAGACAATGGGAAGCAGAAAGAGGAACAGAAAACTATCCAGGCAACAGTTTGGTTTGAAGAATTTATTTCAGACAAAAAAATTCCCCACCAAAAAGTTGTACAAAAAGAGTAGAGACAAAGAGTGGTCATTACAAAAGTGTTCACAGATAGAAAAGACTCATCTGAGCAACCCCAGCACAGAGCCCAAGGCACGCTGGCTTTGGCTGGGCATGGCCAGGGATTGTCTCAGTGAGGGAATGCAAAGGTCCTCGGCCCCCAAACTCTGCTCAGGTCCCCCTGCAGTGAGCAGGGTCAGCCCCTGGCTCCTCACCACAACATCCACTCACCCTTCCCACACTGGCTCCCAGGCTGTGGCTGTGTCCTCCCCCCTCCAGGGTCCCCGACCCTTCTACGGGTGCAGCACCAAGGACTCCCAGCCCACATCTCCCATCAGCACCTGTGACTGCCACCAGCCTTAGACTGAGCTTCCCTCTCTCTTCCTTGGCCCCCAGCCCCAGGTCCAACCCCCCGTACGGGTACCACATCTGGGGGCTGGCTTCAGCCCTGTCCTGGGGGAGCACCAGCACACCCTGCAGGTTTGGTGCTGACACTCACAAACCAGCTTTCCTTTTCTTAGTAAACGGCACCAAAACATAAGTTCATTCCCCACATCCTTGCATCAGCCCTTGGAGGCCTTTAGAGTTCGGTTAAGTGGCTCCAACCATTCCCCCCGCAGGTACCCACAGGCTTGTGGCAAAGAGCATCAGCAGTGGCTGAGCCCTCTACTTCATCCAGCCAGGAAAAGACCTTTCAGTGCCTTGGGGACCTGCAGTCCTGGCGAGCCACAGGCAAAGGCTGCACCTGCATCACCCCAGGGCCCAACCCCGAGCACCATCCAAATACTCTCCAGTAATCCTGAGAAACGCCTTCGAGCTCCTGTTTTCCACACCTGGAGCTGACAGAAGCTTTCGGAGCGCGGCACTGCAGGCAAGGGGAGAGCAATCCCTGTCCTAACCCCAGGATCCTGGGGCAGTTCTGAACCCCGTGTGTCCTGCCCGGCAGGAGCGGCCGAGGGCGGTGAGCGGAGTCGGGGTCTCACGTCCCCGTTTGCAACCCCAAGTGCTGTGAGGGTGCAAGCTGCCGTCCCCAGGGATTGTCACGCTGTCACACGCGGCCGATGCGCTTCTCTCAGCAGGTCATGCAGCGCGGGCGGATGCTGTCTGACGCGGGGTTTGGATGCACCTGCAGAGCCAAGGCCAGAGTCAAAAACCTCAGCAGTGGCACATGCCAACCTCCACCAGCCTCCCAGCCCGGAGGGATTCATCACCTCTGAATACAGCGGAGGTGGTCGGAAGCGGAATTCCTGGATGTAGGCAAAGAAGGGACCCTCCAGGATGTCCCCGAGTTCGCTGCGGCACGGAGGGGCCAGGCTCTGCTCGGCCTCTGGGCTGGACACGACTGCTGAGTACTCAGGGGGGGCTGAAGAGAAAGCAGAACCATCAGGGAATAGCAAACACTCTCTATAAATGGGGGACACACAGGTAAAAGGGCTTCAAACCCACTATTTCCCAAACCCTCCCAGTTCCCTGAGGAAAGAACCCAGGGGATTCAGCACCACAACCAAAAAATTAGTTTTAAAAAAAAAAAGTAAAACTGGCCCAGTTTAGAACTTTGCCTCTCATTCTGCTGCCCAGGGGGTTTATCCCAGGGAGAAGGAGATGCTCACCCTCCAGCTGCTCTGGGATGGTGCTGAGCCATTCCAGGTTGACGCTGTACTGGCTGCTGACACTGGAGGTGCGGCTCCCGAAGGGATGCAGCGGGATGGTCCCGATGACAAGAGGCAGCTCAAGGAGCAGCTTGGACGTTCCAGGAATATCCACACAAACCTGCCAAGACAGAGAGCAGCAGGGGAGCTCAGCTGGTGGTGTTTTCCCAGCGTGGAGGGGCAGGTATTTCCCCTGAGCTGGGCAGGACGGAATTGCTGCAGAGCTCCTCGGGAGCTCCCTCACCTTCAGGGAGTATTCCACCTGGATGATGCGGCACTGCAGGATGGAGGGCCCCACGGGCGGGATCTTCAGCGCCCGGCCATGCCACACCTCCCTCTTCCCGGCCGGAATGGGGTCCCCAGTGATGCTGGTCACCACCGACCTCTTCTGCTTCTTGGTGCCCCGGGCGATGAAGGTCTGCGTCTGGATGATGGCTGCCTTGGGCACCACGGCGCGGCTCGTGCAGTTGTCGATCTCGGCAAAGATGGGGATGACCTCCCCTGCCAGAGCAGACACACACACACGTTGGAGCCCAGTCCTGCCTCGAGGAATTGCTGCTCAGGCCCACTGAGGGCTGGTCACACTGTCTGACAGGGCAGGCATGTGGGTTCATCCAGGAGGAGTGTCCCAAGGACATTTTCCTCACCAGGTGCACTCACTAAAGCTCTCTGATTTCCTGCCAGCTCACAGTGACCCAAACCCCTTCCTCTGGGCTCCACCCTAGGGCCCATTAAGGTTCAAGGGCCCCGGCACCTGGTCTCACCTGGGGTGTAGCCTTTTCGGTCAATCTTGGCCGTCACAGACACTTGGCCACGGTTGCAGTACCAGGCACGAGCAAGTTTCTCCTTAGCACCTGCCTGGGGAGCCTGGAGAAAGGGAAATATTTAGGCTATTTAGTAACTAAGGATGAAACTCAAAGCAATCACCTCCCTGGCACCAAGAACCTGCCGGGGAGCATCAGCAACTTCTCAGGTATCTGATGCAAGAAGCTGTTGCAACGCATTAAAGTTTCCAAAAACAAAGAGGCACAGCTGACCTCTGCCCAGCCCAGGTAATGCTGGAGGCCACAAGATACAGGGGGGAAAATATTCCCTCTGGAAACCAGGTCTGCACTGTAATGCTGAAGGGGAGGCAGACACCTTCCCCATGGGTTTCCTGGGTAAGTTTTGTACAGCAGAAGCCCAGGGTGGAGCAGGGGGAGCTCACCAGCAGTGCAGGCGTGTTTATGTCGATGGGCTCAATCACAGTGAACTCCTTCTTTGCTTTCTTCACTGTTGACCAGGGCCTGTGCAGCTTGGCCTTCACCCAGTAGCGCACACTGCCGTGCTTCCCCTCAAAGGAGGTGGCCAGGGTCCTGGGCACAAGCGAGAAACAATTTTAGAAGGGTTTTGCTCAAAAAAAACCCTCATTTTCAAAATGCCCTCTCCCCCCAAAAATACCAACTTACTCAGGGAGCTGGAAGGTGAAGGGGAACTCGTGCCTTCCTGCCTGCAGGACAGTGGCCTCACCGTTGTCTGTGGGCAAAACAGATTGAGTAGGATTAGCTCCCTGTGCAGAACTTCCTCCCCGGGCGGGTCACAGAGATGTGCAGCACCCAGCAAGGAGCAGCTCGAGGGCACAGCAGAGCTCCTGCCAGGGCTGAGCTGCAGCAGCTGTGACACAGGAGCCGGGCACTGTCTGCATTCCATGTGTCTGCAGACACACACACACGGCCCAGGGGCACCTCCCCGGAGAGCTGGGCAGCTTCCCCAGGTGGCTCTGCTCCATCCTGCAGCCACCTTGCCCCACAGCTTTGGAGCGAGAGCCCAAGATGCCCAGCTGGAGGGAGAGTGCCCAGTCAAGCCCTCATGCCCCTCAAGAGTTCGCACTCCAGGGTCGGAGAGGACCTCAGGGGATCATTTAGGCAAACCCTGCTGCTCAAAACAAGCTCCTCAACCTCCAGAGTTTTCCAACGCTGCTTCCCTGACACGAATAGCTCAGAGAAAAGGGCGAGTTCTGTCCCTAAACGCGGTGCCCTGCACAGCAGCAGAGTGCAGCTGTGCACCCCAAGATTTTGGGGTGCACCCAGAACGTGAAGCATCTGCAGGGACCTACACAGCCCATTTTCAGAACGCTCAGACCCTAAGGCACCCCACGCCCCCAAATTTCAGCTTGTTGGCATATCATGCACTCAGCAGCCAAGCCGTCCCCGGCCCCCAGATTTCTGCCGTTGTGGGGGGTCATGCACCCAGCATCGGCTGCCCCAGGCACCCAGATTTCAGCCGGCTGGGGTGTCCGGGGCACCCAACAGCCGGGGTGCCCAGGCTGCCCCGCACCGCCGCTGTTTCAGCCGCTGGGGTGCCCGGTGCCCCGCACGGCCCGGGGGGTGCCGCAGCCCGGGGCCGCCCCTCGGGCAGGGGATGCCGTACCTGGGGGTGCCATCAGCGTGTCGCGGTGGCTCAGAAACTCCACCTGGTCGCTGTAGCTCTGCGTGTAGGCGGTGCTGGAGCCGGCGCTGCGGGACTCGGTCCAGTGGAC
>VXBU01008269.1:476715-596067 GCA_013400315.1 Bombycilla garrulus
ACGTGGGGCGGCCACGCGGCGGCGGCGGGGCGGGGGCAGAGCCGGAGCGGAGCGGGACCGAGCGGGACCGGGCACGGAACCGGGTACAGAACCGGTACGGGATAGCGGGGACCGAGCGGGACCGGGCACGGAACCGGGTACAGAACCGGTACGGGATAGCGGGGACCGAGCGAGACCGGGCACGGAACCGGTACGGGATAGCGGGGACCGAGCGGGACCGGGCACGGAACCGGTACGGGACNCCGAGCGAGACCGGGCACGGAACCGGTACGGGATAGCGGGGACCGAGCGGGACCGGGCACGGAACCGGTACGGGACTGGGTACGGCACCGGGTACGGGACAGCGGGGGCCGACGGGGTACGGCACCGGGTACAGGACTGAGTACGGGATAGCGGGGAGCGAGCGGGACCAGGTACGGCACTGGTACAGAACCCAGTATGGGACTGGGTAAGGGATAGCTGGGACTGTGCGGGACCGAGTGTGATGGGACCGAGTAAGGGATAGCGGGGACTGTGCGGGACCTGGTGCCGGACCAGGTACGAGATAGAGGGGACCGTGCAGGACGACTGGACCAGGTGTGGGACCGCGGGGCCGGGTGCAGAATAACTGAGTCAGGCGCGGGACCCCTGAGCCGGGTGCGGGACCGGGGGGCGGGCTGGGCGCGGGCAGCACCGGGAGCGCACATCGCCCCCTCCCCGGTACAAACCACGTGAAGCCCGGCGGAGTCGTGCGCTGCAGGGGTGTTTGGTCCGGGAGCTCCCGGTGCCCCACTGGGGTCCGTGCCCCGCGGCGGCGGGACGGCCGCACCGCGCTCCCGTTACCGGCCGGGACCGTGCTTTCCGCGGCCGCCGTCCCGCCGCTGCCCCGGCCGTGCCGGGCCCGGCCCCGCGCTGCCCGTGCTGACTCGCCGGTTTTGCCTCGCACAGCGGCCTTAGCACTATGTCCGTCAGCAGCCACGAGAACCGGAAATCCCGCTCGAGCTCCGGCTCCATGAACATCCACCTCTTCCACAAACCGGGCCACGCCGACAGCCTCCTCACCCAACTGAACCTGCTCCGCCAGCAGAACCTCTTCACCGACGTGGTGCTGCGGGCGGGGAACCAGAGCTTCCCGTGCCACCGCGCCGTCCTGGCCGCCTGCAGCCGCTACTTCAACGCCATGTTCAGCGGGGGCCTGAAGGAGAGCACGGACGCCGAGGTCAACTTCCACGACTCGCTGCACCCCGAGGTGCTGGAGCTGCTGCTGGACTACGCTTACTCAGCACGGGTGCTGATCAACGAGGAGAACGCGGAGTCCTTGCTGGAGGCCGGGGACATGCTGCAGTTCCAGGATATCCGGGATGCCTCGGCCGACTTTCTGGAGAAGAATCTCTACCCTGGGAATTGCCTGAACATGCTGCTGCTGTCCGATGCCCACTGCTGCGAGCGGCTGCTGGAGCTGTCCTGGAGGATGGCCTTGGCCAACTTCACCTCGCTCTGCAAGACTGAAGATTTCCTCCGACTGCCCAAAGACAAGCTGCTGGAGCTGGTGGAGAGCGAGGAGCTGGAGGTCGAGGATGAGACGCTGGTGTATGAAGCCGTCATAGGCTGGATCCGCTACGATCTGCCCCGACGCCATGAAGTTCTGCCCGAGCTGCTGCGCTCCGTCCGCCTGGCGCTGCTGCCCGAGTCCTACCTGCGGAAGCAGGTGGCCTGCGAGAAGCTGGTGACCAGCCATAAGCTGGGGGAGGAGATCGTGGCCGACGCCGTGCGATGCAAAATGAAGATCCTGCAGAACGACGGGCTGGTGACGGGGTGCTGTGCCCGGCCCCGCAAGGTCAGCCAGGCCCTGCTGCTGCTCGGGGGCCAGACCTTCATGTGCGACAAGATTTACATGCTGGACCATAAAAGCAGCGAGATCATCCCTCGTGCCGACATCCCCAGCCCCCGCAAGGAGTGCAGCGCCTGCGCCATCGGCTGCAAGGTCTACATCACCGGCGGCAAGGGCTCCGAGAACGGCGCTTCCAGGGACGTCTGGGTGTACGACACCCTCCACGATGAGTGGGCCAAAGCCGCTCCCATGCTGGTGGCGCGGTTCGGCCACGGCTCCGCCGAGCTGGACCACTGCCTCTACGTGGTGGGGGGTCACACGGCCATGAGCGGGGCCTTCCCGGCCTCTCCCTCCGTGTCCCTCAAGCAGGTGGAGCACTACGACCCTCAGCTGGACAAGTGGTCGCTGGTGGCTCCTCTGCGGGAGGGCGTGAGCAACGCCGCCGTGGTGGGAGCCAAGATGAAGCTGTTTGTTTTCGGGGGCACCAGCGTCAACCAGAACAAGCTGCCCAAGGTGCAGTGCTTTGACCCCTGCCAGAACCGCTGGACGGTGCCCGCCAGCTGCCCCCAGCCCTGGCGCTACACGGCCGCCGCCGTGGTGGGCAGCCACGTCATCGTCATCGGCGGGGACACGGAGTTCTCCGCCAGCTCCGCTTACCGCTTCCACAGCGACACCTTCCAGTGGTCCAAGTTCGGGGATGTCACCGCCAAGTGCATCAGCTGCCGCGCGGTCACCTCAGGCAACAGGCTCTACGTGGTGGGAGGCTACGGCGGCGCTCAGCGCTGCAAAACCCTGGACTGCTACGACCCCTCATCCGACACCTGGAGCAGCGTCACCACGGTGCCTTACTCGCTCATCCCCACCGCCTTCGTCAGCACCTGGAAGTACCTGTCTGCCTGAGCGTGGCGAGGGACCTGCAAGGTAAATAGCGATGGGTCAACCAGAGCTCCTCTGTATTGGGTTAAAACTTATGGGGCAGGTGCAAGCAGCTCTGGAGTGGAGTTGTCCTAGAGAATGGCTTTGTGTGAACATCAGCTCCAGAATTTCCAGTCTGGTAGTGTTGTATCTGAAACCCCTGCAGGAGAGGAGGTCTCTCTAGGTGCTGAAACGCTGCAGGGAGAAGATCAGTATAAATAACAAGACTCTTAACCTGGCATCTTGGCCTGTGCAAAGATTTTGGGAATGCTGTGTGCGAGGATTGGGTGTCGTCCCTGGGTCAGGAGGCTGGAGGAGCCGATGTTTTTGCAGGCAGGCTGTCTGCAGGAGCTGGGACAGACCCCGTGGTGCCACCGGCTCCGGCTGCTGCTTTTAGCACAGCCTCCTCCTCCTGGTGCCACGCTTAATCTGCCAGTGGCACCCAAATGTCTTGTGGGACGCCAGGGCTGTGAGCTGGTGCCAGAACAAGATTATAGCTGGGACTTAGTCCCAGAATGGTGGGTAATTGCATTTATAAGACAAGCCTTGTCTATGTATAAACACAGGGTTTCTCTGCTTCTAATTATTCCCTGGTGTCCCTTTCATGCCATTGCTTTTCAGCTACACAGAGATTGACTTTCAACATTTGCAACTGGAATTAAACCTTTCTAAAGGCTTTTGGCAGAAACTATGCCAATGAATCACAGACCCTGCAGGGTTTTCCTTTTCTCCTTGCAAGAGTCGTGCTGTCTAAATAGAATTATTTACTGTAATAAAATATCCAGTGATACCTTTAGAAAATTCCTGGCTGTAGAGGGAAATCAGCAGGCATTACTGGGATTTCTCTGGGATTTGAGGCCTGAGGAGTGGGGTTGGGTTTGCTGTGCCCTGGTCTCACAATACTCTGCTCTGCACCACAGGCTTCACACCTGATTTTGCCAAGTGCCTCCCTTGACTGAGGATCCAGATGGACCATGCAGGCAGCAGGAGCACCTCCTCCCCCTGGCAGGGCTGGGAGCTGGGTGCCAGCATGGAGCCCATCAGCACCAGCAGGGCTCAGGGCAACCCAGTTTTGGCTTTGAATGGCTTCTGCAAATCCCTGCCCTTGCTCAGACCAGGGAGGGGACAGGCACGGAGGGACCTCCTTGGGCTGACAGCTTGTGCTGTCCCTTGAGACAGCAAAAGGTTTCCAAGTTTTCTCCTGACTGTGCGATCTGAGAGCAGGAACCAGAGGGATTATTTTGGTTTCAGTGATACTAGAAAGGAGAAAGGACTTTCCTGACCAGCTGCAGGACTGCACTGCTGGGACTCTCAGCACCCAAGCAGTAGCCTGGAATGTCAGTGTGATAGTACTTTGCCCACGGGCTGGTTCTGTACATTTATTTCTTTTTTATACAGCAGTTTAGTGTGTTTATTACTCAGCCTGGAGCTGCTTCAATAAATCTGAATAAAATCCACCGTGTCCTTTGTTTGTTCTGTGTGCTTAAGGTGCAGGTTTTCCCAGCCTGCACTTGAGACCATATTTAGTAGAACAGTGAGGAGTATTTCCTGCTGCAGTCCAAACCAAGGGCTCAGATCTTCCTGTGTCTTTGTGACTTGGGACTGAGAAGAGCTCAGATCTCACACTGCCTTCTAGCTTTGAAGGAGACACAAAGCTCTTCAAAACTTCAAAGATTAATCTGTTCTCTGCCCTTTCCTGGTCACTCTCCACAGAGTGGGGTTTCCTCACTATCCAAAAGAATGGGAGAAGCTGCTGCCCCTTCTGTCCTGAAGGGCTGTGTGCTCCAGGCCCTGTACAGCGGAGGGGAGGCAGTTCCTGGAAAAGAAGAGCTCTGTTAAGGGGAGGAGGTGAGACAGGAACCAGCATGGTCAGAGGAAACAGGCACCAAAGGTACAACCAACTGTCTCACCACAGAAGCATGGTTTGGGTGTGATCCATTATTTCAGAATTAAATAAATCAATGTCACAAATCTTCTCAGCTGCTTGCACAGGCAAGAGCTGGCAGGATGGAAGGAAAGGGAACTGCCCTGCTGCTGGAGGCTGGAGCAGATGCGCCAGCTTCATTCCCACCCCTTTTTCTGGTGCTTTTGCCATTTTCAGCCCCCAAGCTGGGCGTTTTTTATGCACCCTTGTTGTGCCTCCTCTCCATCGCTGTCTGAGCCCAAAGGGAGCTCGTCAGGCTGCAGGGAGAGGAGCCCACAGCCCATCTGGAGCACACAGGCAGTAGCAGGGAGACAGACTCACTGTGATGAGAAAAGGCTGTTAAGATCATGGGATCCAACCATCCAGCAGCTCCCAGGCTGTCTGTGCCTTGCAAGCAGGGAAAGTCACTGCACACGACTGCTGGGAAGTCTGGAAGTGACTCCAACCCTGTTAGCAGCCAGGAGCTGCCTCACCTTTGTTACATCTGCAGCTACTCCTGAGGGCTGGACAGAGTCCGACTGTGCTCAGCGAGTCGCAGGGGCGAGGTTTCATTCATGGCCGTTTGAGCAGCAGCAGCTGTTCTGTTCGTGGTGCCAAGCAATGAACGCTGGCTCCCTGCCACATCCGCCTCCTGCTCCGGGGATGGAGCAGCTCCCAGCAGCACAGACCCGTCTGCTGCGGCGTTATCTGAGCCAGGCTCGGTGTTCTCAGCTGGGGAACGAGCCCCAGCTCTGCTGCTGCTGCCTTTGCAGGGGCTGGGCATTGTTCCCTCCTCTCAGTCCGACCCCCTCTCAGGGAAAACCGGAGCTCCAAGCACACCTGGGCCGGGCTGGCTCCCTGCTGCCGGCAACAAAGCCAGCAACAAAACTAGCCCGGGCTGCACTGCATCGGTTCATCCTCCTTCCCCTGGCAGAGAGCCCCGTGCTGTCCCTCCAGCTCCACCTCCTCCTGGCAGGAACCAGCTCCCAGCTCCAGAGTACCCTGGGGAAAACGAGGGAGCTTCACTGGTGCATGCCTGAATCGTCCCAACAGACCTGTTTTCCCAGTTTGACATTTCCATGCGTGGATCCACTCGCTGCTTCAGTGCCAGGGCCAGCCAGAAGGTTCAGGCCAACTAAGCTGTAGGTGAATTTGGTTTAGAGGTGAATTTGGTTGCTGGGGTAGAAGTCCTCGTGAATTAATAGAATTGATTTAGAATCTCAGCATAGCTCAAAGCTAGACCTCTCCTAGCCCAGACCCCCACTTTGTGTCTGCACCTCCAGCTGCAGGAGTTAGACCCCAGCCCAAAGTCACATCTGGAAGAGGCAACACACATGGGCATCACTGGGCTCAAAGGCAAAACGATCCAAGTGTGGTATCACTGTCCCATGGGATGCTCCTCTTCTCACACAAAGCTTAGCAGCCACCACAGCCAGAGAAGCTTGGGATCAGATTGATCCACCTCCCTCCTGGCCACAAGACAGACAGACAGGGTTGATTTTAAGGGAATTGCTGCTTGGGCTCATAGGTACCTCCTGCTCAGCAGCTCCTGCTGCCAGAGCACCAAGACAGCATGGTGGCCTTTCTCCCTTCCAAGCACAGCAGTGGCTGAGAGATTCCCCTTCCTGGTTAAGATGGGATATAGATAATAAAAATGTTCTGCAGCACATCCACCTCACATCTAGCAAGGGACTGTTACAATGATAATTCATGGCAGCCCAGGAAAAACAAAGTTTTAATTATACACAGTGTGTTTTTTGTTCATGACTTCCGATGTTCCAGAAGGGAAAAGGGACATTGCACACCTGAAATTCCCTGGCAGATCTGCATCTCTGTGTAGTCTTCTGGGATGGCTTCAGGTCTAGCAGGACACTGTGCTCCACACAGAGAAATGACATCAGCTGCTGCTGTGACACGGGAGAGGCACATCCACACTGTGCTGTCAGCGAGGAGCTTTCATGGTCCTGTGCAGGGAATCATGGATTGGTTTGGGTTGAAGGGACCTCAAAGCCCATCCATTCCCACCCCCTTCCATGACAGGGACACTTTCCTCTGTTCCAGGCTGCTCCAAGCCCTGTCCAGCCTGGCCTTGGGCAGCCACAGCTGCTCTGGGCACCCTGTGCCAGGGCCTGCCCACCCTCACAGGGACCAGTTCCTGCCCAATATTCTATCTGACCGTGCTCTCTGGCACTGGGAACCATTCCCTGTGTCCTGTTATCCCAGGCCCTTGTGCAAAGTCAAGAAGCCCCAGAACAAAGTGATGCTGCCCTGTCTGAGCCTCCAGTGTCTGTGACAGTCCCAGAGCTGGGGACCCTGTGTCACACTGCCAGCTCCAGGAGGGTTTGGCCTTTTTCCTCTCCCAGATCCCATGGGCACAGCAGCAGCAAACAATGTAGGACAGGCCCCACATTCCTCATGTGCTGAGCCTTGGGCTGGCCCCATCGCTGGGAATGAGAAATCAAACCGGATTTGAGTCACAGGGCTGAGGAAAGGGAAAGGCAGCAAGCAGCACATTCCCACTGCTGGAGCACACCGTGGAGCCAATATCCTTTGTGCATGTTTGTCCTCCAGCATCTGGCTCACAGATGAATCTCAGATGCACGTATGGGAACCATCAGCCTTGTCTCACCCACATGAAAGAGGGAGATTTAGCATAAAGCTGGTCATTGCCGATGGCCTCGGCGTGATTCATCCACAGAAAGAATGTGGTTTGGGTTTCGGGTTAATTAGCTACAGATTGGAGAGAGAGACAAGGCAGGGCGGAGCTGCTGCAATATCGGTGTGAGCAAGTTACCAGCTCTGAAGGCACCGCCAGTCGTGTCCTCAAGTCACACCCTCCCTGAAATCACACCCTCCGTGTCTCACAGAGGAGTGACAGCGTTATCAGTGCCACTGCCAGGCGAGGTGTTTGCAATCCCCAAGGAATGTCTGCCCTGCTATTGTGGCAAAAACTGAACGCAGCAACACCTACACACCTTTGAACAGGGATGGCTGCAGCAGCACCGAACTTCTAACAGATGCAAATTCTGCCCAGGATTTAAACTTGCCTCTGCTGAGCTCTGGGCTGCTGCAGCTGGGCAGCTCCCAGTGGGAATCTGTGCTGCAGGGATCCCTCCGGGCCATGTTAACTCTGGATCTCCCTGATCCAGACTCTTCTTGTCTTCCTGGAAACAATTCTGACAGATCTGACATGAAAACAGCTGCACAGGAGCACAGTGCAGGGACATTTAGCTTCTCTTTTAGACTTTCCCTCCCTGCTGTCACCCATAAAACCACTTTGACTCCACTTCTTGCTGCCAAAAATATTTAGAAATGGACGTGGAGTGACTGGCCTTGCTGTGGTGACACAGACACGAGGTCTGGAAGCACACAGGCAGTGACTGATTTCCAGCGGGCACTCTGGTTCAGATCCCAGGAGCTCCACAGATGGAAGAAATATTTTCCTAAAAAGAGCACAAGCAAAAGCTTCTACCCACACTCATTTTGAGACGTCATTCCCTCACATGACAGCCTGTTAATTCCCATAAAGACCACATTTTAAACACTGGTCTGCCTAGAAGTCTGGGATTATTTATGTTTGTTGAAAAGCAGAAAAAAAATCTGTTTTTCCAGTGGAGTTCTAGTTTGTGTCACAAGCCAGATGTCACATGCACTTCAGAGGCTGACAAATGCTGACTTGTTTTTCTGACTCCTGCACACAAAGGCCCAGGGTCCCCCCTAAGCTGCTTTGATAAACCCCAAAGGCAGTGACAGGCAGACCACACCTCTGGCATTGCCGCCAACCCTGGCTCAGGGTTTTTTCCTCAGCCCTGGCTACAGCGCAGGATTGCGATGACAAACCCCTCCCTCTTCCTTGGGAGCACCAATCCAAGGCCCGCTTCTCCCACTGTCTCCCTAGTTTTGCATCTGTTTTCTCCTCTCTAGAAATGATTGGAGGCTTAGAATCCAAGCCCTTGGATTCGCTTGCCAGCTGTGCCACCAGGGGGGATTTCACCAGGAGCCTCAGCGTGCTGCAGCGCTGGGAAGAGCAGCCCCAGCCAGAGGCTATGGGATGGTGCTGGCAGCAAGGGCTGCCAAACTGGCATGAGCACTAGGGAGAAAGTTTCTATTTTTGTTATCCTTGTTCCAAGTGGGAACCGATACTGCCTGGGACAGAGCCAGGCATGTCTCAGGCTGGCACCATGCAAAGCACCTCCACGCTAATGTAAGCAACTTAACCAAGCTCTTTCTCTCTCACCAGCAGAGTTCAGATGTTTGGGAGCAGCTGATCTTTCCCTCAGGTGTTCACCTCACTGCCAAGGGCTGCAGCTATTTGTATTCTGCACTGAACACCTCCCATGCTCTGTCCTCTCCTTTGGAAAAGCATCACGGTTTTGTTCCTGTGGCACATTATTTCTGTCCAGGGTAGAAAATGAGAAGCACGTGAGAAGTGGCAGCTGCTTTGATCTTCACTCAAACAGAAAACAATAAATAATTATATAGATATAAAGGCAGACAGTTTTTAAATGTTCTTTTTTTTTTATTGCTAGAAGTTGGTTTCAGTCCTATTGCAGCTCTGAAATCCTTCAGTGGAGAAACATTGCAATCATTGTAAAAATCATCATTTGGTGTGCTAAGATCATGTTTACAATTAATCAAGAGTGCACAATTCAACAGAATATTAACATTTAACCATCAACTTTACAAATAAAATAAAGACTACAAAGATGTTGCTACTACAGTACCAACAGTAAAGGAAATATTTACAATGTTTACAACCTAATGATAAAACAAAACCAAACTCTTCCCCAACAAAATGGTCAATTTAACCATGGACCATGATTATTTATTAAATCTTTACAGTGCAAGGTGGGCCTAGAAACCAGACCTAAGACTAAAGAGTGTCAAGAGAGTTCACAGCTCTGAGTGAGATGCACGCAGTTATGCCAACAGGATCTACACCCATGAGAGATCTCCTTCCGGCTACAGACGGAAATGGAATTTGAAATCAACTTTTCTAAAGTGCTCCAATTTCTTTCAGTACAAAAATATAAAAAACTGACTTATAAACATGGCACAAATGTTATGAACCAGAGCTCGCACAGATGCTGTTTGAAGAGGAACCTGCTGATGGTGGATGATGAAGTTGCCAGTGGTTACGAAGATGTTGGGTCTGGTCTCGAAGAGAGAGCAGGGGAAAGGCTTTGCTTTGCCTACAGCACTTGTGTAACCTGGCATGCAGATCTGTTTCCTGGTAAATGTGAGAACTGCTGGGGAAGACAACAAAATCTCCAAACTCCCTTGCATGGGGGGCACAACACACAGGGACTCCACTGAGCAGCACCGGGGAGCCTCAGCTCCCATTCCGCAGAGTTAGAAGTAAAATGAAATAAGTATTTTTAACCCTTTCCTAGTTTAAGTTTCGACTCTCATTGTAAATGCAAATGACAAACACCAAGCTCCATGTATGCAGAATCATCTGACCACTACTCAGAAAGACAAAACTGCCTGCAAATTATTTAGAATGACTCCTAGCTGTGCAGGAAGGCGAGTACCTGGATGAGCAAGCGTCTCTAGGAACACCAATTCTTCTGCCTCGCGCTGGGGGATGATCAGCGATCTCAACTGGGACATGCCACAGCTACAGTCCACAGACAGCACAGTTAAAAACTAGGGAAGCATCCACAACACACACAGGGCAGCTGTGCTCAGCACTAGTGGCCATGGAGGCATCCTCAGCCCGGAACACGGAACCTCCACGTTCCAGATGGGAAGAGAAAGAGGAAGCCTCCTTAACACCAGAGTTCAAATTGAAATCAGAACCACAGAAACAGCCTCTACACTGCAACATCACAATACTGAAGGACAAACATGCTGATAGTTTTAAGGCTGTGACACCAAGCAAACATGGCGGCAGTTCAAAGCTCGTGCTGGCATTTCCTCCACACCCCAGCTCAGAAAGAAGCCAAAAGGCACCTGGGAGGCACAGAATTTTGAACTGTCTAATCCTCAGAAATCACTTAAAAGGAAAGTTTTATCTGAAGTGATCAAAAAGTCCAATAGGAAGGAGAATCAACAGCAGGTTACTTAGCCCAGGACACAGCAGTATTTTGCAAACTAATTTACCTAGAAGAGTTCTTTTTCTAGGGACAAGATTTGAGTGAAGAGTCCAAAACCAGTTCACTCAACTGGAGTGATTTGTTAACAATTTCACAGATTCAGTTTTGCACAAGTGAAGAGACCCATGATTCATTTAAAGAGAGTCATATTCATTAATAGAAAATAATTCACTTGCTTCCTTCAGCCTTCTACGGATCCCCTGCCCACACACTGGCAGAAATGAGGTATCACAGCACCTGCTAATTCCAAAACCTTCTCCAGGCTGACCCAAGTGACAGGAGACAGTCTCTGCTCAGGGTGCAAACAGGTTTCATACAGGCAGCTGCAGCCAGACAGGTGCACTGAGGACAGAGAATGAATTCTAAGGTCATTTCTCAGTTACAGATTGAAGACCCACAGTCCAAGGAGCTTTCAGAGTTTGAACCAACAGCCTGGCCTGTCATGGGCCTGGGTTCATTTGTTAACTGCCAAAACTTATTTCAAGCATTGCTAACAAGAACTATTAAAAAAGTAACGTTTTAAGTTAAAAGATTAAAATGAATGGGACTTCACTGCAGACTATTTTCCACATGTCACTGTTGTATATTCAAATTCATCCACTGCACGGAAGAAGAAAGCAGCCACTGAGCTGTTCCAGCCCTTCCAACGCTCCCTCCCATACTTTAGGAGAGGCACAAAATAAACCTAAATAAATGTTTCCAAAAATTGCTTCCAAGCACCCAAACTGAGATCCCTTTTTGGCTGAGGTGATTTACTCCACTGATGCAACTTAGCTTGGGATTAAAACTCCTAAAAACCTGGTAATTTAAGGCAGTGGGGCATCGAGTTTTCACTAGGAGTGGCCCAAACCACAGCATGAAGGAGAGAACATCCTGTGCACTCCTGCTGCTTCCCTGTGAGCTCCCAGGGGACCAGAAGTGACTGGAGTCTGCACATCACCCACTGGAAAAATCAATGCCAGTCCTACAGAGCTGCTGGATCCCACCCACACTGCTGCACAGATCAGGAGTTACACTGATTTTAAGAATTCCCCTCCATTCCAAACTAACTTTTTGGAATGCAAAAACTGAATATGGAGTGGAACTCAGTTCTAATCACCAAAGATATGGTATTCCAACAACACCAAACCAAGAGTGGAACAGTCCCACCCTGTTTCCTGCTGACAATCTGCAGGCTCTGCAATGCTGCTCCTTTACCAAGCAGTCCTTTGGTATCAAAGCCAAGTGTGTCCAGTTTCACTTGCTGTGGGCTGGGGGAGCATCCCCAATCTGGAGCCAGGCAGTTTGGAGTTTCCTCTCACTGAACTCAGTGCCACTGCCTCAGGTTTGCACCACTCAGCTAAGAAAAAGACCCTTAGATCCAAAAACTGTTCTAGCAGGAGGGCTTGTCCCTAAGACCTATTCAGTATTTTGTAACTTATCTTTCCCTTGACCAGTAAATTTGGGTTTTTCCATTTCTTGTCTGAAGGCAATAACCCAAACTATCACCATTTGAAAATGTAAACTGCTGTTGTTTTCTGTTGAAAATTGATAAAGTTTCTTGCATTGTAACTACTGAAAAAATTTCAAAACTCTCAAGCAAAGAGAAGTTATGGCCTTAAAGACATCACTAACATCCCACAGGGCCTAATCACAGGGACAGCTCAGTGATTTGAGGAGCCTGGCAACCACCACTGGATCCATTGCCATGAGACTGCATGGAGAACTGACCAGACCTTTCATCCACTGCTGTGAAAATCACTTTAAATCAGTTAAAGATACAAAAAAGGCTATTATCAATCATGTCCTGAAAGGTATTAATCCAAGATTTTAAGCTTTGAGATCCTGATTCCTTTAATTCTGTAACAATACCCCTAAACAATCTCTCCTGTGCATCATTATCTGACCAGTCACACTCAACACACACCAGAACACACATCCTTGGGTGAGGGCGGGAAAAGAATCCAACACAGAGTGAAAAACAACACAAAATGACTGTGCAAATTACTACAAAGGGAAATAATGCCTTTTCAGCAGAACACTTAATGTCACCACCGTTCCATGATCCAAAAACTGACCCATTTCACAAGAGGTATCAAAGCTGGTTTAGCTGAAAGCAGCTAAACACAGGTTTAGCTAAGAGTATTTTTTAATTATAATTATTTTTAGTTCTAAAACCAAACAGTTCTTATTCCCTTCATTCCTAACACGATGCTGCAGAGAAGTCTCTGCAGCAACAGCAGCTTTGATATCTTCTGGTACTGGGAGTAAAGTCCAACAAATTAACAGACAAACAAAGGATGCAGAAAATAGGAATAAACAAGACAATAAATTACTGCATTCAAATGCTTCTTAGACATGTCTTCAGCAAAGAACAAAATCCAAGTCTCTAAGTTCATTCTGAACCAACTCATGAGTTTGCCTGGGAACCTGTACTGCTGTCCCCAACAGGGAGACAGGATCCCAGTGACGCTGGTGGCCAATGAAATGTGCATTCAGTCCAACTCTTCATCATCATTGGGAATTCTCACACGTCCAACCCTTCTCCTTCACAAACAGATGGAGCTCCTGCCCCCTGAAGATGCTGTCAGAAGCTCACCTTACCTTCTCTTCCACTGGCCACGGGGCTTGTGCCACTGGGTTCACAGTGCCTGGCACACCTGGCTGGGAGAGGACTGGCTTGCTGTCACCTGGTTACCAACACACAACCCATTACTGACCTGCACCTGGGAAAACAGATTTAAAAATTTGCAGCCATTTTGGGGCCTACTACTAAAACTTTTTACATAAAAATCTGGGTGGTTCAACATCACCGATAACAATTTACAAGATGGTGCCCATGAACAGTTACATTCTCCAAAAAGAGCACATTACAACAGCTGTCAGAATTTTAACATGCTCTGAATTGATATAGCCATGCCATGTGTCAACACACTGGAGAATTTAAAAGCAGATTGTTACTACTGTGCCCTCCTTCTGAGCTGCTGGCAGAGAAGCCAACAAAGCAGGACAGTAATCCTGGTCTGGTCCTTGCTTGTAGTAACTGGGCAGGGATCAGAAGACATCCACGCTGGGTCTCCATCAGGGTACACACTGGGGCCTGAGTTCTTGAAACAGTGTGCCAGGAGATTCATCTTCAAAGGGAAACAATTAGAAGAAAATGACATCTTCTTTGCTGGTATCATCTTGCACATTCAACAGGCTGGGCTGAGAGGGCACCAGGGGCTGAACCTGAACGTTATTGGGCTTGAAGAGGGTTGCTGAGGCAGATGAAAGTGCTTCTGGCTGAGCATCTGTAGGGCCATACAGTTCTAGAGGGAAAAAATGGAAGAAGACATATTCATGACACTGCAGAGAGAGCCTGAGGCAGTTCCCTGGCCAGGCCAGTTGGCCAAGGCATACCTGGCTGGAATGCAGTGGTCTGGCTGCTCGGGAGGGATGGACTTGCTGACCGCCTGCCTCTCAGGACAGCCTCCTCTCGTCCAGCAAGCCTGGGGGGAAGCAGCTGCTTCTGATCAACAGAGGCTGAAGAAAATATTTCATAAATTAGTATCTGAAGAAAGCAGCACTTCACAAATATCACTACTTCATGCTGGGGCCGCTGTACTGACACCTTTACACACCCAAGAAAGCTGCAAAACCACAAAGAGCTTGTCCTACTTAAATTTTCTCTTCAGCTGTTTAAACTAGGAATACTTTTCCTTGAGATTTCTAGTTCAGTTACTGGCAGACCCTGACAATCTCAGATTTAAAACCCAGTATTATCAAGCACAGCAGAGAGAGAAAAAAAAATCTTTGTCTGTAGAATTCAAATGGCAAATGGCCATTTGAGCTACTTCTAACAGGCAGAGCTGTGATAAACGTTTGTGTCTGCTCTCCATCTGTCTCACAGCTGCTCAGCCACACAGCCCACTGATTTTGGTGTTACAGCCTCTCAGTTTCTTAGTTTCAACAATGAAAGCAGTTCATGAAATGGCTATTATGGATCTAAAGAACTTCTGTCCTTCAGTACACATTCCTTACATGTGACAAAACCCAAAATCAGTACACAGTGTTTTGCCTCTGGTACAGAAAGTTTTGTTCCATTTTATTCTAAGATCTACACGTGGGCATAACAAGCATGAAGCCTACTAATGCTCACAAGAGAATAGAGACCAATATATTTGTGGTTTATACCTTCCAAATAAATTACAGAAAAACACCATTTAGTCCATTTCCACTGCAGAGGCCATTATGTAAGAGCCATTAAAAATAAACTGGGGAGATGTGGAATTAGAACTTTATATTGCCAGCATTTTGTATGCAGGGTAAGAGGATACAGGCTTCATTTATGTGCAAAACCATAAGTAAGTTTGCAAAGGCACTAAACTTTATGCCTGAGAGAGACAGATGTTTCTGAAATGTGCCAAAGGCTCTTCCCCTGCTCTCTCTGTCAGGTTTGGCCCTGAGTCCACTGTAGCAGTGCAGAGTGATGGACAAGCTCGCCAAGTCTGAATCCGGCACAATGCTAAAAAGATAATTTTGTAACTCATAATTACAGGCCATTCCCCCAAGCTGGCAGTGGGGCTGCTTTAAGTGGTGGAGATAAAATGGTTTTTAGTGTGTCTGTCATTGGCAAAGATCACTACTCTAGTACCCAGCAGTTAAAAGCAGAAATTACACCAGAACAGGGTGACTGCATTTTTACTTGCTTCTATTTGTGACAAAATTAGCCCCTTTCAACTCTACAACACACACAGCATCTCAATTTTGGCCTGGAGATCTGTATTTAATGACTGACTAGTGCTAAGAAAAGCACTGCTTTTAATGTCACTACAACTCTGGACAGACAGCAAGAAAAGGCTAAGCCAGCCTCAAAACGTTTTACTCATGCACAACAGCTTTTTTCTTTTTTTTTTTTTTTTTTGGTTTTGCTCCTTTTCTTTAACACTACAGTTAGACAAGAAGATTTTACATCCAGGTTTACAACCTCTCACCACCATTCTGTTGTGTTGGAATACACATTATTCAACATTATCCCTTCGGGTTATATTTCCAATTCAAATAGTACAGACATGGAACTCCTAACAGGATCTTAGGAGGTTAAGAGACTTTAACTGCAGCAAACACACTAGTAACTTGTAGCATATTAATTTCTGGATTTCATACAGAGGTTTAACTGCAGGGTTCTGTCTCCCTGTGATCTTGGTGGAGATCAGAAATACATTTAAACAGATGTAAAATCACACGTACCTGAACTGTCTGTCCTGTGAGATGCCTTGCTCTTGCTACCTTTCTCCTTGCTTCCTTTTGTGAAGGTGGCCAGCTTGGTGGGGATCTGCTGCTGGACTGCAGCTGGTTTCTGGATCTGGTTGGTTGCACTCAGGAGATGGATTGGCACTTCATTCTTCAGGGAGGGCCGGTTCTCCAGGGTGGTGCTGTCCCTGCGCGCCAGGTCCGGCCGCTCCAGGTACTCCAGCCCGGCCACCGAGCTCACCCTCACCGAGGATTTGGAGCAAGCTGCAGACGGTTCCACCCCTTCTCCGTTGAAGCTGATGGAATGACTGATCATCTGGCACTGCAAGAGGAAAGAGGCATTCTAAGTCAAATGGGGATTTTCATCCTCAGCATAAGGAGGAGAGACCACCCCCAGCCTTGAGAGCACAGAGCACTTCCCAAAGTGCAAAGTTCCCAAAGTGTTCTGCAAAGCAGAGCAGGGTAGACAAAGCCTACAGGTTCCTGGGAAACAGAAAGAAGAGCTGAGTCCTTGGACACTGAGAAGAACGTCAGCAGCTCCAAACTGCTTAACAGTGCACCTAGGAAAGAGCAGACTCTACAGGGTGATGACAGGGCAGAGAGAAATCAGGACTTTCAGAAAGTTTCAATGAGCCAATTTAATTAGACCTCCAAATTCCTATTTAAAACACACAAAATGTTTTTAGAAATCAACTGTACAAAATGCTGTTGATGTAGCACAACTTCTGCAATCACTTGCCTGCAACAGGACAGTTCCTGAATTTGAAAACTACTCAGTCAGACACGATTGAAATGACTGATTCTCCATTTCTATCTTTTTAAAAAATATTCTCATTGCCAGACATTTGGGTGGAACTTCACAGACACTGGGAAACTGCCAAGCTCTGATCTCTCTGAGAGTAGCCATCACCAGCTACTTCAGGTGTTGAGGAGCCCAGTGAAAGGCAAAAACAGGTTGGTGCTGCAGCAAGTGCAACCTTCATCCAGAACCAAGTGGGTTAACAGGAATAAAACTGAGAAAACCAATCCCTCACCTGGCCCATTTCTGGGGAGAAGGTGCCCGACACCGTGTTCTGCTTCTTCAGCTTCTTTAGCTGATCCAGGCGCTCCCTCTCCTTCTCAACAGCTCTCTGGGCTTCCCTCAGCCTCTCCAGGTCATGCTGATAGGCCTCCCTCTGCCTCTCCAGCTCTTCCCTCTCCTGGCTCAGCCTCTCCTGCAGCTGCCGCATTTCCTCCGCGCGCTCCTGCAGCCGCGCTTCCGTCAGTTTAAATTCCCTCTGCTGCCGGCTCCTCTCCCGCTCCAGGCGCTGCTGCTCCAGCTTCACCTGGCTCTGGAGCTTCTGGACATTCATCAGTTCCTCCCTCTGCTTTTCGAAGTTCCGCTGCTTCTCCTGCTCCAGCAGCAGATTCCCTCGGGTGGACTGCAGCCGGTACTGCTTCTCCCGGTCTGCCATGGTGGCTCGCTGCACCTCGATGTAGCTGTCCTGCTGAGATATCACAGCCTGCAGGGATAAAAGTCCAGCATGAGGCACCCAGGCTCAAAAAACATGCACAGCTAGGCAGGAGACAACAGCATCCACCAGGTGAGATCACAGAGCCGCCTTCTTCCAAAGCATTCCAGCTCATGCAGCCCATGGTGACTGATACGACATTGAAGATGGCCAAGCAAATAAATTATGCACCTAGAATTTCTTGCACCTAGAATTGTTACCCTGAATCAAAACAGTTAAAATACTGCTGATTACAAGGTAACATTAAAAACAACTAATTCATACACATGTGTATGAACAATGAGTACAGAGACCAAATAGAGCTCAAAGCGGGAAAAGAATTAAGTGAGCAGGAAAAAGGAAATAATTACTTAAGACAACAGCTCTAACACTTCCTCCAAAATACCAGGCACAGTTTCCTTGAGTCTCAATTCTGCACTTCACTCCAGCTTTAGGGGATGTTTCAAGGTAGCTCCTCTCTACACTTGCATAAATCTTATTACATTTAGTGCCTAACAAATGTCTTGGATAATAAATAGTGGTTTACCTGAAGACCGAAGAGCAATTGTAACAGCATCTGTATCCTTCGGACAAGCTGAGGAGAAGGAAAAAAACATTAGGCACCTGAGCAGAGCTCTGTTTTGAGCCTTTAGACTCCTTTTTGTTTATTTTTAAGCAGTGAAAATAATCCATGGTATCTGTACAAAAACACACACAATGGAAGCATGGCCACCGGAGTACTTTAGCACAGCAAAAGGCAATATGCAGGCACAAGGATTTCAGTTTATTATCCTTATGCAGATGTGAATCAGTGCCCAGCAAATCTCCCTGGGATTCCACAGAGAAGTCTTCATCATCTTCTCTTCACCTGAGCTACTTAACCATCACTCCCTCCCATGCCCCAGCACTGAATCACTGCACAGGTACAAACCTCACAGGGATTCAGAGGCAAGTTTGGCCAGTGAGCTGTTAATGTGCTGGGTTCCACAGACATTACAAACACTGAGTTTTGAAGGTGGTTTGGTTTGATTTTACACGCTATTATTATACCATGGCTGTTTGCCACTGGATTTCTTAACAGCAAAAACAACATACCTGAGACTCTACGGTGGGCTGAAAACCACTGCTGTCATCCAGCCTGGTCCCATCACTCTGTAAGGGAGACAAAACCAACATTTGTGCCAGGGAAACTTGTTGGGCACTGGCAGTGCTGCCAGAAGAAGCTGGGATTGCTCCCATGCACTGAAGGACATACATCAAAAATACTGACTGCATAAGCCAAGCTGAAACAGCAGCGTGGTGGTTAAAGCCTGTGTTAATGGTACAGCATCAAATGAGCAAATGGAAAACTGAATTATCTTGCCTCTCAAGTGCTGAGCTACTAAGTCACCCCACAAAACATCCTTAATAGAGTCAAATAATTTTACAAACAAAGCTGTTCCAGTCCTGCCCTGCCAGCTATGACAACTTTTAACTTGGTGAGATTTGTTCTGTACCACTATCACGATGAGGAACACAGGGAAAAGCATTTAAATCCCTCATAAGCTCAACATACAGTATGAGATCCTTCTTCTGCATCCAAAGAGAGGTCAGGGAGTTGCACATCTGAACTCAGTGCAGGGCCCCTCCAGTCCCACTGCCTCTGGTCACCACCACTGTTCTTCCTGCCACCTAAAAGAGGAGAGGAGTACGAGGAGCTCACACCAGCACAGGACCTGGGATAACTCAGTGAGTGCCAGAGCGAGCAGGAAAACATGGAGACTTTGAACCAAAATCCAACTCCATGGCTTCTTCATGCTCATCCCAAGTGGAACATCAGGCAACAGCGACACATAGGGCTGCTCAAAAAAGTTTAAAAACTTGAGAAGACCGGGTTAAGATAAATAGGGAGGGCAAGTTCAAATTACGTTACACTATTTTAAGTGAAGCAACCACAATGTCTGCATGAAAATAATCAGCTCCCAGAATTTCAAGTTCATGACATGAAATACTGGTCAGCAGGAATACTGCAGTCACAGCAGCAGCACTGAGAGTGTGGAAGGAGGTAAGGGGAGATGGATCCCTCTTTGTAAAAAGTACATGACAGATGTATGGAGCCTTCCAGAGACATCAGAAAGTGTTCTAGAGATTAACAGCCAGTGAAATAAGGGCCATTTGCTTTTTCAATTAATGCATGAAGCAAAAATGGAGATAAATAGTATCTGGTCTTTCCTCTTATTTCATGAATTAACTGATAAATCATCTGTCCCAAAAGGACAATTTATATTAACTAGGGATTCAGCAAACCTCTAGTGACTATGCAGTCACAAAGTGGAAAAAAGTGTTCATGACATAATGAAAGCAGACAGCTGAATTCAAATTTTCTAGGTTTTCAGGTCAAGCTGATTTTTTTAACAAAATTAAAGTTCTGTGTGGAATTGTGGTAATAATAAAGAATGGGTTAAAGTAACGCCCTTAGCATAACACTGAGAGCCCTACTCTGCTCTCTAGTGTTGGTATCAGGAGCAAAAGATCCAACAAGCTGGAGATTTGCTCTGATCTTCCTTTTTAGAGCCTGGTGAAGCTTCCTCATATGAGAGCCTCAACTCCTTGTTCTTATTCTATGTACAGTAATCACAGTAAAAAGATCAGAAAAATGCTGAATGCTCCCTTTCTTACTTTTACTTGAAACTGCAGGACTACTGTCATATCCTCCAAAGGTTTCTGCTCTCCGGGGCAGTCCTGAGCCATCCTCAGGCTGACAGGATGCACTGCCAAAGTGAGTGAAGATCAAATCCTGGAGATTTTCAGCTGGGGAAGAGGAAAACAAGTCATGTAAACAGCCATGTCTATGCAGCAATACAAGCTATCATGCTAATGAGTCCAAAAAAAACATTTCAGCCATCAAGTCCACTGTAAGTTAAGGCAGTCTGAGATGTCCTGCAGTACAGATGAATTTTAATTTTCCTTTGTGAATAGCTCTGCATGACAGGCTCTTCATATGAAGATGAGTAAGATTATCAAGCCTTAAGTGTTTGTTTTTTCTCTCTCTCTTTTTTTTTTTTTTAATAGAAACTATGTTTGGGCTTATTTTCTTTCTAAACATACTATCCTTAGACAGGCTGTTTTTAATAGATAACCCTCCTATAATATTACATTTCAGGACTGTGTATTATTAGAGCACTCTGTTACCCATTCTGAACACACTTGTCCTAAGATTCCACTGGTTGAGCTTTAAAAATAAAACAATTCAAGCTGTTCAGGTCTTCTACCTAAACCCACAAATGCACTTCTCCTTTCTTGCAGATTGGTTCTGAGAACAAGAAAGTCTGAACTGTGTTACATAAAAGCATTATATTATTACAGGATGATTTTCAGGGCCTATACTTAGATCCTGGGTGCTTATCCCCACACCAGCACCTGAGTGAGTGCCCACACATTCCCACATTCCATCCACCTTCAGTCACTGCAGACTTCAGAATGGCCTCTCCCTGCAGATTCTCTGGGATATCCCCCCGAAGAAGCAGCCTGGCTCGGGATCCTTGGGAATGATCTTCAAAGCCAATCACCTCTGACATTTCCAGATAAATCTGTTGCTTCTCAGTGAGACTTTGCAGAATCAGGTCATCTTTCATGTTCAAACGCTCTGAAGGAAGAAACAAATTCAGTCCTGCCTTCCTTTTCACTGTTTCAGAACTGTGTTCAATTTGGGAGATTAGCATTCATTTTATGGCCAGAGCATCAAATGCAGAGATATAATTAACACTTAAGGAGAAAACTTTGGGAGCAGACAAAGATTATTAGACTTCTTAGCCACTATTTCTACTGAACCCTACACCACCTTGAAAGACTTCTGAAGGAGAAACTTGATCACATCTTAATAAAGAATTAGACAGCCATAAATCACAAATAATGCTGAGAAGCAGTTTGTGCAATATGTAACTAAGTCATTACCTTGAAACTCTCTTAACTTCGCAGCTCTTGCTTCAGCCAGCCTCCTCTCTGCTTCAGGGTCATTAAATGTTCCTCCTTCCTCATCAGGACAGCTGTCCAAAGGGAAAGACAGACTGATGTTTGATTTGCATGTGAGATAATTTAAAACCATCTCAGGACTCAACTTGAAGCTTTTGCCTCAGTTGTGGTTTATCCTGGGTGTCAATCTTCCTCTCTTTTCCAAAGCCCTGATGTATTTGACATCAGTGAGCCTATATTGTTTCAATAAAAGCAGGATAAAATCTTTGACTAGCTTTTATTTCATTTTTATCAGTGGTTTCTTCCCAATGAACACAGAATTGCACACTGAAGTCTTACAAAGAAAGTTTAGGGAGAGTGAAATTTGTAAAGATAAATTTACACCTGTGAGTGCTGTGAAGAGAAGACAAGCAAGAAATTGGGCCCTCCTGCTTTCCCTCCTCCCTTACCTCTCCACAGCCCTGCGGATGTGTGCCATCCAGGAATTCCTCTCCTCTTTGGAGCTGGTGTGAATTTCATACATTTCTGGTCCTTGTAAGGAAGCGCTAATTAAGAACATTGCCTTTTCCTCATTAGCTACCTCTCTCACAATCAATTTTTGCAGTGAGATAACTGGTGGCTTAGAGTCCTGTAAAATAAAATATCATTTATTGCAGTACATTAGATGTGCTCTTTAGGAATTGGGTTTCCTAGCTGCCCCTCTTCCTATTTATCCAGAGCCACCAGAAGCTGTAACATCATGAGATAACTCTGACCTTTTTCTTTTGATGTTTTCATCAATGAAAACATGGAAGGAAGAATGTACATGTCAAAAACAAGAGGTTTTGACACGTGATGGAACATCAAAGCCTGGCTCAATTTAAAGATTCCCACTGTGTCCCAGAAGTCAAGAACAGGCTCAAAAAATTTTGCTCAAGAGGAGGCAAACTCAAAATTTTAAAAAGAAAACAAAAACCTTAATGACACATTGTAAAGTGAGAGAACAAGAGGAAGTGTTAGAGATTTTAAGCTGGATACAAAAGAAATAAAACAGAATGTCAGAGGATGTCAGACCCTGATAAAAATGACATCAGGTGACAGGTAGTGCATTGTATAATGAGGATTAACTGGATTAGCTGTCAGCCTCTGCAGTGAAAACACATTACAGGAGGGATATTAGTTACTAAAAACCTGTCTAGGCTTCCTACAGCATAGCTCCAACATATGCAGTCTAGAAAGTTCCTTCCCAGGATAAAGCAGTTCTTTGTGACTGCTGAACCTTCACAGAATAATCTAGAGTCACGACAAGAGAACTGAACTGTGAAGCAAACACCAGGAACACCAGCTTCTGCCAGCTTCTCTAAACAGCTGTACTGCAATTCCAGCCATGCACAGAGGTCACTGGAAAAACAGAATCAGTGAGCAGATCCATTTGCTCCCTCACTTGATTTATTTATGGAGAAGTGGTATTAAATTTCAAATGAACTGTATACATACAAAGATGCAAAAAAATTGGTCAGACTAAGCGTAGAGGATGTTTCCAGAGGGAAAAAAAAATGCACCACACAGCACCCTGTTCTGTGCATTAGGAGAAGGGTAATTTGAAAAGCAGTTGTTTGTACAGCCTGAGGTCACCAAAATAGCTTTTACCATTAGAATTCAGCTCTAATGTTAATGACTTGAAAAAAATACATCCAAGAAAACAATTACATAAAAGAGGTTCTCTGTTACAGATTCTACAACAGCCATCAGTGAACTAGATCAGGACTAAATGTACAAATTAACTTCTCTGAGGACACCTGTGGAAATGCCCTAGAAAAGCAAATGAATTCACTGAATGTTCTGGAGTGCTGCAGTAATAACATCTGCATTTAGTGCTTATTCCACATATTTCAGGAAAGTTCTCTGCCCCTAGTAAATCTCATGGCACTATGAGCACACTTACCATGTCCCTAGCTGAGACAGTCCTCGCACACTAAACAGGAGCAGGATTTATTTGAGGTTTTTTTCTGTAGCACAGTTCTAGCGTAAGCAATGTCCAAAATTGTACAAAATCTCAGCCTAACAAAGCTCAGTGAAAGGGAAAGTCACAGCACAAGAAGAGAAACAGTGAAAACCATGGGAGATGTGGCAACTACAACTGTCCAATGCAAGAAAATACTGGTTTGCACTGGGAGAGTAGGGAAAGGATTAAGCAAGTACCAGAGCTGCTTCAGAGAAAGTGATTCCATAATACACAGCTGGTTTATTCACTTAATTTTCTTCCTGAACCTCCTAATTGTGGTTTTTTTCTGTAGTTACTGTCACTTTCATCGATCCTCTAGAGTGCATATATTAAATAAAGAGAACAATACCTACCACAGATGCAAATGTGTATTTTTGGTCCTTTTCTTGTAAGAGCAACAGTACATCAGTGAGCAGGACTGCCAGAATATCTACAATAACAGAAGAGAAAAAAAAAAAAAGGAAAGAAAGTCATATTTTGAAGCAGAAAGACCAGTCCAGACTCAAAAATCACTTAACTTATATTTCCTGCAGGCCAGGGAATAGCATGTCACCATTTGCAATATTGGGTCTGTTACTGCCTTCCATTTGGGCTGTCCCCAGCCAGGCTGCACCATGCAGAACCAGCTGATTTAAACAGAGCTCATTTAAAGATTGAGAACACCCACACAGACATCCCACTACATGGACTCCAGCACTCCAGAGGGAACACATCTCTCTCAACAGCAGATTCTTCTGGAACTGCAGCCATTCAAGGTCCCACCTACTCCTGGCTGCACGTTCTGTGCCACTGAAGCTTCTCCTTGAACACTTGAGCAATGAAGCTGCTCAAATATTCCCTGATGGCCACTGCTTTGATTTTCTGGCAAATGCAGAATTAAGTATCATGCGGCTGACATGACACAGGTTTTGCAAAGTGTGAAGCAGAGCTCGCACAAGATAATGCCTTTCCACAGGAGACTAAGTCAGGATGACTCAAAGCTTTGTCATCCATCTGAAGACTTCCCTCTTGAATTGGGAAGCAGATCAGCCAGATAATAAGCAAACAGCATAAGGAACTTATCATGCACCATTACAGAGATGCTTATTGGACAAGCCAAGAATAGAACAAGTGCTATTTCCTCCAATATCCTATTAAACAAGCAGGTTATTGTCATCTTATTTTATACCCAATCGATCAGTAATAAACAGTTACTAAAAAAAAAACCCAACATAAATCTTGTTTCCCAGTTGTGTTTCTGCCCTTGCTGGTGCTGTACCTTTGAGCCGCCCTGATGCAGCTTTCCAGTAGAGCATCCCATCCAGGAGCAGCCTCCTCTGGCCCATGTCATCCTTCCGGAACAAAAGCCCATTCTTGCATTTCCCAGATGATTTCAGCTCCATTTTGTGCATGATCTCCTTGAGTCGCTGCCCCTTCTCACGCTCATTTACCATGGCATCTACATGGCTGATGGTGTCCTTAATCAAAGCAAGGGCCTGCGTCAGCTCTTCGTGATCTCTGGTTCCAGCTAAGGGAAAAGAGAAGCAGTCAGCCACATTTTCAACTCTGGAATTCAAGACATGAGCTATCCAACATACTTTAGCATAAGGGTTCCATACTGGACATCTAACAGTATTTTCTAAGAGTTTAAGTTTAAAAATAAAATGTAATAACCTAAAGCTCTGAAAAGCTAATGAACCGACAGGTTTAACTACCATGGGTTTGTGCTTGCAGACTTTAAATGCTGCTCTTCTCCTCTGAGGAGGGGCTGAAAGAATTGGGATTGTTCAGCCTGGAGAAGAGAAATTTCAGAGTGATCTAAGTGTGGCCTAAAGGGAGCCTACGGGAAAGATGGAGAGAGACTATTTAACAAGGGCCTGGAGTGACAGGACAAGGGGGAATGGCTTTAAGCTGAAAAAGGGCAGAGATGGGTGGGATATTGGGAAGAAATTCCCCACTGTGAGGGTGGGGAGCCCTGGCACAGAGTGCCCAGAGCAGCCATGGATGCCCCTGGACCCCTGGAAGTGTCCAAGGCCAGGCTGGACAGGGCTTGGAGCACCCTGAGACAGTGGGAGGTGTCCCTGCCCATGGCAGGGCGTGAAATGAGATGAACTTTAAAGGTCCCTTCCAAACCAAACCATTCTGGGATTATCTTGACCCTCTGAGGTGAGGCTGATCTGGCACCATCAGCCAACAGAGAAGTGAGAAAGCAGGTAACAACCTCTCTGAGGTAAGAACATGCAAAACATGGCAGAGAAAGGACCAACAGACAACTGTGAGGCTCCCAGGAGCCATCCCACCTTCTGTGTTCTGAACGATCCGTTCCACCAGGACCGGGTACTTGGTGATGCGCTGGGTGACCAGGAGGATGCACTCCTGAACACCCAGCCTCCTCACGATGGCACAGTTCCCAATTTTCTAGAAAACAAGACAAACTCATCACACCCACTGTGCATAATGCTTTTCTAACTCCCTCTCCATTCACCTGCTTTCTGCCCCAAAACACTTCTGCACATTAGTCACAGTACCACAAAATTAGCTGCACTCTTCTACTAAAGCAAAACTCCTGATAGCATTCCAAAAATTGCCTTTATTACTGGAAAATAGTTTAGGTATTGTTTTCAACTCTTGTTCACTAAATGTGGAGTCAATCAGGGAAACTTTCAAATGTGAACTGACTGCCTGTTGCTAACTGATCACCCTTTATAACAGGGTCACACCTTAAATACACAGAAAAGTTCTGTGGTTTTAAAACCAGACCCAACCACCTACCAGTCAAATTAGATCAAAAATGAAGAAATTAAGTGTTTATTTTACCACTCTATGCTCCCTAATAGCCTGACCTACAAAAACACATTCCTGTTTAGAAAGGGAGGACTGTAAAGCACCAGTTAATCTGAATGCAGATACAGCACACACCTGGCAGGAGCAGAACACAGTACCAAGATCTTTCTCTAGAAGGACTGAAGGCACGTGTTTTAAAACTCTGGTCACTTGTTTAGCTCCTTGGAAGTGAAGGGTTCTCACTTTAAAGGCGCCTGGCTAAGACGAGCTATAAGTACAGAGCTATGCTGGAAAGTTCACACAGTATCACTTACTGGTGACTGGAAAATGAGAATATTTAGGCCTCTGTAAAGCCATCTGAGATTCAGGTTACAGCTTCCACTTGGGCTGTGTCTCTTCAGCTCTTCCTATTAACTGCATGTTAAGAGTGTGCAGCAAACCACCCTGGAGCCAATCTTCTGGGTTTGGAAAGATGATGGCGTAAACAAAACCTGACTAAGAGTCCCTGCTTTTTCTACAGCAGTTCATCAACAGCATTTATCATTGATTAATTTATTAACAAACCAATTTACCCTGATAGCCACACAGCAGGACAGAGCCCTGAATAGAACAAATACTCTATTCTCCAGTCCTAGGTGCTCTCAAGAGTCTGCCTCAAATGTAACACTTGCTAATTGTGGTTTTGTCTCCAAATAGCTCAAAAGATCTAAAACGCAAGAAGTTCAAAACCCACCAAACAATGAGAATATGCATCTAACCCTGTTCATTCACATTTGAGGGATCTTCAAGCACAAAACAAAGCCCAAAGCAGTGAAGTGTATTTTGCACAGTCAGAATAGGAGACTTCTGGTTACTATTTACCTTTATTAAGTTTTGGAACTTCTTATTGCTTTGGAGCAAGTCCTTGTAATGGCTAACAGCTTCATTGTGTCCACTACAGAACACGGTGTATTTTTCTTTCATTCTCTCCCCATTTTCACCTGAAAACTAATTGCAAATAGAAGAATTAAAGACATGAATCACTCAGAACAAACTACCTGCACTATAAACCCCAGGTTTAACACGGTTTCTAAGACATTTCTCCTGTATTTCAATTTCTTCTGTACCAAAAATGAGAGATTTAAGCAGTGTGACACGTGAAGGCTTGGAATACCACAAGATAACCAAACATTAAATGATGGTTGTAATTATGAGATTTAAAATTTGAAATCCTTTTAAAAGGGATTTCTGGACCTCTGCACTTAAAAAGTCTGAACTGTAAAGGCCGAAGAGCAAAAAAAAAAGGTCATGGTAGAAATTGTTGCATCCACTCCATGCCAGAATGGTGCTAAAGCTGCCATGAATTCAAAGGATCCTGACCATATTTTTAAAAGATCAGAACAAAGATGTTTGGCTTTGTCTGAAGGAGAGCCAAGTTTGGAATGGACATTAGGAATATGTTACTTAACTCTTGGAATAGATGAAAAATAGAACCAAACAAGTCACATATCCCACAAAGTGTATATGTGCATGCCCAAAGAACATTTTAATGACCATTTCATGTTATTTGTGACTAAATATATTCCTGAGACTTATGCTCCCACATTAACAGGGAAGAGAACCACAAACCCAGGATGAAATCAATCCTTGCATCACATAACTTTACCCTCACAGGTAGCTTTTTAGAAGCTTTATAATGTCAACAACATTGGCAGGATTTAATTCACACCTGTTTTACCAAGAGGTCTCCAATGTTCTGGATTATGTAATTTCGGTCACTGCCTTCTTCCAGGGATTCCTTTCGTCTCTCCTTCAGCTGGAGCAGGAATTGCCCGTGCATCTCCAGCAGCTCATCCACACAGGGAAAGAGCTTGTTGATGACTGCATTTGAGAACTGCAGCTCCTCTCTCATGGCTTTGGAATACACCTTCAGCATTATTTTCAGTGTCCTAACGTGGTGCATTTCAGTCTGCATTAGTTCTGGGCAAGTGGAAATACAGAAATGAAATCAGAAGTCATTTATATGCTGTGCAGTGAGCAGCGGGACACAAGAGCAGGCTCTGAAAGCCACGATCATCATCTTCACTACAGTCCTTGCATCACTCATGTGAAGCTCTTAAATTTGCCTTGCTAATGTCCCAACCCAGCAGTGACTGACCCTACTTATTTAAGGACATCTCCCAATAGCAGTTAAGCTGCTCCCCAACTGTAGAGCTGTGCTTTGCTGCTTACAGAGCCCTACTGAAACCCATGGGATGCTTAAAGGCATTCACACAAGAATTACACATTAATGCAGGTAACAGACTCGAAACCCTTCACTCAGTTTTAGCTTTCAAGCACAAGTCAAAATGGGAACCAACAAAAATGGTTTCTGCTTTGTTTCACAACAGTGGCACTATGAAATAGAAAAAGTTTTAAGAATAACAAATACTCTTACCATAAATGACATCTTGCCTTTTTATAACATCTTTCCTTTGTCTTTTTGCATAAGGCTGTTCCACTGCAACACTCCAAGACTCTGCCTCAAACTCATGAGCATCTGTTTCTATTTCACTCCGGAGGGACACAGAATATGCATCTAGACCAAAACACATTCAATTTCAATTATTATTAAATTGTTTCTCACCATATCCCTCTTTACCATCAACAACAAGAGCAAAAACACCTCAATGCTGCCTTCAAACCCATGGGAGAAGTTGCATAACAATCCTGAAAAGCACAGAAATTCCATACCTTCCAGAAAAATGGAGTCTGCTGTTGAAGGTGCAAGCGAGACAACGTCATCTGAAGTCTGCTTAAATTTTATAAAGCCTGAATCCCCTTCATCCATGTCTCCTGAAATTAGCCTAAATGGCCAAAGAAATTAGACCAGAACAAATTAAAATAAAAAAATAAATCAAACTTCTTTAACAAGCATCTTCCCTAAACTATAGTGCAATTATCTCACAATAAATAAAAGATATCACTGTGCTCTTTAAACAATTAAATCAATTCAGCAACTCCAACACTGAAATACTGCAGTTTAATTAGAGTAGCATGAGCAAAGCTTGTAACTTCTGGTATGACAGTTTACAAGGACATCACCTGGTGACAGACCACAGCCAGTTCAGGGTACAAAAGGCACTTTCACTGGGAAGGGAGTACTACTGGGGCAGATCACAAGTAAACAGCTACTTAAAACAGCAGATAGCCTTGAGTTTGCCTACTATTTTAATGAAGGTATTCAGCAATTTAAAACACTGCTGCCTCCTACACCAGTCAGCACCAGCCCAAACTAGAATAGCCTCAGACAAGATCACTGAATTTCACAGCAGTTCTCAAGACAAACACATCCATGAAAACCATAATCTAGACAGAAACACTCAGATACTGCACTATTTTATACAATATCTTTTGTGACACAGGACAGAGGGACTAAGGAGAAAAAAAAAGAAAGGAAAAAGAGAAGCATTGTTCAGGGAGAAAACTTTCAGAATGAAATAAAATAAAATGAAACTCTTTTGAGCTTGAAAACACGACGTGAGTTCCCGTTTTTAGAGGGAGGTGGGGGGCAGCTAAAGCCAGTGGATTAGAAGAGAAGCATTTTACTCACCCGAATTTATTAACAGCTCCAGCGGTGTTCAGTGAAGGCTGGGAATGTCCTCTTTGGGCGATAGTCATCCCGAGGTTCCGGGACAGTGCTGGGGTGCCATCCGGTCCCAGGAGAAGACTTCGGGGCTGCTCCTTCAGAGAAGTGGCTAAAGAGGCAAAAATGGAATTGGTACTCAGAAAATGAGGCGTGCACTGCAGCTCGCCTGCTCTCAGCCCTCGCTCGGAATGCGGACGGAGAACTGACAGGATCTTGGATGTCAGGAGCTCATTGTCCAAAAAAACATTCTCATTCCATTTTCTTGAAAAGGAACCACAAAAAGACAGCTCGGGGTGAGCTGGAATCGCATTGCTTCTGCCGCTGCTTTTTGAATTTGTATTCCCCATGCTCACCACTGGCTGCCCTCAGACCTGGCACAGTAAAGTGGCCCCAGAGATGCTCTGTTTTTATACTACCTGTGATCCTTCTAGAAATGTAAAGCTGCCACTTAACTTACTGTATTGGCTAAATCAGCAGGTCTGAAGTGCAGGAAATTGGTCCCTACTGTGCCCATTTAGTGTGGAAATTGCAAAGTATCTTCTCCTTTAGTAAAACACCAGAACCTACACACAATTATTCACACCCCACCGTATAAGGGCACAGAACATTTCATGGCAAACAAGAAAAATCAGAGATCACAGAAAAAAACCCACAAGTTCTTTGCAATGCTTATTGCTCCCAGCAATTTATATCTGCATGCACACACACTGCACATAATAGATACCACAGCTAAATTTAATTTTAATACTGCAGCATTTTAATGCTTTTTAAATCTAGACAGACTGTGAACTGGAAAGATATTTGAAACTTTAATCACTATTACACAATACGTGGAAGCCTGTAATAGACTTATAAAAAATGGATACAATTATTTAGTACTAATGTCTGTAATAAATGATAAGGAACAGGAGACAAAATACATCCTTTTAAAAAAGGAACTTCAGGCAAGTCAAAGATGAAGATTCAGGCAGACAATCTTTAGAATTGATCCCTGACAAGGTCTGTAGCTGCCCTTTTTCAAAGAGCTTTTAAGGACATGGGAGTGGGATCTCACAGATCCCTGAACCCAGGGCTCTGTCACTGCAGGGACAGACCCAGCTCCTCTCCCAGGAGGCTCCAGGACCAGGAGGCTGCTGCTGTAGCAGTTCAAGGGGTCTCCAGTTCCCAGATAAAGTTTATGCATAATTTTTCTAGCAAAAACACTGGTGTCCACCCAGCCCTAAAAGTTCCCCTTTTTCAGCCAGCCCTCCTTAGTGTACCTTCACGAATAATTCTTTCTCCCACTTCTGCCTTGCTCAGTGAAGCACAGTTAAACCAAGGTATTTGTGGTTCTTGTCATGAAACAGGTTTTTCCACATTTTTTCATATCCCGTGCTCTATACCTGCTTGTCTCTCATTTCATCTTCATTGACAGAAGAATTGTTTTGGGGCTGCAGGGGAAGTTTCATCAATGACATTTAATAGAAATTATATCACCACATCTTTTCCTGCTGGAAATACCTTTCCCAAAACCTGTTTGGGTTTGAAAACTCCTGGCTACACACACAGTACATGGTCAGTGTACAACAAAATGGGTAAACTGAGTCCTTTCCATCCCCTCCAAGCCCCAAAAAGAGACTAATTAAATATCTGAAAGATTTGCCCAGTCAGATTTCTTAAACAAAGGCTTAACAACCAATGTCCCTGTGTTTCCATCTGGGGAAGTACTGAAATTATTGGCCATCAAGTTCTCTTTCTATGCTCCACAAGCCAGGAACATGAAGTTCTGTTACACAAGGATAGGCCAGACCTAAAAATCTCCAGAGGCAAAACAAGGGGAGAGGGATGGGGACACACAACACAGTTTCATACCTCCCTTAAAATGAATTTTTCTTTTACATTGAGACAATATCTTTGGGGTTTTTTTTGCTGGGCACTGCGGTCCGCAGGGTTATGCTGTGGCTAACAACAGACAATGCCCAGGCTTTCAGCTGTTCCTTTAATTTCCAGCTTCTGCTTTTGACTAAGGAAAATGAGTACTGGCTGCCTAGCAGAGGCTGCACGGCCCACAAGCCATTTTCTGAGTTCAATTAGCACTGTCTGCTCACTGCTGTGCCCCACATCGATCGCTGCTCCCCTCACACCAACCAGCCAGGTACCACAGAGCTCCTCACTGACCAGCCCTACAGCAGCTTCTCCCATTTTCATCAGCCCTTGCTTCCTATTTTAGTCTCTGCACTTTCTCCTAAATGCACAGAACCCATTCTGGGTAATGCAAACAGCCACTTATCTCTTTATACCAATCATCCCCTGTGCTGCCTCTTGGGAAGAATCACTTCATGCGAGGACACCTTGCAATGCAAATGGTACCTGAAACACCCAGAGTGATGCTCAGACATCCAAGCTAGCTGTGTTTGACACTCACCTGTTCTGTTAATGCAGCCCTTGCAACATCTTGCACAATTAAAATGCCATTTAATACACCTGTGACTGGGACAGTCTTTTCCAGGAGCAAAAAAATATTTCAAAGCCTATGCTGCAATACAGATGTTCTTTCTTCTTGGTTTTTTTTCCTCCCAGATCCTTGTTCCTCACTTTGTTTCAACAAAGATTTATGTTCAGACCATTAGTGCTAGCTTGTCTTAGAGATTTCTAGCAACCACTAGCTGCAGGCAAGTTTTAAATAGACAATTATGAAAATCTGATGTAAAACAAAGTTCACAGTTCTAGTCTTTTCAGAGGCCAGAGAATAGACAATCAATGAAAAACGAGCTTATTGATCCCTTTTCACCATGATATTTTGAGGTTACACAGCAAGAAGGTATAAAGAAAAATAAAAAGATAAAAAGATAAAAACACACAGGAGATTGCCAGGAGCCTCTAAGCCATTCCCAATAGAAAAAAAAATGAAACCATCTTATTAAAAGAGACCTTCTCTATACTTCAATAACACACCGTGTATAGCCTTTAAAACATATTAAAGAAAAAAAAATGCAATTGAACAGATAAGCCTTGAGCACAGAAATCATTCTTTAGTACAAACCTGGGGAAATGCACTGGGGCGAACTTTGTGGAGATCCAGAAGGTCTGTGCTGCAAATCTTTCTGCTACAGGAAAAAAATACAATATTCTTACACATCCAGACCAAACTTTCAGTCCAAAATGAATCAGATTTTTCCTATCCTATAGCATTAGGTGTAAGTGAAGATGTTCACTGAGAAAAGATTTAACACAATAAGAGCTTTGATTGTTTTCTTGTGCCAGATGAATGACATATAGACATTAACATTTTGTATTAAATTCCACAAAGTATAAATCAGGCTGAAATAGAACCAAAACTGAAGCTACAGCTGAATTAAAGCTACGGTAATTAATTTATGAGATAAAAGCAACCCCTTCATGTTGACAGTCTTCACTTAGACTTTGCTGTTGTTTAGTTCCTAGCAATACTGATTAAATTAATCCAGCCACTTTGAACCAAAATTCAGACTGACCACTTCAAACTGCATTTTTGGCAATCTTTGCTAAACTTCATTCTTCTTGTAACACTACGATATTAAAAACCATGAGATACAAGTTATCAAAGATGCAAAGAAATTAATTAAATCATACAGGCTGTAAAAAATGGCTTTTGGGGAGTTTCCCTTTGGGGCTCCCATTTCTGACTCAAATATTCACCCCATTTTGTGCCACCACTCCCTCTCTGTTGTCTTCAGGAGTGGTTTGTCCGTGCTGATTCAACCAAGAAGTTTTGGGTGGTTGTGAAGAGTGGAAATGAAAGCATCAGAGCAAGTGAAATTTTCAGTTTAAAAGGAAAATTCACAATGCCCTGAGATGTTTAAAATTATATATCAAAACCCCCACAAGAACATTTCTGCCCTCAGAAGAGTTACAGTCTATATCACCAGTGGCTGAACACACTTCCTCTAACCTCTAATTGCTCAGGTCCGAGCTGCTCTGCTCTCTCTTTTCCCCCTCACAGTACTCCCTAATCTGCTATCAGTCTCTGAAATCATCAGCACTTGCAGGTTAAAACAAACTAAAACTCCCTCAAGTATTATTAGTTATAAGGAGGAGGAAATGATTTTCGAAACCAATACCAGGAAAAAAAAAAACCCCAACAGATAGACATCTATGTGAAAAAACCTGGGACTTAACCTGCAATCACAGGCATCATGGTGACAGACATAAAAAATAAACAGCATAGCAAGACCAAGTTCATCACAGTTCCCAAATGAAATCACTTATTCTGCATTTTCCAGCTTAGAAATAGTATGTGACTGTTAGGAACAAATTCCCATCCACCCCTCACGCTCTTCCATCAGCTTCGAGATGGCACAAAATTCAAAGGAACCACATAATTCAAATATATTCCCTAAAAAAGTGATAGGTTTGAGCACTCTTAGGGTTAGTCACAGTTCTGGGACACAGGCTAAGTAATTCACAGTACAGCAATAAAATGTTTCACTTGATTTTCCCTCCATATATTATCATTAATTATTATAATAACAAGTTAACAACTACTTGATGCCTCAAAGATGTAGGGCAAGATTCTGTACTGATGTAAATGAAACCACTTGCATAAATTAAACTTATTATGTCAAGCCTTGTTATTATAAAAGAAGAACAAATGTTAAAGCCCACCTTGGGTCTGATGCTGCTGCATTCAGTCAGCAAACTCTTGCAGTTCTTGTGGACATTCACTGCACAATCTGAAATGCACACACACACACAAAAAGTCTTAATTATTCTTTTTTCCTGTGTAGGGAAAGGAATAATGGCACACAAAGGATCTTAATTTTGGAAGAGGTGCAGAGTAAGCTCAGGTGTTGCGGCAGCATCCTTGTTGTGCATGTTCTGGTCTTGATTTTATACCAAACCTTCCAGTTTTTCTCAGTAAGACTGCACCACTGAGTGCAATCCACACATGCAAGCAGCAAGAGCCACTCTGGAATGCACGAGCAGTTTTCTGCCCAACCTCCACTCAGCAGAGCACAGCTTTCCTCATCTTTGCAAAGGCCATTTCCATGTCCTCCATCCAAAATTGATACCAATCAACAGGGCAGCAACTCTTTGGCTGCACAGCAACAGCTGCCTTTCTGCATGGACTACTGCTGGGAGCTGCAGCAACTGCAGTAAATTAAAGATCAAAACACTCTCCAGAACCATCAGAGCACTACCAGCACCACAGCATTACCACCCTTCCAGCTGCACAAAGGAACTGCTCCCAGACACAGGAACCAAAGCAGCCCTCTCACCCAAAAGCCATAAAACTATCAATAGTATCATAAAATCCAATCTCTTTTTTTTTTCTTCCCTCCTGATAACTACTTATTGAGAAAACAGAACGGGAACTGATGGTGCCAAGTATTTTCTGCAGCCTTTCTGCCCATCTATAAAACAAGATCCTTCATCAAAAGCAAAGCAGGACACCAACAACTCAGTAAAGGACACCAGGATTTGCCTTTTGCCAGACATGCCTGTTAAAAGAGAAATAGAACAAAACTGAAAGGCAAACACCATATCTGCTAGAAAAAAAGCCACTTTTGTCTAAAGCACAGAGGAAAAACGATTTAAGGTCTCTTCAGAACCACCCCTGCCTGGCACCAGGACTGGGGATCTGCTTTAAGGTTCCTGGCTAACCTAGAGAGATGCTCACTTGTGTTTTCCATAATTTCAGCAAAAGCCAGAGAACAAGACCAAAATACTTACTTGGCTTTAAATACAAATAAATTAATAAGGGTATAAAAACAGGACTGAAAGACTGAGACGTGCCAGATGCCCACATGTTATACAACTTCCCCAAGTGCGGGAAACGAAGTGCAGAGTTCTGCTCCCAAGTGCCTGCCACACACCAAAAAAAAAAAAAAAACCAACAAAACCACCTCCACAAAAACTACCACCTCCCACAACTTCTCTTATTTGGGATGTTCCTACCACTACCACAGCCCACGCCACAAACCAAAAGGCACCACATCTAATTTCAAATGTATTTGCCTCTGCAAACGCACGAGAAAAATGTATCAAAATGATCACTTATTAAAAATGTGTAGAGAATAACAAATATATTCATTATTTCAACAGTGATAAGGCCTCCACCTACCACGAGGGAATGAAGAGCTTGTTAAAAGACAAGCCTCAACAACAAACAAGAAGCTGACAATGGAAATCCCTTTTCTCCTGAGACAAAGAAACAAACTGTAGGACAAAAATCACCACACAAAAGGAAACAGAAAATTCTCCATGACGTCAGGCTGGGTTGGCTTCAAGTCCTGCTCACAGATGGGTTCCCTTCAGGGCAGAACAGGAGGCCAATGGATGCTTGATGTTCCTATAGCCCCTGCCTTCCCACACAGTCCTGAAATCCACATAACTCATCTAGAATTCTGTAATACAGCCATCTAGAAACATCGCATTTCAACCAGATATTCATATCCCCCAACATTTACCCATTTTCAGTGATTACATCCAGTAATTCTTTTCCTATCAATGATTAGTGGGACCAATTCCACTTGAAAAGCTTGGGTTCCTTGTTAAAGTAACTGTAAAAGAGATCTCACTTAAAAACATATTTCAGTTTTAAAACCATGCCCCTGCTCTGTTAAAGATAACAGCTTGTGGCACTCTCAGTAGGCATTCTTCACTTAATCAGCTGACATATCTAATAGTGCTATGTATGACTTCCCTCCACTGCTGAAAGGTTCTTTACACAACAGTGGAGAACATACTAGAAAAGAGGAAAATGCTACAGAAAAACCGCAGGAAGCTGTAGCTGAATCCAAGGACCTGATTCCCCATGAGACTATTTGAAATGCATTTACTTGATTATTTCAAAGGGGCATTTTTTTTGCCCACATAAGAGAAATCTGAAACCTGCCAGAAGAATGTTTTATAGGCATACTTCATTTTATAAAACACACTCCAGCTTCCTCTATTCAACACTTCTGCAGTGCTGAAGGAAGGCCACTCTAATTCAGGATGAGAAGGAGCTTTTGAATACTAATGACTGTGGTTTCTTTTTATGCATGTAAGATTTCTTCATTTATTCTTATTACCCTGCATTGTTATTAAGCCTCTCCAAAAATGGTATCAGAGAACTGCAGAGGTGAAAAAAAAATAACAGCAAAGAGAAGAATGAGGGACATGAGGGACAGAGGACAGCAAAGAAGGGACAGGAACACAAGGAGACGTGGAGGCTGATGTTTAAGAGCAGAGATACACATGAAGGTGTTTACAGGTGTAGAGAAATAACAGATCTCTAACAGAAGTATAGAAATACCTGATTTCTGTCTTTTCCAGTCATCCAGAGTAAAGCAGCATCAGTAAACTCAAACTAACACAAAAATATTTTTGCATTTACCATCAGTAGCATTTGGTTTTATTCAGATCAAGAATTTGGGACAATCAAAAAAAAAAAACAAAAAAAGAGAAAAAAAAGAAAGAAAAAGAAAAAAGGATGGTTCTGTCAGCAAGCTCTTCCCAAACAGGAGAGGCACAGAAGATATTCCTGAGAAAGGCAGAGATAAAAATTCTGAGGACTGCAGCCAGGCTCTTCCTTGTTTTCTCCTCCCTCAATCACTCACTGAACAGCAAGAAGATTAATCTGGCAGGGAAAAACAGAGCCTCCAAAGGATTCCACCTTGGTTCAGTCTATGCAGAAGGGCTGCAGCTCTGGCCAGTGCTGACAACACCAGACAAAATGCCAATACTCTGAGAGAGTCCAAGGATTTGGGTCACCTTGACTGGATGGGCACAGGAGCACCAAGCTGAGGGTACCTGAGCAACTGAACCACACAGGGTGGAAATGAAGCAAACCCACCAGAGCTGCTCCTGGACTTTAATCAATAGGTTTGGAACTAAGGCTGAGAAATCTGGGAGCATCACAATATCCCAGATCTGCTTACTACAGGAACTGTCACTCACTTGAAGCATTTTGCAGGGACCTTTGCCAAAGATGACCTAATGAGTGACTAAAGCAAGGATGTCAACCAGCAAAGAAATATTTAAAAGGCTCGTAAACATCAGAAAAGATCCTGTTCATGACTGAAGGTAATGAATTTACTGTCTGGTACAATAAAAAACCTTCCCTTATTAATGAGATGTTTTCCCAATGGCTCACAGAAAGTAATTTACAACCTAGGAGCATTTTATTGGACAGCACATTACAACACCCAAAAGCATCACCTTGTTCACAGTACGAGAGGGCAACAAACCTGGCTGGAAAGGAGCAGGCAAGAACATTTTTTTCCCCCAGCTGGAACACCTTCCAGGGGATCAGACACTGCCAAGGTCCTATAAATGTCTTCCAGAATTGGATTCCAGGACAAATCTGTGACTCACCAGACATTATGAGCACTATGACCCTGACCTTTGGTCTGGAACGGTACTGCCCAATAAAGTAACTCCTAAAAGGCCATTTGCAAACAACAACTCACAGACAAAAATGCCGTGATTAATCTAAAATTCAACTATTGACTTATTTTATCTCAAAGATTTTGTTTATTTTTTCAATGACAGATTAAAAAAAATCATTTAAAGCAGCTAAGTTCAAACAGGGACAGATTTTAACAGTGGTTCTAATGACACAAGGAGTTCAAGGATATATTCACCACCTGTGAAATCCAACCAACTGAAGAGAGCCAAGGACAAAATAGCTTCCTTGTGAAATTAGTAATTTAATTTTTTTTTCCTGTTTTCAACTGTCCAGTGCTTCAGGGATCAAAGAGAATATCTTCCCTACTTCCTCACCCTTACACCACACACGGAACTCCTCCCTCTTGAGCTGACAAAGGAAACAACCCTCACATGAATGATTAACACCGAACATAAACTCTGCTTGTATACACAGGGATGCACAACACAACGGCCAAGAAACATTTCAAATCACCACAGCATTCCAGAAAAAGTAGTGACTGTGATAAAACTTCTCAGGAAAGAGGAGGAGTTTCAGTGGAACACAAGGAAGTTTCTGTACTGGGTAAATCCAGGTCAGGTATCTTGAGGAACTCAGAGCAGATTTAACTTTGTCCCAGTGGCTCCAGTGGCCAGTGTTTACTTGTTTCCTCACTTGTCTAATTACGCAGAGACAGAAACCAAAAACTGGAAGGGTGCAGGGAGATGAGATACTTCACATTCTGAAACAGAGACAGTCCACACCAGAGAGCAACAGCACTAAATTATCAAGTTTCAGCCTCCCTGTTAGAACATTCCTCTTTGTCTCCAAAACAACCTATAATTACTTGCTCACTGTATCTGCTTTTATTGTCAAAATATCAGCTGGATGAAGCAGAGAGAGGGGTTGTGTGATTCCCGCAAGTGCAAATTCTGGTGGCCACAGGGTTTTCTTTAGGCACAGAAACACATAAACAACCGACAGTTCTGGTTTTTAAACAATGCCGAGTCAAATCTGCATGCTATCCTAAAAGAAACAGGAGTCCCAATTCAATTCTCTCACGATGAACCCTTCCCCCAAGTGTACGCTACAGAACTGAAGCAGCAACTATGACAATCATAAAAGGTATTTAAAATATTTCATAGGTAAACAGTAGGTGGAACTACAACACACAATGTCTTGATGGCTCCTCAGGTAGGCAATGTTTCATGGGTTTATTTCACCGTGCCAAAAAGAAACTATTACTTTCATAAATTTAAACAGAAAGGGCCAAATAAAAAAGCCTCCCATAAAACTCTCTTAAGAGGGGAACGAAAAGGAACAAAGAAGTAGCCATTTTTTCTCTTGGTGACACACCAAATCTTCAAATAATATTCAGAAATTATGCTTATTTATTAGAGCAACAAAACCAAGTATAGTACCAGAAACAGTCGGAAGCTGTTTGTTCGAATCACTGCCTGTTTCTCTGCTCCTCCTCCAAAATCCATCACCAGTCCTAGCTCCTGCTGGCGTTTCCTTTCAGCACACACAAGCTAAGCTGATACCATCTCCCGCTCCTCTCCCCAAGGAACAAGAGCCGTGGAATATTTAAAATGGGTCAGTCTTCACAATTGTGGATAAACTGAAGTTTTCACCGCTTTTTCCCTAGCCTATTTAAGGTCTCTTCGCGCACATCCCAGACTTTTCTCGCTGCTGCAGCACCAGTATTTACAATGTGTGTAATAACCGAGAAGACGAGCTGCGGGATTTACTGATCACAAGGATGCTCACACTCAAGCTGTGGCATAAAGAGAGCCGGTTTCACACAGGCTACAGCTGCTTCCCTCCCTACCGCACACAGCAACATTTATCACTCCTTCCGCAGCGCTTGAAAGAGCTTTATATTGTAAACACTGCATCGTTCAACTGCGTCCCGTCCCGCAGCTGAAGCCTGTAAACCTTTACGGCTGTAAACCTGCGGGACTGGGGCAAAGCGAAGACCAACCCGCTGTCCCGGCCAAACGCCGGGACCCCTTGGAGCGCTCTGAGCCGCCGCTGCCCGCACAGGGAGCGGGGCCGGGCGGTCCCCGCACCGCGGCCCCGGGGAGGGGATACCGGTGCCCGGGGGCTCGCTAGGGCCGGGGGGAGCGGAGCCAGGGGCCGGCGGGCGCGCTGACAGCCCGGTCTCTTACCGGACTCCCCGGGGAGTCGCCGGTTCCCTCTCGGTCCCGAGAGCCGCCGCCACAGCAACAGGAAACGCCCCCGTGTCCCGGAAGGAAAAATGGGGACGAGAGTGCGCCTGCGTGGCACAGCACAGCCGGGCAGGGTGCCAGCCCCTCGGGGACAGCGCGGGGATGGCCCAGGGACAGCCGAGGGACAGCCTGAGCCCTGCGTTCCCCTCGGGGAGGGCACACGGACACCATTAGCCCGCGCTTTCTCCTCAGGGAGAGCGCACGAGCACCCGCAGCCCGCACGTTTCTTTCAGGGAGGGCACACGGACACCCTTGACCCGTCTTTTCCCCTCAGAGGGGGCACACAGACACCCTTAACGCGTGTCTTCTTCTCAGGGGGGGGCACACAGACACTCTCAACCCTTGTTTTCCTCTCAAGGAGGGCACACGAACACCCTTGACCCGTGTTTTCCCCTCAGGGAAGGCACGCGGACACCCTTAACCCTGCCCTTCTCAAGGAAGGCACTGGCCACCCATGTCCCTCTTACCTCCTCGGGGAAGGCATGAGCATCTTTAGCCCACAAGCTTCTCTCGAGGAGGGCACACAGACATCCTTAGCCCGTGTTTTCCCTTCAGGGATGCCATGAGCACCCGCAGTTCGTGCCCGCTCCCCAGGGAGAGCGCATAGCCACCCTTAGCCTGCTGCTTCCCTCGGGAAGAGCACACCCAGCTCTGACCCACATTTTCCCCTCAGGGAGGGCACATGGCCACCCTTAGCCTGGGTTTTCCTTCAGGAAGGGTACAAGTATCCACAGCCTCCACCTTCCTTGAGGGAGGGCACTCCTCAGAGTGGAGCAGCGCTCCATGCCATCCTTTGACCCCCTTGTTCCCCTCATGAAGGAGACAGCCGCTCCAGCTGCTCCTGCCCCTCAGGGAAGGCAGAGCCTCTCATAGCTCTTGCTTTCCCCTGACCTGCCCTTTTCCCTCAGGGAGGGCACACAATCCTTCCAGCTCCACACTTTCCATCAGGGAAAGCGAAGCCACCCACAACCTTCCTTCCTCCTGCAGGGAGGGCACAGGGCCCCCAACACATGTGTCTCCCTTACAGAGGGCATGAACATCCTCAGCCTGTGCTTCATCCTCAGGTAGGGCACAAGACCATCCACTGCCTGCCCCTTCCTCCTGCAGGGAGGGCATGGCCACCCATAGCCTGCTCTTTCCCCTCAGGAAGGGCACAGGACTCCTAACCTGCATGTCCCCCTCAAGGACACCATGAGCGTCCTCAGCCCGCACTTTCCCCTCAGGGAGGACACACAGCTGCCCAGAACTCATGACTCCTCTGAGGGAATACACATAGCCCCCCCCCAACTCACGTTTTCCCCTCAGGGAGGGCACATGGCTACCATTAGCCCACACTTTCCCCTCACGGAGGGCACACGGTTCCTCCCAGACTAAAGAAGCCCCTAACAGATGGGATATGGCACCCCAGTGACACCTTCAGGATGGCACTTCACGTGTGTTTGCACATTGCCTGGGACTTGAAATACATAATTTGTTACTAAAAGCCCAGTGGGATTTGCAATCCCAACGTGCTGGAGTGTTTACAAACACCCTGCCAAGGCAAGGCTGCAGTGCCCGGAGGGTTGGCAGGTGCTGGCTTCTCCATCTGTCCCTCAACAGCAAGTGCCTGCCCAGGCCTTTGTCAGTGACCCCTGCACAGACAAATGACGAGAGCAAAGGGGAATTATCGTCTCTTGCAGGAGATCTATGCACTGGGATAGAACCAAACTGCTTGCTGGAAAAAAACACCTTTTTCCTGACTCCAGTAAGTTTTGAGGTACTAGCACGGGGCTGCTGGAGTACTCAGTGCACGCAGGAAAACTGGGAAGAGCTCACCACCCAACCTCCCCTCCTGATTTTGATCAGCATTGTAATTGTAAGAGCTCATCACCCAATCTCCTCTCCTGATTTCACTCTAAGGATTTACAATACTGATCAAAAGTTTATCATATTTTAAATCACACATACCCTACTTGCCTGTTGAACTTGAAAACACAACATACACGATTACAAAATAAACTTCCCTCTCAAAACCACCCTGCAGCTTTCCCATGCTGCTTTGAAAGAACCTGCCAGTGTTTGGGCTGGAAATGTGATGAAATCCTGCCATGGGGCCAGTGTGATCTCTGGTTTCCACACTGCTACCTGTTTAATCGATTTTATTTTTATCTTTGTCCCACAGTTGCAAGCTTTTCCAAAATGTTCCCTTTTGTGCTGCTTTTCTACAGGACTGAGTACACTGAGGTCCCAGTTGTTTATTGGGACCTGTCAGCACTACAGAGAAATGATCATTACATAAAACGGTGTGGGGGTAAACAGCTGGCTGTCACTTTGTGACTGATTAATCCTTAGGCACTTCAAACTTCGTGCTTTGCTGTAATATAAAAGTAAAGCATTGCAGATTGCCCAACTGCAGCTGTCATGGAGAGAACGTGCTGTGCTTGTGCGGCCTCAGGGCATCACCACAAAATCAGTGCAAAATCTGGCACAGCAGCCAGCTCCAAGACTCTGTAGCTTAGAGCTAAGGTTTGGATTGCAAAGAAGAGAAGAGTACCAGCTGTCTAATCCTGTGTAATTCTGTAACAGCAAAAGATTTCTTGCTGAATGTGTCTCAGGTTGATTACTCGTCCTTATGCATTTGTCAGCCTGAGTGTACAAGATCTTGATGTTTTATCAGGGAATGGAAGGAGCAGCATTGGGAGATGTTCCAGATCAAGGTAGTACTGCCCACACACAAAAAGAAAGTGAAAAGCAGAAAAGGAGAAGCACTGAGAATAGGATGTACTTTGGTTTTCTTATCTAAGCCCTCTCGTGCTGGCTGAGCCAGCTTTGTGTCAGGACACTCAGCTCAGTCAGTGTTTCCTTTGCAACCAGCGTTGCAGCCACTTTCACATTTGCTTCAGATCCTGCTCCATTGGCTCAGAACCACCTTAACCCCCAGCCCGATGCAGCCGCTCTGGTTTTGCCTTTGTTTATTTGGACTCCTGTCAGTAATAGTTTATTCCAAGTTGGACTCCCAGTCCATTTATCACTGTCATCATGTAACAGCAGCCAAAACTCCTTTCCCCCCCCAAACCAGAAGATTTGTGGCAGCTGTGCCTCTCTACAGAAATGCAAAGTTCCAAGCTGCCTGCTGCTTTTCAGATTTCTCAGGACTCTGTGTGGGCTGTGAACAGAAATTCAGGATAGAAAATCAAGTATTCCTCCTTATCATAAGCCAAACTATCCTTCATCTATTAGCTATTTGGTACTGCACTGGGAATCTGAAAGCAAAACCCTGCAGGCACAAGTGCCGAGTGAAAGGTGAATTTCACACCAAATTTCAGGACTAAACCAAAAGCTATTCTGGCCTCTCCTTGGCTATGGGTGTAGGATGTTTGCCTGACAAACTGCAGAAATCCATGTCCTCTCCCTTTCTTGTTGTGATAGAGAAAATGGTTTTCCAAACCTCTTTCACAATGCGCCTGAAATAAATCCTGGAGACCAGTTGTTACAGCAACCAGTTAGAGATCAGCCAGTGCACTGAAGCAGCCAGCAAGGGTCAGCCTAGGACAGGTGGACAATCCAGACAGCCTGTCTTGTTCAGGAAGATTCATTAAACTGAGCACCTTCTATTAAAGAAGAGGAGTTTGTCTGAAGCTTACCAAACTTTGGTTGCAGCTATAGGTTTTCCAGCTATAGGAAGATCTGACACCCCCATGGGGGCCTGAGCTCTGTCTTTCCCATGAAGTAATAGAGATTGACTGTCACCTGAAGATGTAGAAGACCCACCTCTACCCCAGTGCTCAAGCTCAAGGGAAGCAATCCTCCTTCCATTTGTATGCCACAGAATATCCCTGGCTCGCCTTCATGGCACAGCCTGCTTGGAGAGTTCTCCTCCTGTCAGGGCTTCCCTGGGACTCATCTAACTCTTATTGCATAAACTCTGGAAGCATGTTTATAAGAGAGGATTAATTCAGGCACAGAACCTTCTCCACCCCTTATAGCAAAGGCTCAAGAGGAGCTTTCTCATTTCCAGGTGAACAATAAACCTAGAGACTCACAGCTCACAGTTTACGTAATGGCAGAGTTTGGGTGGCCACTGTTGTCGAGATCCCTGTGACTGCAATCATTCCTCTTTGTTTTTCACCCTTACCAGGCTCCTAACTGCACATCTGTGAGCTGCAGAGACTCTCCTGAATCTCTACTCTTGACACACACCACAGCCTTCTCCCCTGGGAGACTTTCTGTCATGTGGGGTGAGGATAAATGGGAGGAATCAGTGGGAGAGAGAAACGAGTTACCATGTACCAGGCTATCCGAGCTGCCCACTTTCTTCACAGCTCACACATGTTTCTAGCAGAACAATATTTTTTTTGTTCTGACTTAAATACAGAATTCCTCCTGCTGTTAGTATGTCAAATAAGAAGAGCTCTCGCTCCTCCAGCTCATCACAGCTATGGAAGTTACCAGACCTTTGGTGTCTGCTGGACAGTGAAAAAATCTCAGGCTTGCAATCATTCTCCCATCCTTCCACCCCCTTCAGCTTATCATCCCTTTCTTTGACCACCTTTTCCTGTTTTTTCCACGAGCCCGTTTTGCCTTGGACCACGTGGTGGTGCTGCAGTTAAAAATACCACGGAGACAACAACAGCAACAGCAGCACCTGACCAGCGATGGGCTGAGGGCTGGCCGGGGGCCAAAGCGTCGGGATGGTCAAATGTGAGTTCACGAGGAGAAAACAAGAGGTGCAGCCAAATATCCTCACATCCTGGCAGCAGCCGCGGCTCAGGCTGAGCCTGACAGAGCTGCTCACACTTCTGAAAAGCAGGCCCGCGGCTCTGGCTTCCCGGTGGCCCCAGAGCTTGCTGTTGCCGAGCTCTGTTAGGAGCTAGTCAGGAGACCACACACTGCTCCGAGCTGCAGCAACGGGAGCCGCTGATATCAACTACCAGCTCAGCAGCAGCTCACAAAGGTTTCAGCCCAGCATCATCCAAATATAGGCACTCTCAGGCCATCAGCTGTCACAGCTCTCACCACAGACAGGCCATTAATTGTAACAGACATCTCAGAACCCTGCCCGATTGTTCAGCCTCAGTCCAAGCCACTGCAAAGAGAACATTACAAAACAAGCTGTCCAGCTCTGCCTCCTGCTTTAGCCTGGGCAGCCAAGAGCCAAAGGAGATGTCACAGACTCCCAAACACAAAACAGTGCCTCAGCCACCTTGGAGCTTTTCTCCTGAATGTTCACAACACAGAACACAGAATCCTCATGGAAGGGCTGAGAAACAAGGTGAAAGTTCCCTTTGTGTTTATGATGGACATGCTGAGCCACACTCTCATTTCAACAGCCAGCTCCAACTCCAGATCACAGATCTCCATAGGGTTGTCCAAAAGAGAATCACTCACACTAAATGCCTTCAGAGTTCCCAAGACCATACAGCCATGCTCATGGCTATCAAGAACTGTCTGTATCCTCCAGGTTAAGGTATTTTTGTAAAGCAGTGTGCAGGACTGTAAGCAGAGCTTCTGGCTGGGAGATTTCCTCACACAGGAATGACAAGGCACAACGCTGCCTCCTCCCATAATATTTAGCTTCTCTCTAAATATCCGCAAAGCTCTTATTCAGCTCCCTGCTTCCTACCTTTTGCTGTGATGCCTGAAAAATGCTCACTAATAGCCACCTCTGTGCCCCTTTTCAATTTCCCTCACGCTGCCCTGAAGGGAAAATATATTTCTCACCACACGTGTCCGAGGGCAATCAGTCCCTTTATGCCCCAGAAAGGTTTTACTGACCTTAAGAGCCTCTGAGAGAGCGAGCATTGCTTGAGGGTACAGGGTGGAGAAAGAGAGCAATCCTTTCATTTCCAGAAAATTTTCTCTGCCCACAGACAATCCCTTGGGAATTAAAACATTCTTCAGTGACCTGAGTACCTGCCCCAAAGAGGAGGGACAGGGTTTGTCAGCCAAAGCCATGCCACAGTGGATGCAATGGGAGCACAGAGGCTCATGCACTCTGGCACTACTTAGAGCTGAAAAGCAGCAGTGACACCCATGCATGTCCAGGGAGACAACATTTGGCTTTTTGTTAGTTAAAAAAGTTATGGATGCTCTAGAAATCGCTGTGTCCATGCACAGGGCAGATGCTGAGCTGAGACATCACTGTGGGTGTGAAAAACAGCCTAAAAGATCCAGCTACACTCAGGCAGTTGTGATATTTGTTCAGGCAAAGCAGAACTTCATGACAAAAAGAAACTATTAAAAGACAAGTTGACCTAGAACCCTCCTTGGGGGAAAGGGGCAGGAAATGGTCAAGTGGCCAAATAAAATGAGGATAAATTACTGCCAGGCAGGATTCAGAGATCAGTTAGACTATTTGGAGAAACAACCAAGCCAGGCCAAGCAGAGTGGTGGGGTAGAGTCGAGCCAGGCAGAGAAGTGAAGCAATCCAGGGGGCTGGTTTAGGCAGGAGAACAGCCTGGGCTGGAGGGCAGGCAGGGAGCACAGGCTGGGGCAGAGCCAGGCAGTGACAGCCATACTCACTCAGGCACTGCAGACCACTTTTATTCCCAAGAGGTTTGGCACACACTGAGCAGCTGGTGCAACTGGAGAAAACCCCTGGCACGAGCTGGTGCCCATTGATATCTTTACACCTCTCTTTTGTCTCCTTTGTCTCTTTCTCCTTCTCTCTCTCCTTGAGCTGCTCTTTGTTCTTACCCTGGAAGGAGAGAAGAACACAGCTCAGTCACAGGCCTTGCACTGCCCACACATTCCCCTCCCCACTGATACAAAGGAGCAGAGAGCTGCTGGGCAGCAGGTACGGTGGGATGGCAGTGCTCTTCCCAAATGCCTTCCCAAGGCTTGGGCCAGTCCCTCTAGTCTAAGTCCATTAGTGATGAAGGGCAGGACACACTTGGCTGTCCCTCTGCAGGCTGCTCCTGCCACAAAGAGTGATCCAGGCAGTCACCCAGCCAAGGCACTCTTCTTGCTGTGCACAACAGTGCCATGGCAGCATAAGAGCATCCAGAACATGCCCTGGAGCAAGGAGGGTTGGAATTCAGGGATCACTCAGACCCACACACTACTACTGCTTTAGGGGTCACAGTGCATCTGCTGACCAACACAGAGGCCTCAGCCATCCAAAAGCAACCCAGCTAACTGTTCCCTACAGTCGGATTCCCTTTCCTACCTGAAGAATTTAACAATTCCTTCCACAAATGCAACATCTCTCTCTCACCTTATCCTTCCAGGATCCAGTGACCCGGCTCCGCAGGGAACTCAGACGTCGCATCACCTTTGTGCCTTTCTCTGCTTTATCACTTTTCCCACTGTCCTCATTTCTGAAAGGAGACCAAAATGCCTTAAAAAGGGGGAAATTCACTGACCAAGCCCATCTTAGGGAGATCACTGATGAAGTTCATTGCAGCATTACTTTAGGACCCCAAGTGTGAGCTTTCCATCTCCTGAAGGATCTGGTTTGGCATCAGCCATGATGAGACACTTATTAATGAGACACTTGCAAATAAGGAGCTGAACTTTCAAACTATGTGTGCAGGTTTTGTTCAGTGCCACAGTCCCTGCAGATACCAGTGTCCTGCACACAGGATTAGATACTCCATCTAGAGCTTAGATGGAGGGGACTTGAAATCAGTCTGCTCTCAGAACACAAAGTGTGTGTCACCCACTGTCTCACTTACTCATTAGACAGGAACTCAAACCAAGTGAGGTTCTGCTGGGAAGAATCGCTGCCTTCTTGCACACAAGCTCTCTGCTTCACCCTGGGCAGGGAAAAGGCATCAGACACAGCAAACAACACAAGAGCAGAACTTCTGGGTCAGCTGAAACTCTCATTTTCTAGATGGGGCAGGAATATTTTTGGCGTTACCGAGGAGGCACATGAAATGTTCCTTCTCCTTGCAATTCTACCCTGGTTTCACTGGAATAAATCAGTGATTCTGTACCCTGGGGATTTGCCCCTCAAGGGACCAAGTGTGTCTTTGCCAGGTGTGTCTTAGACAGACCTGTGACCTCCCTACATGTCTCAGACACACTTACCCATGGTAATGTTTCAGCTCCTGAAGTACCTTCTGGACAATTAACCTACCAAGAATGGGGAAAGAGAAAAGCAAGGGATTAGAAAATATCCCACAAAGCTTCAGGTGCTGGTTTATGACCAACTGCTCAGGTGTGCCCCAGCATGGAGTGGGCTCTCCTTTGCTGTTGCATCTCCAGTAGCTCAGATACACTAAAAAATCTCCCTCATCTCAAACCAGCCAGGACTGACAATACCTACACGTGGTCTGGGGACACGTGGTCCTTCTCCAGCATCTCCAGAGCAGGGGGTTCAACACCTGGAACACAAAACACTCTCAGCAGGCATCCTGGTTTGCCTTTGCAGAGCTGCATCTTGCAATCTATGCAACTGGACCCTGTTAATCTTGCTGGACTCCCACTCAGTCTTGATTAGTGAGGAAGAAATGCCAGGAGCAGTTAGGGAAGGAGATTCTGCTCTAAATTTCTGTGAGGGAAGTCAAGGCTACATCTCTTTTCTGTGTTACCCCTCCCCTTCCTAGTCTGCATTATATTTGCTGCTGAGGATCCTGCTTGCAGTAGGGTAGGAGCTGGTACCACCCCAGAGCCCTTCCCCATGACAGCCAGCCTCCCCTCCGCTTCCCAGGCTCTGAAATCACTACATTTTTCTCCAGGGCAATCCTCACAGGTGGGACATGAGTAGGGAGTGAGCAATGCACTGGCCAGGGAGGTTATGTGGCAATGGGGATGGGCACTGCTAACCAGGGCCAGACTCAGAACCAGCTTGGCTTTGTATTTCAGGAGCTCCTGGGACCACGTGGAAGGGAAAGCAGAGGCTGTCCACGCTTCCAGAGGCTACAGCTCCAGTTTTTTAATCTTCTTAATCACACCTTGAACCCATTTAATGGCATGAAGTCTATACCAACCTTCCACAGGTGGAAGAGAAGTGTTGAAACTGAGAGGTATCTGGGGGGAGGCAACGGTCTCACAGGCTGATGGGACAGACTTGGACCTCAGTCTCTTCCCATTGCTGACACATTTCTGGAGGAGTAAAAAGTCACAGAAATCTGTGGTACTTTGTGCACCAGGTGAGCCTCCATCATGGCTGATTCCTCACCCTTTCCCTCTTGTTCTGTCAAGGTTATGATGCAGGACACCATTAACCCCACCTATTTGTTGGCTCCAGGAAGGCTGGAGCAAGTGAGACTTGTGCCTGAAACCTTCTTAGGCACTTCTCACTTTTACTGGACATGTAGCATTGTGATGCAATTGTCCTTTTAATATTGAGTCTAAAGGTATTCCCCACAGCAAAGCACTGTCTAAGGGGTGTGTGACACTGCTGTCTTCAACTACCTGACAGAGGATTAGAGAGAAGGCAGGGCCAGACTCTTCTTAGAGCTGCAGTGACAGGACAAGACACAACAGGCACAAAGGAAGGGAAATTCCAGCTAAATATATGGGAAAAGAGGGCTGTACTCCAGGCAACTCCCACGGCCTTTATCCCACAAGATGGGGCAGTTTATCTGAAAGCCCATCCTTGCTGAGATTCCTGCAGACCTCCTGGTTCCACGCTGGCATTGAAGGAGTCCAGCCTGCAGCTGACACCTGTGTATGCTGCTTTCTGCACCCCCAGCTTGCCCTGCTGCCCCCATGCCCAGCCCTCCACACTCACCACCTCCTGCAAGCTGGGGCTGCCCACGAGCTCTGGGTGCAGCGGCTCTATCTCCACTTTGATCACTGTGCCACCCTGGCTGCTGCTCCAGGCAGCCCCTTTGGGCAGCTGAAGAGACACATGAGGCTGGAGGCAGGACTGGCTCCTCTTCTCCACATCGTCCTGCTCTGGGTCACTGCCCAGCTCTGTGACATCCAGGCTGAACCTAAGCAGGGGACAGGAAGAAGCCTCAGAGCGGAGCTGAGCAGACCTGATGCACTGTGCGTGGCACAGCCCCTGCAATGCCCCTGGCTGGGTGCTCCTAACAAGCTTATAAAACTGGGACAAGGAGGCTCCCCACAGCAGGCACGTTGGAAAGAAAAGGACAGGAAGTGTCAGCCTGGACACCGAGCCCTGAGCCTGTTAAAAACAGCCTCTCTGGCTGTCACCAGTGAGTCCCCAGCTCCCTGGTCACCCGGGATGTTTAGTGCTGGATGGCTCACACTGATCTCTTAGCAACCCCTGAGACTGTGCAGCCACCCTGGCAGCAGCCTGTCCTGCGTGCCCCAGAGCTGCTGCCCTGTCAGCTGCCATCCAGGAAAGTCCCTCTGGGCATTCAGAAGTGGCAGATGATGTTGTTTATCACATCACCACTGTGGCATCATGCCATAAATCCTGCTCCCACCAGGGCCCAGCTTTGAGGAAGGGAAAAAATTATTTTCTAGAAAATGAGGGGTGGACCAGCTCCCCCAGTGCCTCAGTGTCCTGCACACCAAGTGCTGTTGCAGTGCCAACAACACAGAAGCAAAATGATGGATAAAGTTCAGTGGAAAATCTTAGTGTCTGCATTGGTTCTGTCTGCAGATCACCGTCGCTTCGTTCCTGCTGCCACAGGCAGGCTTCAGGAAGCATTTGCTTAGGGAACAGTGGGGTGTATTCCCCTTCCCTGGCCCCCTGCTCACACGTGCTTCATCACCCAGCGAGAGACAGAACGTGTCCCTGACACCAACAGCCTCTCTGTGCCACTGTTACTCATGTGTCTGTTACAGCATAAACTGTGAATGATCCATGGCACATGGGACAACAATGGGTCTGAGAACCAAAGTCTGAGCTTGATAAAGGACTGCCAAGATTGCAGGCTGAGATAATTTTAGGGTACCGTATAAGGACGGGAGATAAAAATAGTCCTTGCTGGCTCGCACCTAAATCCCAGTCAGCTGGGAGATCAATACATTTGTCAGTAGGGAAAGCATTCCTGGAGGAACCTGGAGCTCAAGGCATTCATGTGGCAGGAGCAGAGGATGGCAGGAATGCCAGGCCTGACTCTGCTCCCAGGCAGAGCTCAGCACAGTGCTACAAACACAGCCTCCCCTCTGCACCACGTGGAGGGCAGAGGGCTGGAGGACAGCACAGTGCTTGCAAGCACAGGCCCCACCAAGCCAACTCACAGACAAGAAGAAAAAGAAATTGAAAGAGCTCTCTTAATCCTACTTTGATGGGAAAAATTCCCTTTGAGCCAGAGGATGGAGGTCATCGGGGCAACTGATGCTGTTCAAGATTCCCTGCAGACATAAAAGAGAGATCCTCTTCCCGGCCCCAACACAAGAGGGTTTTCCCACTTCCAAGGAGACATTAAAGCCTCTTGCTGCCCTAGCACTTCTACATCCCACCCAACATGAGCAGTGAGTGTCCAGCTGCTCTGGCAGATGCTGACAGGTGAGGGAGACCAGCCAGCAGCGTCTGGAGCTGAGAGCAGTGTGATGCTCAGCCTCACACCTCCACTGCACTGTGCACATCAAATATCACTCGCACTCCCTCCATACCTGCGCCTGCAGTCCACGGGTGACAGAGGGCTCTCCCAGCTGTGCCTCCGGGAGGTGGATAGAGATCTCACCAGTGTGGGGAAGGAATCCTGGGCCTCCTGCAGGTCCAGCTCATTGTCTGCCTCTGCAGGGTGCTTAGAAGTGCTGGTACCATCATCTGGCATGGCTGCACAGGAGCACAGGTGGCCTTTGTTCAGAGAACGACAGTCGGCCTTGCCGTAACGTACCGAGCAGGAAACGGGATTGGAAAAAGCAACATCCACAGACAGTTTGCTCAGAGCCCTTGGTCTCTCTTCCAATGAGCCAAGGGCAGACACAGTCTGGGATCCTTGCTCTGGCTGTGCTGCCATGTCTGGCGCTGGTCTGGCAGACGGCAGGCTCAGGAGTCCCAGATCTTTGTAATACTCTGTGCCGTGGAGAGCAGAGTCTGAGAGGAGATCCTCCGTGCTGCTGTGCAAGTCTGCTGCTGGCACATCCAGCTCTGTGGAAGAGGAGTCCTCCTGCAAAGGCAGCACAAATCCCGTCTGAGAGCCTCACACCAACCCTGCAAAGAGGATGCCTCCCATGCAGAAACTGGGGTGCAGAGCAGGGCCAGACTTGCAAGTGATTTTCTAATAGTCATCCTCCCCTGCTGTCCCTCACAGCAACATAACCTTACATTCCTTGACAATCTGGATCAGTACCACTTTCCCCCATTCCTACTCCACCACAAACCCCTCTGGATATGGTGCTGACCACCCAGTTTGCTGCCCCTGGCCTCTGCCTTGCATGGTGGTAGCAGCAGGAAGGAGAACACTTGCCTTCTCTTCAGCCATGCTGGTGCAGAAGGAATCATCCTCAGCGATCAGGGATGGGAGGAAGCTTTTGGGGGTGGGATACTCCAAGGCAGGGCTGTGGTGATCAGTGAATTCCCGTAAGCACGGCTTGCAGTCAGAGCCTGTGAGACAGAGAAGGTCTCAGCAGGTGACCGGACATCTGGGAGGTGTGTAAAACCAGCTGCACACCCCCAGGTGACACCAGGCAGTGCTGAAATGCTCCATGTGCCCTCTGCTCCTTCACAGACAGGCAGTGCCAGGCAATCTCCAGACCACAGCAGCCTTGATCCTGTAGGAACCTGGTGCAGGGATTTCCTGCCAGCAGAAACCTCATCCCTCAACAGAAACCACATCCCTGCAGCATGGGCAAGGGGACAGACCCAGCTTGCACTGTCCCAGCCAGACCCTATGCTGCAGAGACTTTTTCCACAGTAAAAGAATTAAGCACATTTTGATGTCTGTTATTGACATTATGGACCTTTAAATCAGAAATCTAGGAATAAAAACTGACGGTACCGACAGTGGTTTTATTTTAATCCATAAGGAATAAAGGATGTCTGGGTGGGTAATAAAGGATACTGGGAGGCAAAGTGGTGGCTCCAGACAACACTAAATATGCAGAGCAATACTGGGAGCACATAATTCTCCTGGTTCCGGAACACTCGTCTGGATTTTCCCCAGACAGGAGTGTGAACCTGAGTGTTCATACACCATCTGATAACTCATTGAGAAACCAAAGGTCTGGAAGTGTTTTGTGGTACAATAGATGGTGCAGCTGACTGAAGCACATTCCCGTGGAGGAGTCACACTGTAAACCTTAGCCACAATCCCTGAACCATTGCATGACTCATGGAGGCTTTTTATTCCTTCGAGACACACACAGCTGAGGCAAAGGGCTGAGGCAAAGGGAAAAAAGCCAGGCTGTTGGCTGAAGCACTGTGGTGGTTCTCTGAAGATGCAGAGAACAACAGCAAGAGACTGTAAGCAGCTGTATCTATCCAATGGGAAAAACCAGCAGGAAACTGCTAGAAACCCATCACACTCCAGGAAAATCAAGCATAAAAACATTAATGTAAGGAAGACATTGTTAAAATACGCACTCTTGGAAAGCTTGCATCCTGCTGTGGATTATAAAGCTACACAATTCAGCCAGGAATTGCGTGGTGCCAACTAAAAAAAGGCAGCAAACGTGAGGGAGAGTTTGGAGGTTTGTTCCTTGGATCCCGCTGCACGCTGCAGATGCCAGATTTTCTGTTTTAAGGAGCATTTGGTGTGTTCAAATGTCTGTGATGGTTTCAAGTGAAGGACTATAAATAATATAGAAAGAAAACACTTCTGAAGGCACTATTTTAATTAAGGGGTTTCTAGCTACAAAACCAGGGAAAATTTAAAACAGGCTTTCTAGTAAGGCTGTAAAATTTACTTCACATGACATTTTTAATGAATAGACCAATTCTTGCCCAGGATGTCCCTGAGCTGCATCTGCAACTGGCAGAGATTTAGTGAGCTATTAAACATCACCTTTTGCTTTCCTCAGTGCACCTGGATTCAGCTTGCAATCAAAACTTAGCATTTTGAAGTGAATACACCCTTGAACCAGCGCAGATTTTGGCATGAACTTGTAGGAAACAGCAGCCAAAGCTCTCAGCAGGCAGTGAAAACCACTGAAGCCCCCAAACAGGTTGGGATGATGGCTAAGGTAGAACGGACCCACGGGGAGCAACCAGAAGGTGGGGAGCATCCCAGGGAGGTCAGGACAGATTCCTGGTGGTTCCCCTCATACAAATCCAAGGAAGGACGAAGAAGGAGATTCCCTGCTCTCGCCATCCCCTCAGCGGCAAACTACCCACAGGGAAAGCAGCAAAGCCCTGGGAGGCAGCGGGAGCTGACAAGGGCTGTGGCCTGACAGAGGCCAGAGCCCTGGACTGAAGGTTTAACTAAAACAAGGAGATTTTTCCTCCCAAGCAGTGTCCAGCCATCCCGCCAAGGCTACTCTGGGCCTGCACCAAGCTCCATGCAGCCCTAAAGTGGATCCCTGGAACAGAGTCAGCTCCTCGGAGGCCTGGAAAATATTCCCAGTGCTCTGCCTGTGCCATGCAGGGCTCAGGATTTGGCCAAAGCATAGACTGCAGTCAACAGACCCGGTCCAGACCCACCAAAGGACTTAAATCCTCCTTGGAGGCTTCAGACACTCGGTTCAACACGCGATAAATCAGCCCCGCCGCGAGCGCGGGGTCGAGGCAGCGGCACACGGCGGCGGCCCTGGGGACACCATTTTAGGCAATGTGTGAGCACCAGCCACGGCACCGCCGGGCTCCCGCTTCAGAGACCGGGCTGGCACCATGCAGGGAGCAAGGGGGTGATGGAGGAGCTCATGGGGAAAAATGCCTTCAGGCGTCAGGTTGTGGGATGACGGGCAAGGAAGTTCGAGCATGGAGCGCACGCAGGAAGGAGGCAGGTCTGGGGGGGCTGTGAACATCCCATTATCAATGATCAAGGTGGTTGCCAACGTGTCAGCGAGTGTGGCAAACTCTGCTTGAGTCCTTGCGACATTGAGTCTCCCGTACTCTGCCCTCAAGCCTGTCTGGAAGGAGCCAGGCTCCAGCATGGTGGCAAGGGGACAGGGAATCTTGGCCCCCCCAGGCTCTGGCAGACAGCAGCAGTCACCTTTCCTCAGCTGAAGCTGGAGATGGGATAACAAAATGACACTTTCAAGAACAAATGCTGTTTGCTTTAGGAGAACATTAAGCAGATTAGGTATTGCAGTTGCTTAATTCGTCTCTGGCTAGAAACCATAAAAGGTTATTGCTTGCAGGGAGCAGCCTCCTCAGAGGAATTCCCAGGGCCGAGCTGGAGAGGAAGCATCGCTCTCTGGGCTGGGATGGTTCCTGCACTTTGCCAGAGCTTCCCATGGGTGAAACATGATGACTCTGGGCTGCTGCGTGGGGAGGAAGGAAGCAGTGACAGGCATCCACGGCATGTGACAGTCTGGGATGATCCCAGGGGGTTTGATGCTATGGGGACAGCAGGATCAGGTGGCTGAGCTGCTCTGGCTCAAGGATGAAGGCTTCATGCTGTTCTAACTGTGCCCAATGTCACTGGGATTGCAACAGAGATTTTAATAATTCCAATTCAGACCTCCACTCAAACCGTCCCTCCTCTAACTGGTGACACATTGGTCACTGGAGCTGCACCCTTAAGTGTCACAGCAGGTGACAGCACCAGAGCAGCCAGCACTGGAACAAGCCCTGCCATCAGTGTCCCATCCTCACCTGCCTGTCCCTTGCCGTGGTGCAGGATGCTGCATGTCCCCGAGTGACCCTGGAGCCAGGCTGGCGCTGGCAGGGGACACGTCAGAGGAAAACATGGACGTGTGAGCTCTGGCCACACCAGTCACATCCTCCAACATCAAACACTGTCTGCATTCCCACTGGGGAAAGACCACACCAAACCCGGCAGGACAGAGGCACTGGGCAGTTCTGCTCCATGAAACAATCCCAGGAGGAAGGAAAGACGAGAATGTCCGGGCATTTCCCAGCAGTCAGGGATAGAGACTGTTGGGAAACCACAGAGAGCATCACGGACAACAAATGAAAACTGTTTCATCTTGCCCTGACCCACCCCTGCCCTCCTGGCCCCGCAGCGGCTGCCCTTCACATATCCTGTTGCAGGGTGTCCAGAGCTATAGGGAAAAACCTCTGGAAAGCAAGTGCTGACTGCCTGTGCCAAGAGCGGCTGCAGCACAGTCACTCGCCTGGCGTGGGCCCCTCATGGGCAGCACTGGCAGCCGTGGGGATTGGCTCTGGGCAGGAGCAGGGGAAGATAAGCAGTCCCACTCTGTAACACACTGTGCAGAGCCACTGCCTTATCACCGCGCTGGGGCCGGGCTCCCAGAGGGCAGAGAAGGGAGCCGGGACTGTTCTCTGCTGCCCCTCAGCTGAAGGGTCTCAGCAGGACTGAGGGGGGCTTGCAGCCCCTCTAATTCCCTCCAAGTCACTGTGCAGGTTCCTGCAGTGGCTCCAGGGGCACTGAGGGAAGGGTCCACACGGACCAGTGAGTGGCACACTGCAGAATACCCGTGTGGGAGAGGGGCTGAGCAAGACCTGAGCATTTTGTGCCCAAGCACAAGGCCCAACAGGACAAACTGTTCTGCAAGCACCTGCTGAAGAGAGCTGGCCGTACCCAGGCCCTCTCCAAAGCAGGCAGTGCTTGGGAGCACTGCCTGGCTGATCCATTTATTAGAGAAATCAGCCCACTTGAGCCTTCCCAGCCAGCCCATACCGCCCAGCAGGCATGGCACTGGGGAGGCTGGAGCGGGGTGTCCAGCCAGGCTTGGGGCAGCTGCTGGGGGCTCACCGCACATCACAGCCTGCAGGACCCCCTGCCTCCTGCTCTGAATTAACCTTTCCTCAACTGTTCCGTTTGGATCTTGGTCTCCTACACATCCACACCAGATGGGAGTGGGTGGGGAATAATGAAGGAGAAAGAGGAGCCGAGCTCTGATGCTGCAGGTAAAGGTACCCAAAAGCATCAGCCTGAAGGCAGTGTTTGCTCACAAGGACACAACAAGTGTCTGGCTCCTCCAGGACTGCAAATGTCCTGCTTCCCGAGGCTCTCACTTCCTTTTTTCCAAGTCACGGCACTGCATGCAGAAATGAGGCCAGTTCACACCAATTGCTGCCATTTCCCACCCCTGCTGCTAGACACCGTGAAGCCCAGCCAGGGCCACCCAAACTGCCAGGGCTCCGGACACGGGGGCTCTGCTCCTCAGCCCACACTGAAAGACTGAAGGAATCTTTTCCCCCACATCTGCTCAAACACCAAACTCTGGCCAGGCAGCGTGCAGAGACAGCTGTCTGCAAGCACCGGGACCTCCAGCTCGCTGCCAGCCACGAAACAAACTTATTACAAAACCAAAAGGCTGATATTTAACCCATTACCCAGCTCCTGGAGGCAATTAGGTGCCTTGAAAAGAAGATTAAATGGAAGGAAAAATGTTAACCGCCACTTAAGGCGGTGTCCCCTGCAGGGAGGAGTGGGGGACACCTCAAAACAAGCTCTGCCCGGGCCCCCGGGGCTCTTTGGTACTTGCTCAGTTCAGACAAGCTGTCCCAGCCACAGCCCAGCTCCCAACACACACTCACCCCCTGTCCCCACAGGCCATTACCTCGCTTAAAGGACCATCTCTTCTTCCAGCGCTTGGAAAACGATGGCCAGGAGTGGTTGAGCAGCGAGTCTGACATTTGGGAGCCCCGTGCAAGGTACAGCCCCGAGCAGGAGACGCCGGCACGGAGCACGGCAGAGCTCAGCGCGCTCTAAGGCAGCGCTGCAGGCTGCAGCCCAGGGGCTGCCAAGGGGGGAGTGGAGAAGCCAAGTGTTTTGTCAGAAGTATCAGCTGATGGAAGCTGTAGCCAGAGAGAAATTCCTGCTCCCTGGCTTTCCCACCTGTGTGCAGGTCAGTGACTTCCTACAGCTGGGCCTGGGGATTAGTGGCCTGGGAGCACACACAGCTCCTGAGTGCTGCTCCAGGCTTGCAGACAGAAACAGAAAACAAGCTGTTAACACACCACAGCCCCCCTGCCCTCTGCCAAAGCCTTCCTGCTCCATTCACGGCTGTGAGCATGACAGACTGTCACCTTTCAAGCACTTCTCACCTGGCTAACAGTCACCTTCACCTTCAGTGAAGGGTCAGAGTTGATACTTACAAGGCTTGATGTCTTTACAAGTCGTTTATGAAGGCTCACTATTTACACTTTTTCTCATTTTCAAGTGCAGTGGCAGAGCCTTTGCAAAGGACTGCAAGAGACCTCATCCATCCACAACATCAGCATCATCCTGCAGCTCACAGCAAGTCCGAGTCCCCTGGCAAGGACGTTTCTCCAAGCCCTCCTCAGCTTTCTCACACAGGGAGGCAGGTGGGAGCAATCTCAAACTGCCCCAAGAGACCCAACTCCTACCCTCCAAGCTCACTGCTCCCAGCTGGCACCAGCCCCACAGCCCAGACAAGCGGCAAACTTCTCTCCCAACCCCTCAGTTAGGCTGAAGAAGCCAGGTTTAACCCCAGTGCAGCTCCTGGGCTCTGGGGCCAGACCAAAACTCCTCCCTGCTGTTCAGCTGATGCCTGTGGTCTTGCTGAGCAGAGCCCAGCCAGTGTGGGAATGACCACAGGTACCTCCACAGCTTGAAGCCCAGGCTGGGCTGGTGATACACAAAAGCAGGTGTCAGAAAGCATTTTTCTTGCCTGGTCACAAACCCCAAAGTGTCACCTGCCCAGTACAGCCTTGTCTACAGCCCTGTGGGATTTGGGGTCCCAGGCATGGACCCCTCTTGTGCACAGCCCAAACCCAGCTTTGTGCAGTACCAGGGTGTCTTTGCAAGCATTCAGCAGAGGCCAAGAGCAGCACCCAAAGGGTGCCCAGCCAGCCCAGCACTGCCCCAGAGCCTGCCATGATGACACCTGGGGGTTAAATCCTGACCTCATCTCACAGCAGAGCAAAACCCCCTGTAGGTTGAGCGTCCCCAGTCCATGTTTTGCACTGAAGCTCGTGCAGGAGGGAGGCTGCACCAAACCCAGCAATGGGACTTTTGGCTTTTAGACAAGCTGCTTTCTCACAAGGCCTTGAGGAAGGTGAGTGACAACCCCGCTGTTGTGGGATGGAGCTCGTGCAAAGAGCAACTTACCCTGAGGGCTGGAGGCATCTCTGTGGCAGGTTCCTCGTGCTCAGATGTGACAGCCCCAGCTCCTTGTCCAGCTGCTGGAGCAGAGCGAGGAGCGGAGCCTCAGCGGGGAAGCAGCGGCCATGAGGGCGGTTTGCTCACGGGGGCCGCTGGCTCAACCCTCTCACCGCTTCCCCTTTCCGACGGCACAAACAAACCCACCCCTCGCATGCTGCAGCTCCCACCGCAGCGCCCCAGTGCCGCTAGCTCCCACCCTCGCGGGGCTCTGGGCTCTGCAAGGGTCCAGCAAAGCCAGCAGGAGGGCTGTGGACCCCGAGGCAGCCGGGCAGGGGCCCTGGGAGCCCTGAAGGCACGATGGCTGCGATGAGCAGCTATTGCCGCAACTGCTTCCTGTTCCCTTCGGGGAAAAACCGCTGTGTGAGCGCTGAGAGCCCCGCACGCCCACCCAGCCCAGCCCCTGGGCTCCTTGCACCAGGCTCATTAGCCTCCTACACACGGCTCCTCCTAATGAGTCCCTGGTCTTTGCTGTCATGGTTTGACCTCATGGAGAAACAGGGACCCCAAAGCCCAGCGGGTCGGTCTCGGGCAGGGTGAAGTGATAGCACAGCATAGAAATGCCTGTAGGGGCCATATTCACCTGTACAGGAGAGAGATGAAGACTTCAGCTCCAAGCTTTTGGCCAGCAGACAGAGCCCCTGGCATGGTCCAGGCCTGGGTTTGTTGGCACAGCCATTCCCTCCTTCCCAACAAGCCCCGTGGGCTGAGGCACACATGCTTCTCATCCCAGAGCCCCGAGCACTCACCAGCCTCAGCCAAACCCTAATCAGAACAAGAACCACTCACACTCCAATTACTCAGAGACCGCAGCCTTGGCAGCACTTAGAATAGCAATTACCCTGTGCTCCAGGAAACCACAAGAGCAAAAAGGAATTAAGGTTTAATTTCTCTGAAGTCCACAAGAGCTCGATTAGCATCAGAGATCAGGGCAGCTCCTAAACGCCAGGCAGCTGCTCTGCCTGATGGGATGGTGAGTTGTCCTTGGCTCAAACAAGGACGGGCTCTTTTCCTCCTGCCATGTGTCTGACACGGCTTGGGGAGTGCCGAAACTGAGCAGTGCAGGCAGCCTGGAAGAGTGATGAGGGATAATAACAAGAGGACTGTCCGAGCCTCAGCAGCCTCCCCACAGCATCCCAGACAGCCCAGCGGGAAGCAAACCTCCCAGGACAGCAACTTCAAATTTTGTGGCTTTGCTTATTTTTGCATTTTAGGATCCCCAGCGAACAAGCCTGTGCCAGAAACAGCTCCAAAACATCTTAAAATGCTGGTTTGTTTATGATCATTCTTGCAGTGAGAGAATTCTGGATAGGCTTAGAAAAAAACGGCACTGATGGGGCCTTGAATGCTGTGTCCAGTTCTGGGCCTCTCACTGCAGGAAGACATTGAGGGGCTGGAGGGTCCAGAGAACAGAGCTGGGGAAGGGGCCGGGGAGTCAGTCCTATGAGGGAGCTGGGAGAGAGGTTCAGCCTGGAGAAAAGTGGGCTCAGGGGGATCTTCGGGCTCTGCACAACTCCCTGACAGGAGGGGGCAGCCCCCACCTCGCTGGTGCAGCTGATCAGGAGGGAAATCTTGGCTCTGGTGGAACAAAGCCAGGTTTAAGTTAGAACACCTCCAGAGGGGCCTGGGCAGGACAGGAGGCTCCTGGGGCACACCCAGTTACAGCACCTCCAGCACAGGACAGGGATGGGGCTGATCCTCTGCCTTTGATGCTTTAACAACAGCAGCGAGGAGCCTGTCCCCTCCAAGGAGAGAACACCTGGTCCATGCCCAGGAAACAACAGAATTTCATCACAGAGCCACAGCTCTCGATGCTCCAGAAGGAATCCTGGCACCAAAATTCACCCAATGGCATCAGAGGCATCACCCCAGAGCTTCGAGGTGAGGACAGGGATCACCAGAGCCATCAGGTAGAGAGAGGAGTTCCACTGGCTTCACACTACAAGCCTACAGCTGGTTGAGCTGTGGGTTTTGGTTTTTTCCTTAACACCGTTTATTTTGCAGCTTATTCAAAGGTATGAATTTAGTGCTTTCTCCACGGCAAAGCAGCCTTCAGTGCTGCACAGACAGCAGACACAAAATGAACAGTTATTCTTGGATAATTTATTCAGAATTTTAATATAAACAGTTAATTGTTCAATATTCTGACACACAGCAATGATTTTTTTTCTACTATTCAAAGATTTTCTGTACATGTCACTGCTTGGCTCTTAGATATGAAAACATTGAAAAAATAAATCAAGGGGGAAGGTTTTTCTCTTTTTTCTTCCTTTTTTAAAAAACATGGCACATTTGATCCTTTATTTCAAACAAGAGGTATCTGCAGTACTATGTGTATTCTGGAATCTTAGATACACAGAGGGAAAGGTGGGAGCAGCAAGAATGAACTGGGAAAAAAAAATAAAAACCCCAAGACTTCACAGAACATCACCTAACATGTAACTGAAACTATCTGTGGTTTATTTAAGTGAAGCAGAAAGCATTTGCCTTGGGCTGTGTTGGATGAAGCTGATGTCCAGTTCTCCCATCCATGAGTGTCCTCAAATACAAACCAGTTTTGATACTCCGAGAATGAAATCATTCCCCTAACTAAAGCAAAAGGTAATGATTTTCCTGCTTAAATAACATTCTACCTCTGTAGATTTAGAAGTGGCCTTTCTAAAATTCTCCATCAGTTTTCACGGGACTCGGTTACAGTAGAAGTGGGGATGGTGGAAGCATTGGAATGCTGCTGGGAGAGTCTGGATTTACAGAGCTTTGGTGTCGAGTCCAGCTCAGAGCTCTCAGGTGAAGAGACCTCAGCTCAAGATTTACTGGTGCTGCTGGGACTGACCAGGGGCTGGGGCTCAGCTAAGCAAGAGCCCACATTTAACCTGCACTGATGGCTCCTCTTTAGCTGCCAGGACCACTCCAGGTCCTCCCAGACACCACACCCTGTTCCCAAGGGATCTTTCAGGGCTGAGAAAGGAAACTATTTACCACCAGTTGGAACACTGGAGTGGGAACAAAACCACTGCCAGGAACAGAATTTCTGACTGATTGCAAATCTGTTGGCAAAAAAAAATAACAACACCATAGGAGTTAATACTAACTTTATTATACAATATTTAAAAAGTCATTTCTCTACCTGTCCCCTTACAGCTTGCATTGTGCTGCAGTGAATTTACCCAAACTGCAAGAATAAGTGCTTCCTTCCAGGAAGGACAAGCAAATTCATTTTAAAAAGAAATACACATTTAATGACAGCAGATTTGCTAAAAACGGTAACTTTAGAGCTGCTTTTCAACAGTCAGGTTCCTCCAAAAGTCAGCTGGATGATTGGCTTCACTCTTGTGATGCTCCTAACGAGGCTGAACACGTCAAGGCTTTACACCGACACTCACGGACAGAATCCAAGCAGAGGGAACACAGAGCCAAGCAGAGGGTAATAAAAAGGCCAAATTCCATTAAGTTCATACAAATACCAAACTAATCTTATGTTGAATTTCACAAAGTAACTATTTCTTGATTCCAACCCATTCAGCAGTTCCTTTCCCTGGACCACAGGACACTCCGAGGGGCGAAGGCTCTTTGGGCAGGGCCGGGGTTCCTGCGAGTCCCCGGCTCCGAGAGGATCACAGGGTTCATCTGCAGCTCCGAGCTCCCTCCAGGCTCTGAGCCGATCGATCCCACACGGATCACGGGAGCACCTGGCACAGCCTTGACAGTAAGGTTTTATGGCACAAAGATATTTTACGTTCTGGCTTGTAAAACAAGGTTCCAGTCTTGGTAGCAGGAAGGGCCCAGGACACCTCAGGGTCCGTCTTTGTGTCACAGTGGCTTTGAGAGGGAACTCAACTGCCTCCCTCCCTCCCTCCTCTGAAGCAGAGGCTCAGCACCCTTCTCACTCCTGTCATTTCCTATTTGCCTTCAGCACAGTCAGCTCAGTAACACAAGAAGCGACTTTGAGATTTATTTTTTTTCCAAAGAGATACCAACACTATAACCAACAGACTAAAATTAAGCAAAGTGTCCCATCGCTATAATACAAATTTAGGAGGAAAGATATAAGCTACCCATAAATTAAGAGTACCCTTTAGCAAACTAAAAGCAGCCTCTTCATACCCACACAGCTGCTTTACCATCATTGCTGCAGCGTGGTCTAGTTCCCATCACCTTTCCCAACCCAGTGCTGGCACAGAGTTTATGTCTGAGCTCTTCTATTTTACAACACAATAGAGTATTTACAAGCAGCCAAGACAGACACGTTCCTAACCCAGCAGCCAAGCTTTGCAGCGCTGCGCTGGCCCACGAGAGAAGTTCCAGATTGGCAAGAGCCGTTCAGGAAGTGGCAATCGAGTTTAATGTGGAAACCTGTCTGAGAAACCTCTCCAGCCTCGCACTTCAGACATTTTCTCAGTGGAAGCTCAGCAGAGCTGAGCATCTTGCTCCTCCTGGTTCAGAGTGAGTTTCTGGCTACGTGGTGGTGCCAGACTGTGCCCAGGAGGCTGCAGCTGCTCCTGGGCAGGCTGAGGGGTCTGTCCTGCTGCCCCGTGCTGCGAGCGGGGCATTCTCTGCCCACAAAGGGCGGGAGCCAACCCTCCAACAAATACCAATGCAAGGAAAGAAAGAGCTTCCCACTGCTGGCTGCCCTGCTCCAGCCATCCCACCTGATTTCAGTGTTTGGCTCCTCCTAAGCAGCAGCAGCAGCTGTAGCAGCAGCGAGTGTTGTGCTTCCACTGCAGCTGGGGAATTCTGCCCCATAAGGTTGTGGCCGGAGCAAAGAGCAACAGCTGCCCCAAGGAAGGCTCAGCACAGCGCCCCTGCCCGGGCTGGGGTCCCTGGCAGCACCCCAGAGGTTTCAATAGCACTTGAGTCTCCACTTGCAGGAATCAGCGAGATCCAAGTGAGGCATTCGGGCATCCCTGGGGCGAGGATCTTCCAGCAGCAGAGACCGAAGTGTCGGCTGTGAGCCAAGGAAGGATTTCCCAGCAGTGGGAGCTGGGCTTTGTGGGTGATGTTCATTTATCCTTCCTAATTCTACAGCTGAGTGTGATCTCTAACAGCCACGAGCAGCAACCACTAGTGTTATTTGTTTTACAGAGGAGAAACACGATACCCTCCCCACTGGTACCACACGCCTTCCCTCCCCCTGGGCACAAGGTAGGAAGGATGAGTAACCTTCACACAGTGCTGGGTACAAACAACCGCTCCGTTCGGTGCAGGGTGAAGGTGACACTGAGCCATGGGAGGGGACTGCCTGTCCATGGAGCAGCACAGCTCCCAGGCTCGGCCATCCGAGTGTTCAAACCATGTGTACTCACAGGGCCAACCAGTATCAACCGCGTGCAAAAGCCAGACCCAATACGAGGTTCCAAAGTTCCTTCAGGTAAAAGATCTTCTAATCCCACAGTTATGATCACTGCCATTGGAAATGTTATCAAAGCAAGGGTGTGCTGGGAAGGGTTTGTTTCAGGAGGTCACTGGCAGGACCTTGGGTCACCTGTGCGCAGCGAGAAGAGCAGTGACCAAGCCACCCCAATGCAACCCCAACAGCAAGGGCTGGTCCCAGTCCCTGCTCCATGCTGGCACATGCTGATCCAGGAGGAAGCAACCTGCTCCTTTTTAGGTCATGAGTTCACTAAAGTCCAAACATTTATGTGGCTCTTTTTTTTTTTTTTTTCTGTTTTTTTAAATCACAACAGAACTAAGGGATGAGATCAGATCCAAATTTGTAAATGGGTTCATTGGCCACTACTGTTCAGATTAGGGATCAACAGTGACAAGCCATTCTCCTTCCCATTCCCTTCACGAATGGTCCCTGGTATTGGAATCAGCTGATACTGATTTTCCCTGATCCACAATAGGTCCAGACCAGAATATTTTAACAGGTTTAGAGGTGCGTAGTATTAAAAAATATCCTTAAGAAACACTGAGGTAGACTGCACCAGAACAGGACAAAAATAATCCCACCACATCCACCTGCCAAGATTTTGCGGATACAAATTTACATGTTCTGTGTGTTTAAGAAAACAAATTGTTTGTTGCTTTTTTTTTTACAGTGTTTTATATATTAAAATAAATAAAAAAATTCTAATAAGAAAAACTTCTCTTTCTTAGAAAAGTGTGAGAATATGTCTTCTTTCCTGCAGTGTAGTATAGAGCTGCTAAACAGTTACAACTTTGTAAAGCAGAAGAAATGTAAACGAGGCCTTTCGAAATCCAAAGGTTCTCACCCATGTCTGGACTGTGTTTTCCACCCAAATTTGTGGAGCAACCTGTACCCTCCACCTGGGCTGAACCGATCAGCCTCCAGCAGCAAAGGGCCCAACAGCTCCCGGTGCTGCCCAGAGCCTGTTGACTCCCTTTGATGACTCTGGCAGTGCTGTTTTGGCCAGAAGCAGCTGAGGGCAGAGGTTCCCAGCACCAGCTGCACCCCCAGGTGTGGGCTCGGAGAGCTCTTCCCTATGGACTGCAGCCCCTGTGCCTCGCTCACAGCAGCAGCACTGCCCGGGCTGCAGCCACAGCCCAGCCCAGCCTTCCCGCTCTCCGAGCCAGGGCACCTCGCTTTCTCCTGGCAGAGAGCACAAAACAGATCTTGGACTTCTCCAGGAGGAGAAGTGAAGGACTGAGCATCTCTCCCTGCTGCTCGAGCCCCTCCTGCACGACACGGGCCTGCGACATCCATCATCTTCCTTCCCTGCTCCCGTGCTGCTCCCGCCAGCTCTGGCTCCCAGCCCCGCCTGAGTTTCACCATCATTCTCCACCAGCAGGTGCCCATCAGCTCTGTCTTTGCAAACAGCAGCACAACAAAGCGCAGTCCTGACGGCGAGCGCCGACATCCCGACGAGCTGCGTCCCGGGAGTTCTGCAGCGGCAATCTCGGGGAACACGAGGCTGGAGGGAAGCCTGGGAGCAGCAGAGAGGCAGCAAACCACGGTCACCTCCGGCGTGCAGGCCCAGAGCTTTGTGCTCCTCCCTTCAGTGTCCCTTCCTCAGCTCCAGTTCGCGCTCGTCCTCTCTCGCCGGCTGCATCTGCGGCACGGAAGGCAAAGCGAGGGACACGGGGGCAGAGGAGGAGCAGGACTCAAGGCCAGGATGTTCTGTGTCCTTCAGCTCCCAACACCCAAGATGGGGCTTCGACTGGAGCCAGCTGACTGTCTTGTGTAAATCATGAAACTATTACAAAGCCTTGTCAAGTATGAACTGAACATGTGCTTCATCGCTCCTGCAAGGCTAAAATTAGTTCATTCTGAAATCTTTGGACCACTTTAAGACCAAACAATCCCCCAAAACTCTCCCCGCCCCAAAAGGATCATAAACAGTCAATAATTTATATGAAGTTAAAATTTAAACTAAAGACATCTTTAAATATGTTACAACAAACAATATATATACTCAATGCTGTAAGGACAGGAAACTCCGTGTCTCAGGTCAGGGGACTCCTACTTCGTTTGGTCTTGAAAGTACCCACAAATCTCAGAGTTCTGCTCATTTAGCTCCCAGCACATTTTCCTCATTTGTTAATGAGAGAAAACCTGCTCCCAAGAGTCCTCAGTATAAAAATAATCTGTTTAGGATTCAGTCCCTCCAGGGAAATGGGGAAAAAAGATAACTACACACTTCCAAGAAGAGGAAAGCTCCTGTGAGAACAGAGAATCATAGAGTATGCTGAGTTGGAAGGGACCCACCAGGATCACTGAATCCAACTCCTGACCCTGTGCAGGACACCCCGAGAATCCCACCATGTGCCTGAAAGCGCTGTAAGTTGTGTACAAAACCAGAAATGTCTCTTTTGCTATAGGGTACACCCCACATGTTGATACTGCACACACGCACACACACACCCACGCACCCCGGGGGTTTCCCCCCTTGAAAACAAAGTATGAAAGCAGCAGCTATTGGTCAATCTGAGGATCTGGCGCGGCCAACTGATGTGCTGAATCCTTCAGCTGTAGTGGAGAGCCTGCCTGAGAGCCTGGAATTTGACTGGAAATGCTCTTGTTCCGCGCTGCAGTGCTGGAGCTCAGGCACCAGAGAACTTCACGTCTTCTGCTGGCAAACGCGGATGCTTCTCCTTCAGTTGAACTCACACGGTCGCTTCCTGTTGTGAAACCATGGTTACAGAAGGGACAGCAGCCATGGAAACCTCTCCATTTATGTTCACAGATAAGTCCACTGACAACCAGTCAACTTGGCAAAAAAAAAAAAAATTAATCGTAAGATGATTAAAAATCTGAAGAGTTTGTAGATGTGTGTCATACACTGTGGCAGCAATAACAAGAGTCCTGAGATTTGTGGAGGGGGGAAAAAAGCAGACAAAACCCTTGGGCCAAACAGGAAGTGTTAGGAAGGACTTGACCTGGGCATGGAGAGAATCCGCCCATTTTTCTTGCCACCGTTCATGTGAGTGTAAGGGATGTGCTCCTCGTAGTTGCCCTTGAGGGCCATGGAGGGTCCATTGTCCCTCCCCAGCGCTTTGTCCCTCTGTGAGTACGAGGAGGGGTCGAGGGGAATGCTCTCCATGTTCTCGAAGTCCATCTCGTACTCCTCCGTCTCCAGAGGTTTGTTCTCCTCGCTGTAGAAGAAGGAGACCTCGTGGAAGCTGGGGTGCAAGTCCTCCTTCAGCATCTCGATGATCTCGATGAAGGTGGGGCGCATCTTCGGGTTGTACTGCCAGCACATCTGCATCAGGCTGTGCCTGCAGCAGCACAGAGCAGAGTCAGGGGCAGCACAAACAATCAAACAGACCAAGGCTGGCACCCGTGGCACACTCCCCACCACCCCAGATTGCTTGTTCACTTTCCAACCTCCACTTCTGCCTGTAGATCCTGACACTCCTTTTTCTCTATTTCTGTCTAGATGAAAAATTCCTTCCAATTCCTTCAATTGTTCTTAACTTGGCTGCTGAAGGAAACAGGGCTGTGGTTCACACACTATGTGTGTGTGCACATGCACTTACAGCCAGGTCATCCTTTTTTAATTAATTATTTTTTAATTTTAACTCAGCCTGAAAGATAACAAAGCTCCTAAAACTTCAAGGAGAATGGGAGGCTGGGCAGGGGACAGAGGTCCTGTAAACATCCCACCCAAAAGAAAGGCTGCAGCAAGAGGTCACATGTTATCAAACACCATGGAGAAAGAACTCACAAACACAAATAGAGTTTCAAACTAGAGTTTGTAACTGGCCATCAGACAAATGTCCAGCACAGCAGGCTTTTTTCACAGGGATACTCACAAAACATGTTTATTTTATGGCTCTGGAAGTGCTGTTTTGGCCAGAAGCAGCTGGGGGAAGAGGCTACCAGAACCAGAGAGTCACCATCTGTGCTCTCTTTTCCAGCCAGAGCTGCTTTCCCTCACAACTGCTCCAGTGTGACTCCTCACACAGAATCCCAGGATCACTGAGGTTGGAAATGATCTCCCGAGATCATCGAGTCCAACCTTTGACCCACCCCCACCTTGTCCCCCAGCCCGGAGCACTGAGTGCCACGTCCAGTCATTCCTTGGACACCTCCAGGGATGGGGACTCCAGACCTCCCTGGGCAGCCCTTCCCTGGATCACTAAGGATGCTGTGGTGGAATTTCTGTGCGAGGTGCCTCACTAAAGTCTGTTTTGCTCCTCCCCAGTCGAGGAGGGGTTAAGAGGTGCCCCAGGTGAGGCCATCTTTGCTGACCACACTTCAGGCAATTAGATGTGACCTGCTGGGTGTCCCTGCCTGCCCACTTACAGCCTCTCCGGGCAGTTGTCCGGCTGATCCAGGTATCCTCCATCCATGACAAACTTTAGCACCTGCTCGTTGGACAGTCCCTGGTACGGCTGCTCTGCCAAGCTGCTTATTTCCCAAAGGACAACACCAAATGACCTAAGGGAGAGAGAAGGCTCCTGGTGAGAACAAAACATCCTGGAGCCCTCCCAGGGACAGAGTTATTTTGGAAAAACGCACACTTCAAAAGAACACCACTATATTTTTAAGGAAGCGTTTCAAAACAACGTTTTTGTTTTGTCTGTGCTCTGAGCAAGTCACTTTAAACTACGTGTGGTAAAACAAGGAGCTCCTGAGCTGGAATCCATCTGGGATTGCAGAGGACAACTTACCACACGTCGGAGTAGGTGGTGAACACCCCGTCCTTCAGCGACTCGGGGGCCATCCAGCGCACGGGCAGCAGCCCTTTGCCTCCCTTGCGGTAATAATCCGTCTCGTAGATGTCCCTGGTCATCCCAAAGTCTGAGAGAAGCAATTGGGATTGTTAAATGCCTTTCCCTCCATCCTGCTTCTCCTGTGCAACATCTCCAGATGCATGCTGCCTTCCCCCCACTGCCAAAGCCCAGCCTGCAGCCATCTGTCATCTCGTGATTAATGTTCAAAACATTTCCCTTTTCCTGCATTTTTTCTACAGAGTCACAACAGAGACTCCAGAGTTAAATTTTTTGGTGACAGCTTCTACTCTAAACATTATTTTATTCATGCTCTGTAAATAAAACAGAGCTCCCTTTGTCTGAAATCCCACTGCCCTGGCTTTAACTCCAGAGAGCTCTAAAAAATCATCAAACTGTGGGGTTCCAAGTTATTTTAAAATGCTGCATTTACTTATTTATAAAAGGGTTTGGGTTAAAAACTGGGTTAAATTACTTTTAAAAGCCACCTGGCCCAATGACAGGATTATCAGCACTGGTTTTGTTCTAACCAACTCCTTTGTCTTAATTCTCATGGAAGCAAAGACCAGTGAGACAAACCCAGGCAGTTTAGGCTGGAAAGGTAATGAACTTTTAGGACAGAGGTTTGGGAATAAAGAAGGTGAGAAAGCTGCTCTGGTTCTACAGGAGACGTTGTTCTTACTGAAGTCCCCAGGGAAGAAACAGAGGGATGTGCTGCAATTTCCCAAAGGCAGACGATGAGAATCACCCGTGTCTGCCACATTGGTTTTATCAATTCGCTTTTACAACAACCACAGTGCACAAAACCAACTCCTGATCACACAATGGCCTGCGCTGGAAGGGACCAGCAGCACCTACCCCCGATTTTCACAGTGAAGTCCTCTGCCACCATGCAGTTGCGAGCTGCCAGGTCCCTGTGCACGAACTTCTTGGCGTTCAGGTAGGCCATGCCGTCGGCGATCTCGGCGGCCATCTGGATCATCTCCCTCAGTGTCGGCGGTGGCCGCCCGGGGTTATTCTGCAGGAAAAATCACAGTCACAGAATGCTTTGGGTTAGATGTGACCTTAAAGATCATCCAGTTCCCTGCCATGAGCAGTAGTACCTTCCAACCTGGCCTTGGACACTTCCAGCTTCTCTGGGCAATCTCTGCCAGGCCCTCCCCACCCTCACGGCCAAGAACATCTTCCCAATATCAAATCAAATCTACCCTCTTGCAGCTTAAAGCCATTAAATAAAGTAATAAATCCCAAATCAAGTCACTGTTCCACAACAGACTCCCTCTCTCCTGTATTTACCTCAGCTTCAGGTCTCAAAGAGCGGAGGTAACTTTTCAGATCCCCATGTGCCATCAGCTCCATGACCACCAGAGTAGGCTGTCCCTTGGAAACCACTCCAAGGAGGCGAACCTGGAAAATGAGAAATTCCCTCGAGGCTGTGTCCAAACAGAGCAGGCAAAGCCATCATCCCCTGAAACAGAGCTGAGAACAGCCCCACAAGACCTTGTCCGGCTGACAGGTTTAGAAAGAGCAGCAGTGAAACGACTTGGACAGAACGGGTTCTGTGGAATCCAGCAGGGAAAAGATCCCAGCTCTGATGGATGGGCTGCCTCTGCTGTTTTGGCGAGCTGAGGGTCGGGCTCTGAAGGCACTGCAGAGCTGAGCTGCGTGCTGAGGCACCCAGCACTTACCACATGATGGCAGCTGAAGCCTTTCATCACAGAGGCCTCGTTGAGGAACTCGATGCGCTCGCGCAGGCTGGCGGACTCGTTCACCGTCTTCACGGCCACGCGCGTCTCGGGCTCTCCCTTCACGATGTCCTTGGCAATGCCCTCGTACACCATCCCGAAGGAGCCCTGGCCCAGCTCCCTCAGGAGGGTGATCTTGTCCCGTGGCACCTCCCATTCATCAGGGACATAAACTGTGGGCACAGGGGAACAGTTCTGAGCTGAGCAGCTTCTGAAGGACGCTCCTGCAGCAGCCCTGCTTAGTGCTGCCACGCTACAGGGGGGAATTCTACAAAGGGACCAGAAAACCCCACCAAGACAACTCCAACCCCACCCTGCTGCACTGACTGCATGATTGTCATATTTATCATATATTCTCATATTTATCATATCCCTCCTTCATAATAACAACCCCGTGGCCCTTACAGGCCCCAACAATAGAGCAGAACATACAAACACACTTCTCCTCCCTCAAACAATAACATTCCAACAATATTTAAAACATCACTATACTAAAAAAAAAACTTTTAAAAACCCCAACTATTAAGTTTAATTAATCTTTCATCTCAAAACTTTTCCTCATGACTTTCATTCCTATTAACAAGAAATAAGCCCTGGCTGCTCTCACCATCACTGGCACTGATGTACTCGGGGTTGGAGGATGCATACAGGGGTCCCGTTGGTCCTTCAGTTTGTCTGGAAGAGACACAAATTCCTCAGCACTTTGCAGCCTCTGACAGCCTCGAGGTGAGGGCAGTTTGATTAATCCCCAAAGCATGCACCAAATAAACTGTCCCCATATGGAACAAACTATTTCCTGCACTTAAATTAATGCTGTAATCACTATGGAAATTAGAAACTAAACAAAAACTGACTCCCAACAACACAGCAAAACTTTTGGATGTAAGTTTTAGATACAAGTTTCTGGCCAAAACAAGAGAAAATTACACTCACCTCTTTTTCACAAGCACATAAGCAGCTCCAATAATTCCAGCAATTATTATGGCAAAAATAATTGGAACAATGATAACAGCAATATTTGGCTGAGCATTCACTAGGAGAGAAAGAGAGAGTTGGAGGTATTATACAGGTCCAAAATACAAATTTTTTCCTCAATAAAATCTCCCCCCTCAATAAATTGGAACAAATACAAAACCAGAGGCTATTTCAGATCCAAATGTGGGGCTGGTCAGAATGAGAACTAATAAACAAAAGCCATGTGTTTCCAAGTAAATTCAACCGATATATTTGGTAAATATTTAATGACTCCCTGTGGCTCTCTGTGCACTGCTCGCTGCACCCTCCAGAAATAACCCGAGTTTCTGTCAGGGGTTAAATGTCGAAAATAAAATGAACTCACAATAATCAGCCACGTAGAAATAGGTGGGCTCTGTCCAGGAGCCGTTCCCAGCCAGGGAGGTGGCCCGGATGCGCACGCTGTAGTTGCCAGGCTGGAGCCCCCGCAGTTTGCAGCCGCTCTCGCTGGCAAAGTGCTTGCGGGACACGCAGAAATGGGCTTCCTGTGGGGACAGGGGCTGTGCCAGGGCCATCCTGCAGCTCCCAGAGCTCCCTGAGGGCTCCCCGAGAGCTCCCCAGGATCCCTGAAGCACCCAGAGCTCCCCAAGAGCTGCTGCAGCACCCAGAGCTTTCTGGGGGCTCCCCGTGATTCCTGCAGCACCCAGAGCTTTCTGGGGGCTCTCCAGGATTCCTGCAGCACCCAGAGCTTTCTGGGGGCTCCCCATGATTCCTGCAGCACCCAGAGCTTTCTGGGGGCTCCCCAGGATTCCTGCAGCACCCAGAGCTTTCTGGGGGCTCCCCAGGATTCCTGCAGCACCCAGAGCTTTCTGGGGGCTCCTCAGGATTCCTGCAGCACCCAGAGCTTTCTGGGGGCTCCTCAGGATTCCTGCAGCACCCAGAGCTTTCTGGGGGCTCCCCAGGATTCCTGCAGCACCCAGAGCTTTCTGGGGGCTCCCCAGGATTCCTGCAGCACCCAGAGCTTTCTGGGGGCTCCTCAGGATTCCTGCAGCACCCAGAGCTTTCTGGGGGCTCCTCAGGATTCCTGCAGCACCCAGAGCTTTCTGGGGGCTCCCCAGGATTCCTGCAGCACCCAGAGCTTTCTGGGGGCTCCCCAGGATTCCTGCAGCACCCAGAGCTTTCTGGGGGCTCCTCAGGATTCCTGCAGCACCCAGAGCTTTCTGGGGGCTCCTCAGGATTCCTGCAGCACCCAGAGCTTTCTGGGGGCTCCCCAGGATTCCTGCAGCACCCAGAGCTTTCTGGGGGCTCCCCAGGATTCCTGCAGCACCCAGAGCTTTCTGGGGGCTCCTCAGGATTCCTGCAGCACCCAGAGCTTTCTGGGGGCTCCTCAGGATTCCTGCAGCACCCAGAGCTTTCTGGGGGCTCCCCAGGATTCCTGCAGCACCCAGAGCTTTCTGGGGGCTCCCCAGGATTCCTGCAGCACCCAGAGCTCCCTGACAGCTCCTGGGCACTCCCTGCAGCACCCAGAGCTCCCTGACAACTCTCTGGTATTCCTGCAGCACCCCGAGAGCTCCTTGAGGCTTCCGCAGCACCCAGAGCTCCCTGTGAGTTCCTCGGAGCTCCTGCAGCACCCAGAGCTCCCTGACAGCTCCCCAGGATTCCTGCAGCACCCAGAGCTCCCTGAGAGATCCCTGATGGCTCCCTGAGGCTCCTGCAGCACCTCTCCAGCTGGCAAACACACACCCAAGGGCTCAGTCTGCTCCATGTTAGTGGTTTGTGCTGGATTTGTGTTTTGCAGGGCAGTAGGTCAGGTTACAGAGACCAAGTGCCATGTGCTGCCCCAGTTCTCAGTACTGACACTGGGCCTGAACTGGGGAGTGCCACTGTCCCTGTGGCATGGACANAACTCTCTGGTATTCCTGCAGCACCCCGAGAGCTCCTTGAGGCTTCCGCAGCACCCAGAGCTCCCTGTGAGTTCCTCGAAGCTCCTGCAGTAACCAGAGCTCCCTGACAGCTCCCCAGGATTCCTGCAGCACCCAGAGCTTTCTGGGGGCTCCCCAGGATTCCTGCAGCACCCAGAGCTTTCTGGGGGCTCCCCAGGATTCCTGCAGCACCCAGAGCTTTCTGGGGGCTCCCCAGGATTCCTGCAGCACCCAGAGCTTTCTGGGGGCTCCCCAGGATTCCTGCAGCACCCAGAGCTTTCTGGGGGCTCCCCAGGATTCCTGCAGCACCCAGAGCTTTCTGGGGGCTCCCCAGGATTCCTGCAGCACCCAGAGCTTTCTGGGGGCTCCCCAGGATTCCTGCAGCACCCAGAGCTTTCTGGGGGCTCCCCAGGATTCCTGCAGCACCCAGAGCTTTCTGGGGGCTCCCCAGGATTCCTGCAGCACCCAGAGCTTTCTGGGGGCTCCCCAGGATTCCTGCAGCACCCAGAGCTTTCTGGGGGCTCCCCAGGATTCCTGCAGCACCCAGAGCTTTCTGGGGGCTCCCCAGGATTCCTGCAGCACCCAGAGCTTTCTGGGGGCTCCCCAGGATTCCTGCAGCACCCAGAGCTTTCTGGGGGCTCCCCAGGATTCCNTGTGGCACTGACACCAGCTTTGTCCCTGTGGCACTGACACCATCTCTGTACCTGTGGCACTGACACCAGCTCTGTACCTGTGGCACTGACACCAGCTCTGTCCCCAGGACCTCGTGGGCTGCTCAATGCCTTCCTAACTCCTGTAAGCAATTTAAATTTCACAGTATCACAGAAACATCAAGCTTGGAAGATGACTTCAAGGTCATCAAGTCCCAACAACAACCCAGCACCACCATTATCGGCCCTAAAATGTGTTCCCAAGTGCCACAGACACCTCTTGAACACATCCCTTCCAGAGATGGTGACTCCACCATCTCCTTGGTCAACTTATTCCACTGCCTGAGCACTCCTGCAGGGATTTTTTTTTTTTTCTGGTATCTAATCTGAACCTCCCCAGTGCAACTTAAGGCCTTTCATCTGAGACACAGCAAACTGGGGTTTCTGTCTTTCTGTGAAAAAACATTTCTAGAAAAGCTCCATGTGGGAATTTGGCAAATCAGCTAAACTTGCTGAGCAAATCAGTACCACAGAGGCAGATTATTTCCTGATGTCATCCCAGGCTTCTAGAGGAGACAAATTCACCAGTCAAGTTTTGTGCTCCATTAGTTCTGCACCAGGAAACCTGCCTAGACAGGGCACTGTATGCACAAGGGCTGTCAAATCCCAAAGAGCCCTGGGCTCCCAGGTGGAGCCACATTTCCAAAGGAGCTGTGAAAGCAGAACCTCTCACCTCTGTCTCCCCGAGCCGCCCGTAGTTCACCTCGTAGAGCACGATGAGGCCGTTGGGCTCCTTGGGCTCCTGCCACTTGAGATGCACAGTGTTCTTTTCCACCAGCTCGTGGGAAACTGGGCCAACAATGTCATCGGCCTTAGCTAGAACCGAGTTCAAGATCAGGTTTAGTTTCACGTCTTTGGGCAAAATTCACACCTGCCAATACCTCACCCATCCTCCTTTCCCACCAGGACACAAGGACAGCCCCGGTCTGACACACTGTAGGTGCCTCCCACGGGAAAAGCAGCATTTTGGGAAGAGCCACTGAGCCCCAGCAGGGCTGAGGGAGGGAATCACCTTCTGGCATGGTCCTGGCACTGACATAGGCTGCCACGCTGCAGCGGGACTCCTGGGCATCGTGGTTGCAGGCGTGCAGCTCGATGCGGTAGCCGGTGAAGTGTCGCAGCCCCGAGATCACCAGGGACTCCTTGGACAGCACTTTCTCAAAAGGTTTCTGCTCCTCTGCACCCTCAGCTGCTGCTGAGTTGTTGGGAGAGGATGGGATGGTGGGTAACACCACGGTGCCGTTTGCCACAGAGCCCAGGTCTCTTCGTTTTCTCGAGGGCCTGTTAAACAACACGGGTCACCACATTAGTTGTTACATCAATGTCAACACATCCAGCTGAAAAGGAAGAGTTAAAATGGGAGAGCTCAAAGTGCCACTGAAAACTCAAACTGAACCCTGATATTTGCAATGCAACAAAGAAATTCAGGATTTTGTATTTTTTTTTTAACCAAGACATACATCTTTACAGAACTCTCTATCCCCCAGACTCTTCTCCCCCCACACAACTGCACACAGGGAGATAAAATAAAAATAAACCAACCCCAGCTTCAAGAATTTGCTTGAGAATTTGAGTTCTCCTGGACCTCTCAGCTGAGTCTAAGTTTACCAGGTTGCCTCACAGATGCCTGGGGCAGGGTTGCAATGCTCTGGAGCTCACTCCCCCCCCACTGCAGCTCTGAGCACACGAGGTCACACCACGGCCCCAAGTCGGTGACCTCAGATGTGCCACATGTCCCAAGTGTCACTAACTGGCATCTATAAAGCAAAAGGCCACTCTCCCAGCTCTCTGGAACACATTTGCCACTCTCAGCCCTAAGGCTGAACCTCAATGGATACACCAAGCATTTTAACCTTTTCCCAAGAGATCAAATCTATTAAGTCCTTTTCAAGGCATGCATTTAGAACTCATGATTCTGATTACATATTCATTGTGTGGTTTTGTTAACCAAGTATTGCTCCTCAAGTTATTGCATTTCAGTCTAAAAATCCGATTTTTTCACTTGTAATACCAGCACCTGCAGTGTGACCATGTCACCTTCCTTGTCTGCACCTCAGTGCCACCAGCCAGCTTTAATGTCAGATTTTGTCAGCAAATAAACAGAATAAATTCAACAGAATTAAGAAGCATTCAAAAATTTCATTTTCTTGCCAAAAAAAAAAAAACAAAAACGGGATCAGTACCAAACCAAAAGTGCTCAATCTAACACATTTGCCACGGGGGATTCTAGGTCGGGAACTAACCAAGGTGGTGAATCAGTAACTGTATTCAGTTACACAAAAGGAATTAATGCCAGTTGAAATCCAGACCATGTATTTTAAGGGGGTGATGATCTTTTTGTGTGTGTGTGCATGTGCGTGCAGCTATTAAAGGGTACAAAGAGTGACCTGATCTGAACCCACACTTGAGGCATCTCCAAGCTCTAAAAATGTAACAAGCTGTTGAAGCAAATCTTTGCTGCTGAACTGAACTTTCCACTGCCACCTCTGGCTACCAGGCCATGGGCAGCCCCACCCCAACAAGGACTGCTCTGACAGTGTCTGCCACCTTCCCTGCTTCCCTCTGCCTCCCCTGGTGCTGTTTCTCCTCCTACAGCAAAAGCCATCAGCCAGAAAGCAGAGTCTGAGATGTCCTCAAACACTGGGCTGCACACAACACAAATATTCACTGAGTTGTCATCATCACAGAGTGGTTTGGGTGGGAAAGGACCTTAAAGCTCATCCAGTGCCCCCCCTGCCATGGCAGCGACACCTCCCACTGTCCCAGCTGCTCCCAGCCCTGTCCATCCTGGCCTTGGGCACTGCCAGGGATCCAGGGGCAGCCACAGCTGCTCTGGGCACCCTGTGCCAGGGCCTCACACCCTCCCAGCCAGGAATTCCTTCCTGCAGAATATTCATCCACCTGATGACAAAGCAGGATGGAAAACGGCAGGTTCAGCAAGCACATTCCAGCTTTAAGTTTTCTCTTTCTTAATTACTAATTAACTCCTTCTGGAGCTGCGTTCCCTCTGCCTGTGTGGTGGTTTGAGCAGTGTCCCCTCAGGATGGGGCAGAGTTCAGGGACCCAGCTCTGGGTCATGTCACCTCCCTCCTTGGGAAGGATTCCTCATGGCCAAACAGGACCTGGTTTGCATAAAAGCAAAGCTACACCCTCTGTTTATCAAGTGTGAATTCAGCTGATCCTCGTGTTCAAGGGAATTTTGTTTTTCACGAGTAAAACAGTAATTTGACCACTGATGCAACACAGAGTAAAATGCAAGAATTCCTTGCTTCTCAAGTTGCAGAAAGTTAAGAAAAGCTTTTGAAGCTGTAAATCCTCAATCTTCATATTTATTATCCTGGATTTGCAGCAATTTTCTTGCCAAATTCTCTGTATTTTCAAACATCTGATTCTTCTCCGAGTTGCTGCAGTGTAATTTGCATTGAGGCCATCTCAGCAGCTCCAGGGAGTTCCCTGTGAAACCCTCAGGTCCAGGTTCCTCCTGTTCTCACAGGAGACCAGGGGCTGTGAGGGGGCTGCAAGTGACACCTCAGCACACACAGCAGGGCCTGTGCTGGGGGATACCAAAAATGCCTTTGGTACCTTAAGCCAAACTTTTCCACAGCCCTGAAACTACCCCAGGTCAGCTGGCCTGGCAAAAGCATTTTGGATTTGTCTGTAAAATTAAGTTAATTGGGAAATGCAGGGGAAAACAATTATTTTTGAAGTGAGTTATTCCTCAGATCTTGTTCCCCAGGAATACTGGGAGTGGCACAAATGAGACAGAGACAGAGACAGGGAACTGGGGCTGCTCCTGCTCTTGCTGCAGTGCTGATGGAGGGAACACCTGGCAAGATACCCTGAACAGCAGCCACTGAGCTCCCCTCTGCCTCTCAGGACTTTTTCTGAAATCTTTTCAGAATCAGGGAGGGCTGAGGCTGGATGGCACCTCTGGGGATTGTCAGATCCAAGCCCAAAGCAGGAGCAGCTGGAGCAGGTGGCTCAGGACCACGCTGGACCATCTCCAGGGATGGAGACTGCACAGCCCTGAGCTCCAACCCCAGCAGAACTCCTCCAAAATGAGAGCAAATAACACAGGAAAGAAGAAACAAAGCATCAGCTTCTGATGGCCACTCTGTTCAGCTCTGAAGGGGAGCAGGTGTGAGGCACTGCCAGCTCTGCCCGCCCAGAGGAACATTCCCGAACTTTTAGTTTGGGTTTTTGTCAGTGCCAGAGAAAACTGACCCCCAGGAGCTGTGACAGTGGCCCCTGGAGTGGGCAATCAACATGCCCAGGGTGAAGGAACTGTGATTTCCAGAGGGGTCAGATCAGCCCTGGACTAAGGCTGGATCCTGCCCAGGGATCAGATTGCTGGGAACAGGGCAGGAGGGGAGAAATGGCACATGGAAAACAAGGAGACATCAGGGAGAAACTGCTGTGCTTCTGCTCCCCTGGAATCTTGTGTTCCCTGCTGGCCTCATCCCTGAGATTCCTCCCGTGACTGGCAAGTTCCTTCTCTCCAGAAGAGGCCACACAGCACCTCAGGAGAGGTCACTGAACTCTCAGGAGCCACAAAAAAAGCACCTGAAGTAAACCACACTCCCTGCTCTCTGCCAGGCTCTGTGAGCAGGTGATAGCACAGTATTCATAGGGAAAAGAATTCTGATTTATGTGGTGACAGCCTGGAGGCTGCCAGGGAAGACAAGCAGGGCACGTGGCAGCAGCGAGGTGTCTTCACCACTGGCTTGTTTCAGAGGATTAGTTGGCCATGGGATGTGGGGATTTCTTCCTCAGGAGGCTGACAAGGTGGCACATCCTGGTGATTGGTTTATTCCTGAAATATATATCCCAGAAATTGGCCTGAGAAGCATCTGGGCTGGCTGCACAATAAAACTGGGGGGACAGAGGGAAGACAAAAAAAAAAAAAAAGAAATCAAACTGTCAGAATTGTCTGCCTACATCAGGAGGAGTTTGGCTTTTGCACATGGCTTGGTTCTCCTCTGCTATGGAATATGTCATGTCTGGCTTCCTCTGGCACACTGGAGCTCATCCTGATGGGCACCAACAGCCAGGGAACAGCAAAAGGAGAGGTTCTGCCCAAGCCTCCAGGTGAGGAGTGCAGGCACCAGGACAGGGAACACCAGGGATGCTTTACCAGGGAAAATTCTCAGTGCAGTGACGCAGCTTTTGTCAGGCAGCTGCAAATGCAGGTTTGCAGGCTGAGGGCAGCAAGCAGAGAATAACTTTAGAGCACAAAACACGTTGACAGGGAAGAGGAAAAACCACCAGAGATTCTGCCCTGCTCCCCAGTACTTCCTCCCCGAGCTGCAGATGAAGTGTGAAGACATTCAACACCACTTAATGTGACACCAAGTGTGCCACTCCAAACAGGACATTCACCACCCACAGCACTCACATTCCTCATGGTATTGGAGGTATTTCCCACACTAAGTGAAGGGAGACCACAAATACCAGCTGAAGGACGAGGCTGTGGCCTGGTAAAATGCCCTTTTCCTTTCTTTTCAACTCAATAAAAAACTTGACCACAAAATTTCAAGGCAGGAAAAGAAAATCGCTATTTTTGGCATCATCTGATGCCAGATGAGCTGCAGGCTGTTTGTTAAAGAGTCTCACTTTATTCTTGAGATGAGGAGAAATCAGGGACAGGAAATGAAATCAGGATTTTTCCAATCTGCAGGAACATCCATGCAAGGTGCTCAGCTCTCCCCATCCCAACACCCATATCCAGCTGGACTAGACAGGCTCATGGAAGCCTGGCAGTGTGGCTGTGTCTAACCTGGTATTTTTATTTAATCCTCAATTACATTTCCCTCCCCTGAGCCCTGGAAAGTCCTGTTTGATGTTCTCACCTGGGCACAAACACCTCGTTGTGGAGATAGTTCTCAAAGGTCTTGCGGAAAGCAGACTCCTCCAGCTCCTTCTGGATCTGGGAGTCTGTTTTAGGGCAGGAACAGCATTCCCCACTGACATCCTCAGCTTCACTCTGATTATACTTCTGAGGGTCTTCAGATTCAAAAGGAGGGGACCAGGTCCTTGAGGGCAGCTTTAATCCTGGGGACAAAACAGTTTTAGTGTCACTCATGCCTGTCTTGGCAGAAGATGTTTGATCCTACAAAAAGATCCCAAACCAATGTGCACAGGATTCATGGAACATTTGGGCATCCCGTATTTCACATCCAGGGATGAGCAGTTCCCTCTTTTCTGACAGGCCTTTAATTCAAAAATGCTGTTTTTGAAATGGAGCTTGGATGCTGCTTTATCCCAGTTCAGGTAACACAGAGCAGCAGGTGACATTTTGGAAGTCCTCAGTGAAATTCTGTGTTCTCAAGAATTTCAAACCAGGCACCAGCTGCCTTCAAAAATTAACTTGGCCCTGAGCTCCAGCAGCACCAAAATGTTTAACTTTACCATCTCCATTGTTGCTATTAAACTTATAATTCAGTTTAAAAGGAGCAAGGGCAGAAGGAAGATCCCCAAAGGAAAAAACATGTGATTAATTTGTAAAAAATGTTATTAGACCTTTTGCAGTAGCACCTTTTAGACCTTGGCAGTAGCATCTACTGTAAGAGAACAGGGAGGGTCAGAGCTGATTCTAGAACAGTCCTGAACCCAGCAGAACTGGGCCCCCAGAGAACCTCCAAGGCAAAAACCTCAGGCAGCTCTGGGAGAGACTGAAGGGAAGGCCTGGAGGGAGAAGCACCCACTCACCTTTCAGGCAATAATCGAGTTCATAGAGCTCACTGTCCTCTGCCTGCTGCTGCCAGTACACCAGGTAGTGCGTGATGTTCCCGTTGGGCTCCGAGGGCGGCTTCCACTTGAGGATGATTTGGGATGAGGAGTTGGAGACAGAAATGGGATCCAAGGGCACCGACGGAACTGCGTGGGTGGGGAGGAGACAGAGGTCACCGCACTGCCCTGCAGAGCCTGGCAAAGCAGCACCAGCACAGGCAAATCTCCATTTCTGCGGGAACCCTGGCACCCAGTGGGCTCCTCCAGGCTGGGCTGGATCATCCTGGACGTCTCTTCCAGCCTTAGTGGTTCTTATACCAGGCCACACAAACTGGATAGAAGAGGTGCCCATCAGCACCAGTGACTGAACTAATTCCAGAACAGTTCCTGTTTAACTCTGACTGGCTGTTTTCTTTCTTTAAGTTTGATTAATATAGGAGGTGCATTTTTTTTTCTTTTTTTCCTTCCTTGATACATCAGAGGCCCATACTCTAGGGAACACTTGGCTTATTATTTTTTCACTAATTTTTCCTTTAGTTTCAATTATTGTTAGTATTAAACTTAAGTCTTCTATATATTTTTGGTTATTTACCTCTAGAATAATTTCTAATATTTATACTTTAAATCGAACTGTTCCAGAGGAATAGTTCCAGAACAATTCTTCACTCCTCAGTTCTCTGTCTCACTGGAATCACGCTCCTGGTTTAGAATTCCCTCCTACCAAAGCAGGACAGTGGGAAGTCTCCTGGGATTAGCACAATCCCCAGGCAGAGTTATTTAGGGCAGGTTTTGCCCCAGGAATGTGCTGCACTGACCCGTGGCGTTGGTCTGCACGTAGATGATCTCGCTCTTGGCGCCGTACGTCCGCCGCTCGTCGGAGAAGGTGACCAAGGTTTTCACAAACACTGCATATTGTGTCCAGGGCTTCAGGCCCCTCAGGAGCCACCCTGGCTGGGCCTGGGCTTTGGGCTCGTTTGAGCGTGGTGGGGGATCAACATCCACCACTGTCCAGCTGTTGGAGCCACAGGCGTCCTGGCCATCGAACTCCGTCACGTTTTGGTAGGGACTTGAGGAAAGAGAAGGCTTCAGTTAACAGAATCCTCAATCAGGCTCTTAAAAACACTTCTAAAGACACACTGGAAGTTATCACCCTTTACCCTTCAGAAAAAGTAAAATTATCTCAGTGTATTCACTCTGAAAGGGAGGCACTGGGACCTTTGTTACCTGTGTCTCCAACAGCATCACAGAGCAGGATCTGTGTCACACATGACCCCAGCAACTAAATCCAGACTCTTTATTGTCAGCTTTAAGAAAATCAGCTTGGTTACCTTGATTCTAAAAGAATCTTTCCCACCTCAAAGGGGATAAAACCCTCAGCATCCCATGGAGATAGTGGGGAGATGAGGAACTCCATGGTTCGGGTATGTGTGTCTAGAACAGCAGGAATAACTAAAGTTTGGAGTGTTCTTAAATGAGGAATTGTGACTGTGGAAAAGTCAGAGATCTCAATGAACACTTTTATAGAAAGGTATCACTGGAAACTTTAGTGTAGGAGCCACAAAATCAGAGACTGAACAGCTTGGCCTGCAACAAAAACATCCAGCAGGTTTAACATCCACCTTTCAATGCCAGCTGCTGCTCGTGGCAGCCCAACAAGGCCACTGATCTGGGGCCTGAGGGGGATCACTTACGCCTCCTTGTAGAACAGCATAAACCCCAGGAGGTCACGGAAATCAGGGGGCCAGTAGGGCTCCCACTTCAGCAGGATCTTGTCGTGAGAAGTCCGAATGGAAGAAAATTTCAGCAGTTCGTTTTCACCTGTAACAAGCGAGAAGTGACAATAGTTTATTAATGCTGAAAGATGAAGCGTTCTGTTTTTAATTATCTTAGAAGTTTAGGATAAATGTGAGGATGTTGGCACTGAGAAGAGCTGCCCAGTAAAACCTTATCTTCCTTGGCAGCCATTCCTACCTCAAATCAGAGGCTGGTATCGATGCCCTCCTAAGGGCAAATTTTTCTATGATTTAATGGAAATGACTCTGTAGAAGAGCTGAACTGAATTCTAAAAAGTGGGAAACCTAAAGGCAACACATTTCACAATTTATGATGATCACAGCTGAACCCAGAAATATGGTTTGCACAGAAGGCAAGAGGCCACAAAAATGAAGAATTTCCAGCTTTGCCCAGGAGTAGTGAGGTCCCTCTGCAAACAGGAGGGTGTTTGCAGGAGGATGGAGCTCAAGGGACATGGTACAAAATGTTTTGTGCCCCCAGCCCAAGTGGCTCTGACTGAATTTGCTATTCTTGCAGTAGCTGCAACAGGAGGAAGAACATTCATTTCACTGGCACCACATCCAGAACAAACAGGGGCTTTTTTTTTTCCCCTTTCTATTTTTTTTTTTAGTAAACAGGATGCTGCCAGTGTGAAAGCTGGGCTTGAAATGTAAAAGCAAACAAAAAGCCAAACAACCTGGCAAGCTGTGGTTTGAAGCGGGGGTGGCACAGACACCAGCTCAGCAGGGTGAGGGTAAAGCTGGCAAAGAGAAATGCAACTGTCTCCTCCAGCTGCCTTCACACCAATCACCAGCCCAGGAGCTGCTCACAGCCACAGGAAGAGCTGGATCTGCCCAAATCCAGGTTCATCCCCAATGTGGGAAGAGCTTTTCAGTGTCCCATGGGAGGAGATAAACTTCAGAGACAGCTGATTCCTTGTGCTCCTTCCCTCTGCCCAGGCTGGAGCTGTGGTGCCCCAGAGGCTCCGTGTGTATTTTTCACTGCTCCTGCCAGTTTTCAGGTCACAGCCATTGCATTCCCTTCTCCCACTGTGCTGGCCTGTGTTGATATGTGGGAAACCAGACCAGGAAACTCAGTCAACTGGAAGATCTTCACTTTTTAGGTGTGTTCACAAACAGCTACATCAACAAGGGGCAACGAAAACTGGACGAGAGATCACCGAATCCTGGAATGTTTTGGGTGGGAAAGGACCTCAGGCCCTTCTGACAGTGCTGTCCCCAAAAGAGGGACAGTGAAGCCACAGGATGACCCAAGCTGCCCTGCAGGTTGTGAGCCAGGATCTGAAATGCCAGCTCAGTCAATGCTTTGGTGACAATACCTGCACAGGCAGCTCCCAGGACCACAACACAACTGCTGGAACACTGCACGGATGGCTCACTGCCTCTGTCCCCGTGTCATCTGTCCTTCACAGAACATCCTGAGCTGCAAGGGGCCCATGACCACCTGCACGTGCTCCTGCTCCTGTGTGCAGGTGAATCTCTGTGGGGCTGAGCAGAGCAGAGAGATTCCACCAGCTCAGAACAAAGCTGGGTTTTTCCTGCCCCTCATTACTTCCACAGTCTGGTTCACCACATAGCCCTGGTACAAACAGGGAAAGGGGATTGCTGGTGGCACAGGAAGGGAACAAACAGCAGGACTGGGGGTGCAGAAGGACTGTGTTTATTGCAGTATTGCTGCCAAAATAACTGTCTGCAGAACCCCATCTTCAGTAGCACAACTTCAGCGGGAGCATAAAGCCAACCCTGTGCTGGTTGCTGACACAGGTGCTGTCTGATCGTTGGTCCTGAAAAAAGCTGTTAGATGAAAAATCTCAGAGAGGCATTGCAAAAATTGTTGGAAAATTTTCTCTGCCTGTTGTCATGGCAATTGCCTCACGTGGCTGCAGGGATGGGTGGAAATCCTGTTTCTCCTGTGTTTATTCTGTGTCACCTCATGACATGAGAAAAGCAGATTATGACTATTAATCAGGTACTCAGCAGTAACACAAAGTCCCAGCCTGGGCCGAGGTTACGTTGTGCTAAACTCTTCAAGAAGATACAATAAATACACTCCCAGCCCCAAAAACCTCCCAGGGTTTTGTGGGACCAAGGCTGCCAGAGGGAGATCCCGTGGGGACTTTTACTCGTGGCACAGTGACAGCGTCACTGAGTGCACAGACAAGGGGCACATCTGCTGCTTTACCAAAGGGACCAGGACATGGAAAAACATCAAAACATCAAAACATCAGGGGCTGGGCTGGGAGAAAGAAGAGAACGAGGAGAGCAAGGCAGAGGGAGAGGAAAGGGAAGCAAGGCTGTGTTCTGAGACTCTTACACGAGGCTTGATCCCCGTTGGTCTTCAGGGCTATGTCATTCCTCTCCTGACGCCCCTTAGTCCCAGAGATCTCTTCCATCTTGTGGATTTCTGACAAGCACAGTTTGGGATTGTAATGGAAGAAGAGTTTGCCCCGTGCAATAGTGAGGTTGTGTTTGCTCCAGTCCCAGAGCTGGCGAAGATTCTGGTTGTCCAAGGCATAAAAAGAATAATTCCTGCAAGCAGAAGAATGAAAACATGGGTTGGGAGGGGATGTATGAAAAACTCTTTTTGCACTAATCCAGACACCAAAAAAAAATGAATGTAAATTGTCTGCCCTGGTAGGGCACAAGCCATGGGCAGAGGAACATTTAAAAATAACTTGGGAATTGTTTCCCAATACAAATCACCCTGATAGAACTGGCACTCCTTGTACTTCAAAGCATTCAAATAAAGCATCTTTTGAGAGAACTCACCCAGCTTCGAGTGTCTCTCCTCTAATCAGATGGAGTTTCCGAAAAAAGGAAAGAGAAACCAAGGCGTAAGAACGGCGAATTTTTAGGTAACCTGAGATTTCTTCTATCAAGCCAAGATTCGCTTCCAGCTCAGCTGCTATGTTATCTACAGAGAGGAAAACATTGGGAAGAGTTTTCTGATATCACAGAGAGAAACACCCACATCAGAGCCCAACATATTAAACAAGTGCTTTACGTTAATTCACGAGAACTCGCAAAAATCAATTAACAAAAAAAGTCAAATGAAAGCTTTTGTTTTGTGCTGATTTCTCTGGGTCCCTCTAAGGCTGAGGGTGGTCGCAGCCAAGGAAGAGCCCCAGCTGAGGGCAGTGCCCGTTTCCCTGGCTGCCAGGCTGTGCTGCCCCCTCCCCAGCCGTGCCCACTTACTTCCCCCGCGGATGTTGATGACCAGGCTGCCGTTCACCACCGTGCAGCCCCGCAGCTCCTGCGCCGACGTCACCGAGTCGATCATCTTCTCCTTGCCGAAGTCACACACCTTGGGGCACGGCCCCGCGCAGGGTGTGCAGTGCAGGCTGCAAAACAGCACGGCAGGGGTGAGGCAGGATGGCCCCAGCAATGCCCAAAAGCAGAGGGATGAATCTGAATTGTAGCTATGCCACGGGGTTCGCTTGCAGTGAGCAGCACTTAGGAACTCCAAAAAGAGTCACAGAACCATGGAATGGTTTGAGTTGGAAGGGACCTTAAAGCTCATCCCATTCCAACCCCATCCCACACCTTCCACTGGACCAGGCTGCTCCAATCCCCATCCAACCCGGCCTTGAAAAGAACTGCTGATAAATTTAAATGGTTGTAAATTGTCACTTCCACACTTCAAACGTGAATTATTCCATCCCTTCCTACATAACAAAATGAAGTGACCTGAATTACTCTGAAGAGGAGGCTGGCCACAATGCTGCCCAGTGCTCTCCATCCCAGGCTCTCCAGCTAACAAACCCCAGCCCGGTATTCATCTCAAGATCATTAACCAAATGTATAATTGATGAGTGGAGAGCCGGCCCTTCACTTGGGAATCCTCTGATTGAGGGCTGCACACACAATGTTGCTTTAAAAAAGGCAAGAATGTGCTTTGTGCTCTGGGGAAATACTGCTTAAATAGCAGGAGCTGATGGCTTGCCCTGGTCACACCACCACAAGAATGTGTTCCCAACTCGTTCAGAGAAAGAAATGCTCTAGGAAAAAGAGGGAGGAGAGCTGCGAGGTCCCACTGGCAGCAGCCTGGAACAGCACAGGAGAGGCCAGGGGCTGTTGCACAAGCAGCACAGCTACTTTGGGGGCTGCTTGTTCGTTCTTTGGAAAAGCAAAACAGGAAATGGCATAAAAAGTCCTGTTAAGAGTGAATTCCCTGAAATTATTATGGCAGGAGCAAACACATGTGAGCACAAAGTGACCAATATTCATATGAAATCTGACTCATCACAATACAGAATGGTATTGTGGGACAAACAACCAAGTTTTCAGTGATAAACAGCTCAGCAACATAAATTATTTAATTCCTTTGTCAAAACCCCCTGGGAATAGCCAGAATGGCTGTTCCCTGCTTTGATTCGTGCTACACTTGTTTGTTACATTGTGCATTTATGTCTGGCACAGCTTGAACCGGCTCAATGAAAGTAATTACAGGGATGAGGGACAGATATTCTGAGAAAGAGCACTCCGAGGACACTGCGCTCTCTTCATTAGCCACAACCTCTCTCTGCTGTGCTTTTCCAGCCCAGCTCCCTGGCCTGAGGCTGCTCCAGAGGGAAGGGAAGCAGGGCTGCTAAAGCCTCTCCACTGCCCACCTCCCTCCTCCCACGCCTCACAGAGAGATAGAGACCCTTCCAGCTTGAGGACGCTCTTTTTTGTCCTCCCTCCATCTCCCTTTCCCAGTTTTTCCAAACTTGAGAGGAAGCAAGGGAAGCCAAGGCAAGAATAAACTACCAGCCCGTGGCAGGGAGAGCTTTTAAGGGCTTGAATTAGCAAGGTATTAGTTTGTAAATCATATTAAAGCAGACCAGGTGATTGCCACAGATGCTCCAATGCCAGAAACTCCTCCTGGTCTTGACACAACACTCAAACCCCGTGTCCAAGGTGGGGAAGAAAGCCCAGGCCAGCCCCCAGGTCTGTGCCCTGCAGCCCAGGTACTCACTTGCTGGAGTTCATGATGTAGCCCGAGGGGCACTCGTGCACACACTCGTTGTTGTGGATGACGTGGCAGCCCGACTCCCGGGCGTTCTTGCACTTGTTGTGCAGCTCCTGGCAGAAGCTGAAGGTGACGCAGCGCCAGCCCTCGAAGCGGTAGTGCCCGGGGGGACAGGTGTCCACGCAGAGCCCGTCCAGGTAGAAATTGCGGCAGGCCACGCACTTGTGGGGGTCGTTGGGCTCTGTGCAGTCCCCCAGGCACTCGCTGTGGCAGCACTGCCCGTCCGCCGTGCAGCCCTGGGACTTGCAGGCCGGGGGACACACTGCCGAGGAGAACGCCAAAGGTGAGTGAGTGCCACAGGAGAGCCTGGCCACGTGTGGCGCTGAGAGGTCAGGAGCTGTGACACCTGCTCCTGCCTGCCCTGGGGGCTTCCTTTGGGAAGGAGCAGCCATGGAGAGCAGGCACCGGCCCCATCTCCAATTGTCATTGTGGAATTTACACTGAAAGGTGGAGATGATGCAGAATTTACACTGAACGGTGAAGGTGAGGCAGAATTTGCACCATCTCCACCTTCCAGTGCAAATTCTGCCTCATCCCCGACTTTCAATGGAAATTCTGCCCCATCTCCCCTTGTCAGTGCAAATTCTGCACCATCTCCCCTTGTCAGTGCAAATTCTGCCCCATCTCCCCTTGTCAGTGCAAATTCTGCACCATCTCCTCCTTCCAGAGCAAATTCTGCCTCCTCTCCAATTGTCAGTGCAAATTCTGCCCCATCTCCCCTTGTCAGTGCAAATTCTGCCTCATCTCCCCTTGTCAGTGCAAATTCTGCCTCATCTCCCCTTGTCAGTGCAAATTCTGCCTCACCTTCACCGTTCAGTGTAAATTCTGCATCATCTCCACCTTTCAGTGTAAATTCCACATTTTAAGAACGTTTTTGAGGAGTCTTATCATTCATCCTCACAACACATCAATGCTCAACTTCAAAAGAAAAAAACTGAGTTTTCTGTTCCCTCGGTCCAGCACTAAGAGGCTCCAGGAGAGCCTTGGTGATTCGCGTTTTACTTCTGAAGCTCAGAAGTGATGAAACTCCACAGCAAGAGCTTCCCAGCCTGGCACAGCCAGTTTCAGCCAGAAAATTCCGGTTTCTCAGTTTAAGGAACTGAAGTTTCCTACATCAGTACTGTAAATAACACATGTCCAACAGCACTTTTACACAACCCTTCAGCTTTATCAGGATTTGTTTCCCATTTGTCTATCACCCTGTGCCTGATTTCCTGGAGGAAGCCCTGGCACCAACACAAGCTCTTCAGCGACTCTCCCAACAAGTCCACAAAGAAGGGCACCCGTGAGTGTTATTGCTTGAGGTTTTTATGGTTTTTCTTTTTAATTACTCATTACTTAGTGCCCCATAACACCTTTAATGAGTGGTTTGGGCTTTGAACTCAAAACCAAGCAGAGCAGAGAGTGTGAGTAACTCAGGGAGATGCAGGAGGGCAGGATGAACCAAGCCAGGGAAGCTCCAGGGGGAAGGTCAGTTCTGCCCCTCAGCATCTCCACGCTCAGTATGAGAGGTTCAAACAAGGCTGAAATTATTAAATCCAACTCTTTAATCCAGAACACACCACAGAACTTCATGTCAGGAAAGAGAACAGAGCTGAAATCAGTACTCCAAGAGCCAACACCAACGCCAAGCAGGGCTTCAGAAGCAGGAAGAAGAGCTTTAGACCGGGGAGAGGGACCTGGATTTATCCTCACAGCCTCTGAGATCCAGCTGTGAATTGCCAAGACACAGATCAAGACACCCCCTTGTCCTCACCAAACCAGAGTGTTCTGTCTGAGGAACACCTGAGCAGCTCCAGATGTCCTGCCTGAGCCCCCCTGGTGAAGTGAGACAGCAATAAATCCTGAATTAACACCATCTGCCTCAACATTTCCCCAGCTTTCTGTCCAATACTCAGCGTGCAGGCAGGAGGGGTTTTATTTGGGGAGGTCCTGACACAGCGATGTCCAGAGGTGAAATGTTTTCTCCAATTCCTGGTTAAGGCACCTGAGCAGACCAGCAGTGGAACGTGGTGTAGTTTTATCCAGCCAAAGGAGCAGCATATGGGATCCACAGCACAATATGTTTGGATGATCCGATCCCCAGCTGTGTTAGGAAGAAAATCCCCCTCCGCCCCACGTTAGGAGATTGCAGAATTAAGTGTGTTAAAGCTGCTAATGCCATTCTTGGAATAAGCAGCAGCAGATGAGGTAGTAAAGATGAGCAACCTCTGCCTGCTCCAGCCTGACAAATCCCTTGAAGAAATGGATAAAGCTGAAATTCTACCACAAGGACAATTTAATCTCAAATATCTTACTGCTTCCGTGTTAGTCCTTCACTGCAGGTGTTTTCTCTGTGCATCACTCATCCATTGCAAAAAACACAGGAATATGTTTCAAATCAATTTCCTTTCAGGCTGACCAACTTTTTGCCCTCTTCTAGCAACAGGTCTTGTTTTTTGAACCTGTCACAAACAGTACTTGATTGAAATGCTACAGCCAAATAACAGCAACCTACAGGTAGCTGTTGGAACCCAGGGGGTTCCTATGACACCCCTGCATGACCCAAACCCCGGCCAGGAGGCTTTTCAGCCCTGCCAGGGGTGTCAGAGACCTTGGATTGACACTGAGAATGCCTGCAGCTTTGATTTTAACCCATNCCCTGCCAGGGGTGTCAGAGACCTTGGATTAACACTGAGAATGCCTGCGGCTTTGATTTTAACCCATGGAACAAGTTACCGACCTTGTACGAAGAATTACAAGTCACAAAAGTTTAGACAGAAAAACAGTAGTGGTTATAAGTTAAAAGAAAAAATTTGAAGCTCTGTACAGGGGGGTTTGAAGGTCTGTACAGGAGGATCTGAGGCACAAGATGGAGGAAACAGGGTGTTTGTTCTTTGTTCTTCTTCATAACCTCCGTCTTCTTGGTGATGGTGGCACTTTTGGATTGGTTTGGAGTAGAAAGACACTGTCTAACATAGGTGATAGGCATTGGAAAGTAGTTGTAAATAAAGGTTACGTAGGTAATAGTATAAAAAGACAAAGCTGAGCTGGGGACGGGCAGTGTGTCTCTGGACACCTTGCTGTGTTGTCTGCACCAGGGCAGAGAAATCTACATTTGATAAGAAATTAATAAACTGCCTTGAGAACAACAGCCAACGACTCCAGACTGCTTCTTCAGCAAGGCAGGTTGGAAATCAAGACTTTTTACACACTGTGGGGTCACCCGGGACAGGGCAGACTCCCACAGGTAACACCTTGCATTAGACTGAATATAAAATAGGAAGCTTTTAAAAGCCAGGTTATAGATGGATGTTTTAAATGGTTATTTATTCCTTACCAGGCCACAGATGAGCACAGTCCAGCAACAGGTGTTCTGGCTGCAGTTTATTAGAAATATTTGCAACAGAAAAATTCCAGAATTTAGTCCAAAAACACTATCAAGCTTCCAGCACGGAATATCAAGGTTTATGAGCAGGGGGAAAGCCTGGGCTGTTTCTCCCACACCTCCCCTGAGACAGAGGTGTCCTGCAAGGAATCCTGCACTGGCTGCTTCCTCCCTGGAGCAGGGTCAGCTTCCAGCTGGGAAGCAAAGCACTGCAGCAGGAACGGTTTGTGGGAGCTGGAGGGCGAGTGTTGCCAGCACAATTCCCAGTGTTCCTCACCAGCATTTCCTCCACAAGGGAGTTTTCCTCTGTCTCTTTCATGCTCAAGAACTACAAAGTTTAAAGGATCCGAAAGACAGTGCATGTTTTCCAAAGAGCAGACAGGTAATGGGGAAAAGCCGGCCCTCATGCAAAGCACCCGGTGACACATGGCACCTACTTAACATTCTGTCACACAATATTTTTATTTAATTTGTTATGGAAACTAATCTTCAAAGCCCTGTGCTTATTTACACATTTTGAACTCAGCTGCAAGTATTCACAGGGCAGAAACCGCCTAAAGTCTCCACTCTAAAGGCTTTCAGAAGATACAATTAAACTATTTTTAAACTGTTCTTAACGTTTCTCTTTTTCCTGTTCCGCGAGCTTTTTGATGTCTCAAAGACAGCTCAAAGAAAGCAAAGCACCCAAGGCAACAGCTCTTTTTCCATTAAGCACTCAAGACCAGAAATTGTCAATCATCATTTTGTGCAAATCCTCATTACCCAAGATCCTGAACAGATGTCATGACATTATCAAAGTCTGCATGCTAGAGAGCACCTCAACTTGTGTAAAACCTCTCCAGAGTATCTTCACTGCGGCTTCTTACAACTCTTACTCCAGATTATGTGACTCAGATGGGCCAGAAATATGGGTTTTGTTTGTGCTTTCACTGCAGATCAACACTGACTAGGTTTGTGCACCTCATTACCCTTCTCCACTGAGGTCTGCAGACCCCAATGATTGCCACAGCCCACAGAGATTTGCCTTTTTGCACAAAAAAAAAACTGGCTTCCCAGGGAATGGTCCTGGCCCCAGGCTTCTAGAGCTCCAGGAGTGTTTGGCCAAGGCCTCCAGGGATGCTCAGGGTGGGATTCTTGGGGTGTTTGTACTCTGTGATGTTTGTGGGTGCCTCCCAACTCAGGGTATTCTGTGACTCTAAGGTGGCCCTTTTGGGAGGTCTGGGATGTGGAGGAGGCTCAGGGGAGGTTCAGACATGACACCCACAACCCCCATCCTCCGGGTCAGGCTGTGGGATACTTCGGGCAATCGGCACAGGGATAAAATCAACTCTCCCCCTCTTCACAGAAAGTCCAAAGGGAACTCCACTCCACAAACCCAAGCAAGGGAACAAAGGAGCAGCTATGCTGGGTAGGGGCAGAAGCCACCATGCTACTGCAGCACAAAAGCTGCTGTGGGGCCATGGGCTCAGCACCAGCACCAAGCTGTCCAGCACAGCCACGACACCTCCTCACCACATCTGTGGGAACTGGGCGCTTAAAATCCCTGTCCCAAAGCTGACAAAGAGCTTGACATTAACAAACCTGGGGAGAAACACAGCCACATGAGAGGCTCAAACCTACAGTTCCAGGGGTGAATAAATATTTAACTCGCTGCTAGCATGGCTCCCAAGACTGAGGAAACAATGCCTTTTCCAAAGCTCTCTGATTAGAGATTCAAACGGACATTTCTCCGTGCTGCTGAGGCCCAGCTGGGGGGGACAGGCGGCCGGGAGTCAGCGCAAAGGAATTTCTACCTCCAGATCGCTCCCTGTTTCAGCTCCAGGTGGAAACAAAACACACCGAGACTGTAAACACATTCCCGAGCCAGCACAGGTAACCAGGAGATCGGTATTTAACAGGCAAGTCAATTAAGCATTAAGCTGTTAAAAACTTTGGTGTTAGGTCCTTTTTCTTGTTTTCTGTTAATAACACAGTGAATCGTCCAAAAAAAAAAAAGGGAGAAAAACACCACTCAGAATAAATTTTCTTGTTCCTTTGGCATTCTCTGCCACTAGGTGGGTTTAAATAGCAACATCCTGGGTGAGCTGAACTGGGTGTTCCCACAGGTTCGGGTTGGGTAAGAGGAACACGGTTCATTAAGGACAAATTCTAAACCACACATATGAACATCAAGATGCTGCACATGTGCTGTCCAGGCACCACATGGGTTTGGGACCAATTTGTTGTGAATAAAGGTGGTCTTTTCAGAGTGCAATAACAAGCCCTGCGTGTGTGGATGGGGGTCAGTGGAGGCAACCTGTGCCACCGTGGGTCCCCTCGGGTGCCCAGTGTCCAGCAGCCGAGCTGGCGGCCAGCGGCAAACTCTCCTCACACCATCAGCTCCTCTCCCCTGGCTTACACAAACTCGATTTTGATTACAGACAAGGCAATTAGGAGGCTCCAGATCCAACGGAGTCCAGGACACAAAACAACTGCGGCAGGAGAACCGCCCTCAACCTCAGCCAATGCATTTGCTGCCTGTGCAGGGGAGGCATCCAACCCAACCGCCCGCTATCTGCACAAGGCAAACAGCCTTAACCCTGCCAGCTCCCCAGCCAGCCCAGGCCTCCCACCACCACCCAAAACCCCCATCAGCCTAATGCCATTTAATGCAATTTCATGCAGCAGAAGGGCTGCCGTGGGTTTTGCAGCGTTGAACTGGCGCGGGGTGTTTGTAAGAGGGAGGGGAGGGCAGGAGGAGCCGGCACGAAGCCGGCGTTGCCACGGCTGAAAATGGCTTGTTTTGGCCGTGGCACGGCTGAAAATGGCTTGTTTTGGCCGTGGCACGGCTGCCCTGGTGCCAGGGCTGCGCTGGTGTCATGTTAGATGACGGGCAGAACCCAAAGGCAGAGCCCCACAGAAACAGGATCGCAGCGCTCTGCACGTCCCCGCGGCTTTTCTTCCCCTCTTACTGTAAATGGCTGCGAGATGTGACATAAAAATTTATCCCCGCACACACGGAGTCCTGCTTGAGTTACGGCTGCAGAGGGAACTGTAATTTCATTTCCTAACGGCACAGTCCCGGCAATGACCTCCGCAGCAATGGGTTCTTGTGGTTCCAAACAAAAACAAAACCAACAAGGAAAGGAAAAAAAAAAAAAAAAAGGAAACCCAAGGACTAATCACCCCCGGCAGTAACTCCTCAGTGGGTTGCAAGCATGTGATCTTAATTTAGTACTACTGAGCCTGGGCTGTTTCCTGCTGCAAGTGCTGAGCAGCACCGCTGCTATGGAAATCCATATGGGTCTTACTCCTTAGAAAATCATGTATGAAATCCTGTTGTACATAAACAGAATTTTTCACTTGATCACTTTTACTCTTCACTCATTCTCTTCCAGTCAAGATGACCCCTAATTCAGTCAGTTGTTAAGTGCCATTTGTCCTATAAAAATGTAATTTTTATCCCTAAACTGATTTTTAATTTTTTCACTCATGATCATCTACTTTCTTGTGAGCATTTATTTGATCTGGACACATCAAGACAACACCTAATCCCATTGCATTAATGTATCATAAGGCTGAAAACAGCTATTAAATTAAGCAAAACTGTGTCTGTTGAAAATTAAGTAAAAAATAACTCTAAAACCCACAGCAGGGTGGGTGGACAGAGGATTGCTGCAAGAAAACCAACGTACTGCAAACCCCACTGCACTGTGGCTTATTCTTTCAATTATTTCTTCATGTCACAGAGGCCAAAGAAGCAGAAACCTAAACCTCAAACCCCACCAGCAGCAGAAACGTGCCTGGGAGGGACAGGGCTGGAGAGCTCCAGTGGACTGTAAAAAGCACAAGGACTTTTGATCGCCTTGGTGACAAACAACAGCAGCTCCCCCAGCCCTTCCTGAACCTACCAAATAAATGGAGTAACCAGAAGAGGACGAAAAATAAGAAGTTGACATGGTGATACCAAAATCCTGCCTGCAATGCCCAGCGTTGGCCACAGTGGTCAAGCAAAATTCAGGAAGTAGTCACGGGATGCTCAAGCAAATTTGATGCCACTTATTCCCAGAGCTCAGCTGCTCTAACAACACTCATCCCTCCTTTTTCCCCCAAGACATCCAAGGAACAACCCTTCCAAAAGGCATCTGCTCAAGTGCTGTAACCCACAACAAAGGGCTGCAGTTCTCAGCACCAGCTCGGGAAGGAGCAAGTGCCAAATAAATCCCAGATTTTACAATCAGCACTAAAATAAAGTGTTATTTATAAAATAAGATATTACAGTACATAATGCCATGACCCCTCTGAACTGCGAGCTGGGAACGTTAGGAGGTCTGTATTTACACAGGAACAGATAAAATTAACTGCAGGTGCCTCCCTTCCCATGGACAGTGACTTCCAAAAACAACACACTTACTCCAACGTCAAGGAAACTCTTCCCATTGACATTTCTCAGGACAACATTACACCTCTTATCTCATCTATCAGTAAGGACAAGAAAAAAACTGTTTCTCCTCCCAACCCTTCCACAAATTACGTGCTCAGCTGGAGCTATGTGGAATGTCTCAGATATTCCAAACCGGGGCTCGGCCGCTTCCCGCCGGGAACAGATGAAGCCCACAGGGATGCTGGACCTGTGAGGTTCAGCAAATGTGAGTTTAGACAAGATAAAAGAGTTTGGAGCCGTGTGCCACCTCATCCTGCTGTGATAGTGGAGGTCCGTGGAAGAAGTTGTTGTTCAATGGAGATATGGGAAAGGTTGAGCTCAGTTGTTTACAGAGGAAAGGGGCAGATAACAGGAGATCTCTCCAGAAACAGCCTCCTCCGTGCCAACCTTCTGCTGTTTAAACTGAGGAGTAATTCATTATCTTCTGCACTACACCTGCTGGTGTTCACATATTTACTCCTATGTGAATTATGACAAGCAATATGGGAAACGTGGTAAGAGGAGCTCGTACATACGTATACACACACACTTTGCTTTTATAACATATAAAATACGTGTTAGTCATCTCAATAGGGTGAAGACTGGAGGAACCATCAGTGTCAATGCACCCACAATGCCTTTGGTCACTCGTTCTTCGTCTTCTTAGGAAGTGACAACCTTTGCAAATGAGCTTCTCCAGCTCCACACTGAGGCACAAGGCAGGGCCCAGGTGTGCAAAAGTCCTGTGCAAATTCAGATCCCACAGACAGAGTCTGACAGCCAAACAATATGATATTGCACAATATCATCTCTTATTTTCGGGGACAGGACTTTGTGGGCTACAAACCTCATCTTCTTCTACTGAACCCTCAGGACAGGCTCTCATTTTCATGGATTTTTTTAGACCTTTCTGTTTATCTCCCTTGAAGGTTTTCAGTCCTGTTCTCCTCTGTCACCCCAACTATTTACACAGAGAACTGGAGGTTTCCCACCCAAGTATCCTAATATTGCCCAGACAGAACAAAGAAACATTTTTCTTTTGTGCATTTTAAGCAGTGGTGTTCACACAAGGGCTGCAGACCCCTCATGAACTGGACTTACGGAGCAAAGCACCTCACGCTGAAAAAAAACTGAATTAATAAAGAAATTAAAACTCGAGACTACATCTGTTTTCAATTCTCCTGGCACCTTTCAACCAAGCTGCTTCCCCATGCAGGTACAAACAGCTTGCAGAAAGCAAGCAAAGCTGTTGGCCATTGAGCCCAAACTAGCAAAACACAGAGTTTGATTTGAAAACACAGCAGCAACTGTTAAAGGTGAGACAAGTGTCACAAAGTGCACACCAGGATAGCGACCAGGAGCTGTAAATACTTTACCCAGTGTCTACAACAGTGCTGTTGTGCCATTCTCTGGCAAGCAGGCCAAGCCTGCTCCTTGTACTTTGTGTTCAAAATTACATGGGAGCTTAGTGTAAGGGATCAGAAATAACCACCCACCTCTGCTTGGCAGCTGGGGTTTTTTAATATGCCAGCCCCAAAACTGACACCACATCTTCAGGCAAAATATTGTACTTCATTCTGTACAGCAGAAGAGACAACTTGTAATTTAGACCAAGACCAGAATCTTTAACGTTAATTGGGCCATTTCCCTGTAAAGCTTTGATCGTAATTTCACTCACAACAATAAGGTTGTTATTTTTTTTTGTTGTTGTTATGGTTTGTTACATTTCAATCTTTTTTACAACCCAAGGATTTGGTGTTATCATCCAACGGTTGATGCCACCTGGGAGCCTCAGGAGAGCTTCTTGTTAATATGTAACTATTTATTACTCTCCAATGTACAGCATCTTGTAAACATCCCTGTTCACGTTAACCTGCTCCTGCCAAAACTGCTCACTCACTGGAACCCCAAATCACAGGAAAATGGTCCAGGCATGTCCTAAAAATAAGTGATGGTCCTTGTGGGTCCCTCCCAGCTCAGGATATTCCTTGATTCCATAATTTCAGGAGCTAATATGAGAGAAACAGACACATAAGGACTTGGTGACGGTTTAAGACCAAGGTCCATCTGATTTTTCCAAACACAGGTTATTACTATGACCTACAGAACCCGTCCTGAAAATGAGGAGTGATTATATGATCAAGGCACGAGGCAAAACATCCAAGTTCTGCTTCCTGCAGAGATAAGGGAGAGACAAGATTCCTCTCCTCAAGGCCACGGGGAAGGATGTTGTAGTAAACAAGGCATGAAAGAACGAAAGCTATGCTGGCACGTGGGGATGAGGAAAGATGGAATTTTAGATACGTTATATAAATGTAATCCGGACACAGAAAACAACAAGTCTACACCAAAACAGAGGCACAGTCTACAGGAAAAATGGAGCTGTCCATAACTGAGAAAGGCAATGGAATGGGCGGAAGTATAAGATTAACCACAAGGAGATTATGCTGATAACGAATGATCTACACAGAAATGTCAGGCAGAGGTTAAGATTTTAATCTGGGCAGATTTCACGGCGCAGTCATGAACTGTAAACATCGATACTGAAATCGAATTTGTGTTTGTGGGTGACGAGACTGAAAACATAGAGAGGGAAAAGGAAGGAGACTCACTTCAGATCCTCCTTTCTTGCTCCAGATTCCCCTTCCTGCCTCACCTTACAGAGAAGATGAGGAGAGAGAGAAAGGCAAAACATCACCTGAAGGCCAGTTGTGCAAAGAAAGGTGCATTTTCCCGGGAAGCAGAGCTAACTAGCTCAACCAAACTTTTTTTTTTCTGAAATTACCAGGGTGCACAAACTGTTCAGTGCACAGTCACTCAGCAAGTTGCCCAAGTCCATCCATGACTGACCTCCCACATGGAGTTCCACACTCTACTGTGCCTTCATACACTTCACAGGTGTCACTTCGGTTTTCCCTGAGTCTACAGTAATTTTTTCCAAAGCAATATCTGAACTGTGGGAGAGAGAAATGGATGCAGTATCTTGTTAACCAGTAGCAAATCCATCAATTCTATATAAAATTCTCTCAACTGCTCACGTTGTGGCCTCCTCAGCTCCTGCCCATTCCTCTGCACACCCTCCCCTCTTCGCCCAAAGCTCTACGCACGCTCGCCACGGTTTATTTCGAGGCATAAGAATTTCCTTAGCAGGACTGAAATAGATACTGTTCGCCTGCAGAGCCAAGCAATGTGCAATGTATTTTTATTTACTACTCGCCCTCATCATCCTTGGCATACCAGCAATGCCCATTTTCAAGTAATTCACTGTATATGAATATGTGGCACTGCACAAATTACCCAGCTTGGCTCTTCCCTGATATCCACTGGCTTAACAGCTTCTCCTCACAAACACACTGATCCCTGGAGTTTTTGTGACTGTGCCACATCCCTCTGCTGCTCTAACGCAGATGCCAAATGAGAAATGATAAAAATGACCAAAAGTCACACAAACACAACACTGAGGAAAACCAAAGGACTGGAGACGAGTACAAAAACCATTAACTACATTGCACAAGCCACCCTTGGAGGCCATTAATCTATCTCTCCTTGTAAATTATGCAAGAGAAAGTTGTAATCTGAAGGCATTTAATGCCAAACTAGTTGTGCCATCTCAACGAGGCCAACAACAGGGGAACTGAATCATCCAAAGTTACACTGAACTCAGGGGAGATCTTAGATTCTCAATCCTCCTTCCGCAATAGTTGATGGCTCCAACTGTCAATGATCAGAATTGTGAAAATTCTGCTTTATTTCACACCATGGTAGGATCTTAAAATAAAAATGACTGCCACTGAGGTCACAAGGAAGCACAGGAGTACTGAAAATCCCATTATCCATCGGTGAAGCTGCGCTGGGAGGAACAGGATCTGCTGACATCCCCCACCCCTGCAGGCATGTGCCACAGTGCTAAAAACCTTCACTTTATCAGCACAGGACTCAGATACGGTCTAATCACCAGCTGCCATCAGCATTGTCCACTGCAGAGCAATCAGGATTATTCAGAGCTCTCTAATTGATGCAGCCACACACCTGCAGATCCCTCATGGGGTAGCTACTGGGGAAAGGGTGGAAATCACCTTACAGTGGAGAGATTCCTGTGGGGAAAGATATGACACAAATCAGCATTACCTAGCAAGATAAAGAGATGGGACTCTCCTCTACAAGTAACCTGAAGCCATATCAGTTTCTCCAGAGACAAAGAGTCCTTTTCTTCACCAAACTCAGGAGGTTTTAAGTCTCAGCTCGGAGCTGCTGGCACTGGAATCAAACTGCCAATGGAATAGAGCCCAAGGAGTTCTGGAGGTGCCACCCAGTCCATCCACCTGTCTGAGACCACCTCAAATACTCTACCTAAGGTTTTTCTGATGATTGTTCGACTAAATCCATCCTGAAGTTAAGTTTTGCCTCAAAGCACTTCCTGCATTGCCCGGCTGAAGTTTCTGGATGTCACAAAGCAGGGCCCAAAACCTGTCAGTGCCAGGGAGAGACTGGCAGTACCCCAGTCCACATCCAGTCCAGTCCCCAGTCCACATCCAGGACTCCACCCTCTGCAGAACACCCAGAGCAAAGCAAAACACTTGGTTCCAGCCGATTGCTGAGTCCTGCTCAGCCTCCTCCAGCACCAAAACAAGGCGCGGGTTTGAACCAGAGCCACTTCAAATCAGGCTCTGGGTGGACGGATGTGTTCCCAGAGCAGAGAGAGTCACTGGCAAATCTGAGCACCAAGAGACCCAGAGCATGTTTGAAAAACACAATCTGAAGTTCTTTTTGTTATCACAGATTAGAGAATGTGGAAAAACAACAGGCTCTTCCCTGGTGCTGATGAGCAAGGAGTGTCACGCGGCTGCTCCTCCTTTCACCGCCGGAGCCATGCAAAACACGGGGACGTTTTTCTTATCACACCCACCAAACTCACACACTGTACAGGCTCAAAGCAGAACATTTCATATTTCCCAGAACAAACTGACGCTCGATGCAGATGCCCAGTTCGAATGTACTGGTTTTATGGACTAGAAACTCGATATCCAAGCACTGAGAGAGCAGCCAAACACTACACAAATTATTTAAGCAGCTCTGAAGATAAGGTTGTTGGAGTGTGGAAGAGAAGCCTAAGGAAAATCTATACATGGCATTTCTTTTGCTAATTTAGTAATTGTAGGGATGCTGATGAGGTGAGAAGTTGTTTCAGATAAAGAACCAGTTTCTACATAAATTGCTTTTTCCTTAAGTCTCCAGGTAAGGCTGTCCTGTGTGCTATGCTCCCCTTGCCAGAAACAGAATTTTCAGATCCCAGAGCCTAAAATCCACAGAACTGAATGAACGGAGAAATAGTTTATTGAGCTTTAAAGGCTTCACTTCAAGTACTATTTTAAAACAAAAGCCTTACTCCTTTAAGCCCTGTTAAGGCTCCACTGGGAGAGACTTTCAGACACTCAGACATCACACTGAAGAGCTCCATTTCCTCTCTGGCTTTTGGGAGCTTTTGAGGGTTACTTAGAGGGAGCTCTTGGACTTCTCCATCCCGAACTGAAGCTGTGTAAACACATCAGTGCGATCAGCCTGACTTCAGAAAGATGATAGTCAGAAAGGACCAAAGACCAGAAAAAAACAGTCCTGCTCATTTCATTAAACCACTGCTCTATGTTTGCACTACCCAGAGAATCTAACTGGATTGTCTTCACAGAAAAGACAAGAAGAACATTTGTCTGATACTCAAATTTTAATGAATCCTTTCATTGCTCATGAAGTATTAAAATCCTTGCAGTGCCATAACGCACCATGGATGTGCTTAATGAAGTTGAAAATGGAAACAGAAAAATGCTTTGTTATCCTGTGATGTCTGTGGAATTGCACATGCCTTACTCCTGGGAAACCAACACACAGGGATAAGGCTTCCTGCACATTTCCTGAGATTTTCTAATCAAGCCCACCTTCAAAGTGCAAACATTCTTTATGTACTTTATCAATCATAAAATGCTGCTAATACAACAGCTTGTCTGGAGCCTCTGTGTGAGGGATTTCCCAGTGGCCAGGTCAGTGCAATAGCTGGAACTTGACTTTTTTGCTGCAGGTTGCTGAGAGAACTCTCAGTTACTGCAGATATTTCAGAGCAAACAACTCCGAAGCTGACGGCGTCTCACACACGTTATTGGAAGCAACGCTGCCAAGTTCAGCAGCTCTGCCACAGACCCCAAATAATCCATCCCTGGAACACCCAGTGTCACACTTGGGCTCTTCACATCCATGGGGGAAAATCACCCAGCAAACAGCCCCATTTTGTGTCGTCAAAGCACCATGTGAGAGCATCACATCCCAGCACCCAACTCCTTTCTCTCAACAGGGAAAGAGCGTCTGTTCCTGCACCTCTGAACACTGTGGAGAGCCCAAACTCCTGCCCTGGGACCCCTGCTCATGGGGTTAGAGCCTTGCAGTGCAATAATGCTGCGTGCTCTCAGCATAATTCAACTCCCACAGCTACAAAACCACAGAAAAACATCAAAAATTGGGCTGGAAATTATGGCTACACAACTCCAACGCTGACTGCTCCCTTGCCCTATGAACCTTCCTTCCTCACACCTTACAGTCCAACAGGCCTTGTTTTGATGAACACACTGAGATCAACCTCCTCCCTCCCTGCCCCAGACAATTCACATTTTAAAAACCACTAAGTGAGGAATTGTGCCCAGGGGTCAGAGCCAAGTGAGCTGAGATGAGCACGAGGGAGCAGAAAGGCAGAACCGCAGACGTCACTGCTCAGCTCGCAGGTGTTTTCTCTGAACTCTGACAAACCTGCCCCCTAAGCTCCCTTAACTCTGACTTAAAAACCATCAGTCTTGTGCTGTAAGCTGACCTCAGGATCAGCTCATCACATCAGGGCCTTGAAATTCCAGTGTGGCCACACACAGCACTGATCCTGTGGGAGTCCTAAGTGACGAGAGTTCGACGCTGCAGCTCCAGAAGTCTCCAAATTGCACTGAAAACAGACTAAAAAGTCCTTGCAAGTAATACACTTTTCATCAGACCAGTCTTGCTAAATACCTGCCACCCTCTTGTGCCTGTGAACGAGGCACAGTTCCTGAGAAGGGGCACAATTCCTGGCAGTTCACCCGAACAGCATCTGTCAGTGCATCAGCAACTGCAGTGAGGGAGCTGAGCTCTGCAAAAGCTGAAACTGCCTGAGTTACAATTCCAATGGAGCAGTAGTTCTTGGCATCCTTGGAAAAGGGCACCTCTGACCTGATACACAAGATTAAAATCACATTTCTCTTTCTGGAGTGCATCAAAACCATGCACACCCTGAATTCTTTAAAACCATGCTGAAAAGAATTAATTCCAACATTCTGCTGAATGCTATTCTAACTGGGTTTTCTTTTCAACACTTTGGTGGAATTTCCCTCAAAACATCATCTTCCTCAGAGCCTTCACCCCTCAAGGTGCCCAGGAGGCGGGAAAATAAACACAATCTCAAATAGAGGAATTCCTACTGAGGGTACAGAAGCTCCTTCTTAGTATAGAGCATCCAATTCCAATTATAAAACTTTCTGGACAAGACCAGGTGCCGAGCGTCCTGCCCTGTTTTGTCCGTTTAAACCCAGATTCACAAGGAATCCAGACTCTTCACACGAAACCAATAAAGCACTCAGCCAGCATTTAAGCACTGCATGGAGCCAAAGTTAATTCTCTGTTTGTTTTACATGTCACAAGCCAAAAGAAAAGCCAGGCCGACAACCTGCAGCGACGTCAGCCCCGTGCCCCCCAGTACCCTCGTCTAAAAAACTGAGATAAAGACGAGGCAATGGCTGAGATCCATATCTCCCTGCACACTTATGCAATGCCAGACAAAAACCGGGGTCAAAGCAGGAACCGAGTGACTACAGGCCTGTCCTAAGCAGGCAAATCCCAGCCAGGACCCCCAAACTTCCTCTGACCCAACTTTTTTTTCTTTCCCACCTAACCAACAGCCTTAATTAAGCAGCATAAACATCCCAGCAAGTTCATTCACATCCCTCAATGGGAATTTGCAGACAATTATAGGATATAATTGGGAAGCTTAATCATTGAATTTGTAGCAGCTATTGTTACAAGCTGAGAGGAGGGTGAGTGTTGCTTCCTCCAGGACACGGCTGGTTATTCCCCAGCTCTGTAATTAATCAAAAGGTCCTGAAATCCTCAACCTTTCAGTTAGAAACAATCTTGGTGCTGGTCACACCTGTGGGGTTTGGACCATTTTTGTCTTTTGTTTTGGGGTCTTTGTGGTTTTTTGGGATTTTTCTTAAACACAGCAATTACTTACAGAGGCAGCCCCTGTCAAATCCAATTCCTGATAGGGAAAGATGTTTCAGAGAGCTTTGCCAAGTGACATATTTCAGTTGCTCTGCTCACACACTCTGAATGCACTTCTTTGTACAGACCCAACAGTTCACAATCCCTTCACAGCCTTGAACAACAAGGATTTCCAGTCCCTTCCCTGTAAAATCAGAGACTGTTGTCCCATCACACAGCTTAACATTTATTCTGCTCATTTTGCCTAAATCCGGGAAGGGGCATCAGAATTGCACTCAATTTAGAATACTTTCACAATTAATTGAAAGATTTAAAATTCAGAATTCATTGCCCTGCCTGGAGGAGGTGTAAAGGGAAGAAAACATACAGAATACACAAGCTGGCTAATTCCCCATCCTTGCTTACAGCACTGAAGCACCTTGAACACCCAGCAGGATTTGCTCTGAATGAAACACATCTCCTCCTCCCTGAGCAAACACATCACGCCAGGTGAACCATTTCCTGCTCTCCCATTCATGCACCACCAACGCACGTTAACTCTGTCCCTCACTATTATTTTTTATTGCATTCTCTGACTTCCCCCTTGCACACCCAGACTGCAGAAATTTCCAAAGAACTGTCTGCCAGGTCTCCTGGTTTTTATCTAACAAGGGGTAGTGCAGGTTGCCTTGCTTAAGCCAAAAACAAAGTAACTTGGAACTGTTCTTGAAGGGGGAAAAGTTCTACCTGAAGCACCCTTGGAACTTCCAGGGAGCCAACGTCAGCGCTGAGGATCAGACAGAGATTTAAGAACACCTCAAGTATCCTCAGTAAGGCACTGAACTCCTCTCAGCCTCCTCAAGGGCCCAGACACCGACACAAATACCAAGTGTTTTGGGGAGAGACTAAGGGTGAAAGAATTAAAATAGCATCTTGAACCAAACAAGGTGAAAACTTCCCCAGTTTTTACCATATCAGCAGCAAAATACCTCATTTTCCTTTTTTAACTCATGAAAAACCTTTGCCTTAACAAGAATTTTGTACAGAATTCAGATCTCTTAACTATGGGGAGGAATTCTCTGTATTTACTGTGTATTTACATTTCTAAAGATGACACGGGTCAATCAGTTGCTTCTGAAGTGCTGGTTGGGAATTGGGGCAGGAGCAGAAAATCTTCACTTTCCAATCCCAAATTTACGTAAAGGTGCAGCAGTGAAGAACCTGATGAAACATCAGCTCAGCTGCACATGTGGGGATTTCTCAGCAAGTTGAGACCCTTTGGACTGAAATCCTACAGCCTTGCATCACCCCAGCTCAGAGGAGAAAAGCTGCTCCAAGTGTTTCTTCCCCAGTTTTGTTTGGCGTTTCCAAAGGAGCATATCCTTAAACAGTCATTTGTACGGAGGGATTGTTTCCACCCCTTCTCCCCCAATTCTGGGCTGTATCACAACCCCAAGCACCATAAATCTCTTAACTACTCTTAATAAGCTCAAGTGAATTAGTTTAGGATGTCTCAGTGTTGGCAAAGTGTCACCACTGCCCCAGCTATGGGCCCTCAATAAAGCTGTAGCTTGGCAGGGTCAGCACAGACACCCCAGCGAGATTATCCGGTGTCAGCTTCCATCTGGCATTTGTCAGAGCAAGGGAAAAGAAAAAAAGGCAGCCCTTATCAGATCTCCAAATAAAAGGAGCACTTCCACTTCATGTAGTAGCAACTGGAAAAATTTCCTTTGTGTTTGAAGCTTTAAAAATATCTTTGCCCTTGAGGTTGGCTGAGTCTGCTCAGCGCTTCGAGACCCCTTTCCCATACAGAGGTAATAAAACCAAGCTCATGGTTACAGAAATTCCCAGCACATAAAAATTACAGGAAGCTGTTGCTAAGTAATATTTCTACTAAGTAAACATCACAAAGCGTTTCCCACACACACCTCTGAACTTTGTTATTCAAACCTGCCTTGAAGATGTTCAGAGCTGCAGAGTTTCTGCTGGCACTGGTCTCGCTGAGAGTGCTCAGTGCTGTTTCACAGCAGTTGAAAGACATTTCAGGCTGAGCAATGTTTTTCTCAGAGCTTTGTTGTGCTGCTTGTACTTGGGAACAAAGCGACTCCTCAGTTCCTTACCTGTCCCTTATCTGTCCCAGAATTTTCCCCACATAAATCACAGGGAAATTAAAGAGAGATCCAGTCGTATCCCTTTGTCTCTAGACCTGTTTCCCAACATGACAGAAAAAAAAAAATAATCACAGAATATGCTGATTTGGAAGGGACCCACAAGAATCATCAAGTCCAGCTCCTGGCTCTGCACAGGACAACCCCAAAAATCACACCCAAAAGCATGGAAAAACATTATTATTTTCACACTGAACCTTTCTTTAGCAGCTCTTTGAATGTCAATTATTCCAGACTGTCATCCTTTCCATCTGCTGCTTTACATCCTCTTCAATGGACACAAATTTTTTAATCTACTTTCCACAAAGTCAGTATTTTGCTACGAATTCTAAATTGCACTAATGGAGAAATAACTTTTGTTTTTATCATGAAAAGTAAGACAATAGATGGAAAAAAGGAGCCTACTGACAGACCTCAAATGGCCACACTCATAATAACTCAAATTTCCTGGTAAGCAAGAAGCCCCAAGATCAGTCAGGTAACAGATTCCTACAAAGGTTTAATTCAGAATGAACAAGGGAACTTGAAATTCTAATGATTGAAGCCTACAGTTGACAGAACTGGAGAATTAATCTCAGGATGGTTTGGTTGGAAGGGCCCTTAAAGCTCATCCAGTGCCACCTCTGCCATGGCAGGGACACCTCCCACTGTCCCAGGCTGCTCCAAACCCCATCCAGCCCGGCCTTGGGCACTGCCAGGGATCCAGGGGCAGCCACAGCTGCTCTGGGCACCCTGTGCCAGGGCCTGCCCACCCTCTGAGTAAAGAATTTCTCCCTAACATCTGGCCTAAATATTTCCTCTTTTAGTTTAAAACCATTCCCCCTTTTCCTATCACTACTTGGCCCCGTAAAAACTATTTCAGATATCCATCCTTATATTCCAGGAATGTGGCCCTTCAGCGTTCACCAAGGGACTGTCTGACATTGCAGATCATTTTGCTGGTAACTTTTATTTGGCCATTCCACTTTTCCTTCCTATTGCCTTACTCCACTTCCACATGACCCGACGTGCAATAAAAGGCTGAACCCGCCTTTATAATTAGTCTGTCAAACCCATCAGACTGCTCCAAGTTCTGCAGGGACAGAGCAGCTTGACTGCAGGGAGAATTGGCAGGAAATCCTATTTCAGAGGGAATTGTTCCTTCCGCAAGAGGAGTGACAGACGTATAGAAAAAAAAAAAAAAAGAAAGACGTGGAAAAAATGTGAAATACGAAAATCATGTTTGGCAGATCCAGACCGAGGTCTAGGACGTGGCATTTCCAGCATTTTTGTTGTCTGCATTCTTCAGCAAAGACGCTCTCTGCAGTGCAGGACCAAGAAGTACATTTTGATGGCAATAAAATAACTGTGTATGTGAAAAAAAAAACCCTGTTAAAAATGTCAGGGAAGAGGTAAAAACCCCCAGAAAAGGAACAACACTTGGCTGCCATAAACAGCATCAGGCTAGACCCAAATTCCAAACAGACTACACATTTCCCTCCCTGCCTACCCAAAATATAACATGAGTTGGCCTTAACTGAACTGACTTGGTTTTCACACCAACACGAGTGATTTAGGGAGAAAAACCATAGAAAATTCTGAGGAAGAACATCCCAGCAGCTCTCAATCCATGGTGCATCCACCTACACATCCCTGCACTCAGACACTGAGTTCTCAACACTGCCACTGGTTTTTCCAAGGGTGCAGCTGCCCATAAATAATTTCGGTTCCTCCCCACTGATTTCATCCCCAACCTTTGCTCCAGTGTCTGTAAGAAGATCCTTTACTTTGTTGTCCTGAATGTGTTATCACCAACTGAAAAAAAAAAAAGAAGAAAATTCCAGGCTGGAATTGTAGCTACGGGGATGATTCAGAGGCTTGGATGTGTGCCTTGGAGATAATTCCATGCTATAACTGAAAAGTTAGTTTTGGACTCAATTGGGATATTTGTGCTGATTAAATAAAGGAATAATTAAATAAGGAGGGATAACATGGAGCAGGCACAGGGAGCTGGCAGGGGAAGGGCAGGGAATGGTGTGGAAGAGACGCAGGACACCAGGACCCCACTCCAGCCCCAACTCTGCCACCTCCCACACAGACAAGACCTTTCAGAGATCACAGAGTTCTTAAGGCTGAAAAAGACCTTTAAAATTAACTCCAAGCATCAGCACCACCCCTGTCCCCAAGTGCCACATCCCCACTGCCTTTGAGCACCTCCAGGGATGGTGACTCCAATGCTTCACAACCTCTTCCATGAAGAAATTGGTTTTCCCCAGTTTCCCATCGAAACCTCCCCTTGAGGCCACTTCCTCTCATCCCGTTCCTTGCCCCTGGGAGAAGAGACCAGACTGATCCCCACCTGGCTGTCCCCTCCTGTTCATTCTCTGTGACATCTTCCAGCCTTCCCACAGCTGCTCTCCCAAATTTCTTGCCCCTCTCCTAATATTTTCCAGCAAGACTCCAAGCTTAGCAGGCTGGAACAGCCAGTCAGCTTGGGACTTGTCTCTGTCAATTGACACACACTCTGTAAAATCAAAACAATCAATATTTACAAATCCTTTAAGGGTTTTTCCCAGTCCCAGGGCAGCAGTTTAGACAGCAGCAACTTCCCGTTCAGATACGCAAAAAAAAATACATAAAAAAAAAAGACAGAACCAGGAGATTCTACACCAAGTTTCATTAAACAAATCAGGGATAAAAATAACCTGGGATAAAAACTCCACACAAAACAAAATGATAGAGAAATTGCTAAATTTCATTCTGGTTAGAAGATACAAAATAAAAGGAAATCACTTAAATCCAGAGAGCCAGGGGACTTCAGCACTGCATTAGCAGCTGAAGATTCCCAGATAAGCTGCAGAAACGCAGAGGGAAAGATTTCATGACATTAATACCCTGGGTACTGGGAGCTGCTGCGAGGCTCTTCAGGCTAAGGAAAGCCAAAATACAATTCACACAAGCTTTTAATAATCTTGACAAAACAATTACACATGCTAAGGATACATTAGGGCTGGCAGGAGAACAGAGGAGGCAGCGATCGCACCGCCAGGTTCGCTAAATAAATGTCACTTAATCTCCACCATCGGCGTGTGCTCAGTCTAAAGGCTACTCACAAACAGACAAAAAAAGGTCTAAAAAAACCTCTCAGGCTGTCAAAACAACTGCAGAAGCACAGGGGCAGGTGTCACAAGGCACGGGATCACACAGATCCCAGCTTGTGCAAAACAGCGGCTACCAAAAAATTAAAGTCCAAATCCCAACGTTCAAAACAAAGATAAGCTCGGCTTGTTAAGTGGTTTGGGAAGTGCATTCCAGTCACTGCCCAAATATTCAGGAGCACGGCTTCCCTACTGATCCCTCTGCAAGGAACACACAAAACCAGAGCATCTGTGTATAGTGCTTTTTGAGACCATTTTCTGATTAAAACCTCAATTTCTGACAGCTCAATTTCTGACCTGACAGGTCAAACAGACTGAGCTGAGGCAGGTACTCGACAGGTGCCCTCCAACAAACTCTTGCACCAGAGGCTCAGGAGTTCAGATTTCTGACCCAATGGTAAAATTTATCATTAAAATATTATCATTTTTGGGTTACAGTTCTCCAGGTTTCATGGAAATAGGCAGTTTTTTAAAAGAGAAAAAACTGCCCATTCCAGTCTGCTGCAACATAGCACCAGAAAATTTACTGGAATTTTGGGGCATTATGGTCTAGGCACTAAAAAAGTGCCCATTAGACCTTTAACTTTATAAAACAGCAGAAAACAGCACATGAAATGCATAAGAAACCAGGTTTCAGTGCTGATGTAACTGCATACCTGAAAGTTTATAAATAAAATGCTTTACAATCTTATTTTTCATTTTAAAAAAGGAACACACATACACACTTGCATCTTCTTGCTCATACCCTGTTATTCCAGCCACAAAAAATAACCACTTTCTTTAAAAGGAAGCTGGATGATTTTGGGGTGAGGAGTAGCAGAGGGGAAACCACATTAATTGCATTAGTTTGTGCATACTGGTAGGAATTCCTCCTCAAATTTGGCACTTAGCACTCAGAGCTGCCCTTTAAAGCTTGGCAAGAATTTCTCTCCAGCCCACAAGTTTCCTAATTTCGTCTCAGGACACACTGGTTCGTTTGGATGCACGACCTCCAGAAAGGCAGACAACCCTAAATGTGTCACTCTCACCTCAATTCACTTTGCTCCTTGTCAAGTCAGATTTAACATAAATCAAAGCCAATATATAATTAAAGCTAAGCTTAAGGTCAGTTCCAAGTTTGGAAAAAAACAAATCTGTGTGAAATTAAAAGCAACTCTAATACATTTGAGGACTGGGGTGGCAACAGCAGTGAGCTTTTTGAACACAGCTTCTCCCCTGAACCAAAGCCCTGTTATTTCACCCTCCACCCCATCCAGGTCCTCTCTTCCTCTTCTCCCTTCCCCTTCACGTCTGACTTGGCTTCCAGCTTCTCCTCTGAGCAAATGCTGCTCACTCATCATCCACAGATCTTACACCTTTTTACGGCAGGAAGGTTTTGGTAAAGATGGAATTGCACCTTTCCAGAAGGGGGTTGATTCCATTCAGACTTTTCCCCACTGTTGTGCAGCCTCTCAGTCAGTCTGGATTTTCATACCCTACCCAAACCCCCACAAAGTCACTCAGAGTACCAACTGTTACACGAGGCACTCACAGTCCATTAAAATGGTGAGTTCTGGGCAGTTCCTGACTCTGCAGAAGAACCAAGCATAGAATTCTGGATGCCTTAAAAACACAGGTGAAAGAACTGCTCAAACCCATCCCAAAGGTTTACTCTTCATCTTCTAATGTCAATTTTCAGCCCTGCTTTTAGGAATCTGTGCTAACAGGTAGCAATCAGTAGGTACCTGTCAGGCCTCCAAGATTCCAGAGTGTTTTGGGTTGGAAGGGATCTCAAAGCCCATCCAGTGCCACCCCTGCCATGGCAGGGACACCTCCCACTGTCCCAGCTGCTCCAAACCCCATCCATCCCAGCCTTGGGCACTGCCAGGGATCCAGGGGCAGCCACAGCTGCTCTGGGCACCCTGTGCCAGGGCCTCACAGGTCCTGACAGGTCAAAATTTGACAGCAAAGCCGCAGCTGAGACCCCTCACTGTGCACTCACCTCTCTGGCAGCGATCGTGTGTCCAGCAGCGCTCGATGAAAATCCCGTTTATCACCGTGGGGGGACAGTTGCTCTTCCCTTTCACGGTGCCTGGGCACACATCTCCACACTCTTCTTTGTCATCCTTGTTGGCCACGATGTAATTGTCTTCTACAGAATCCAAAATCCTGGACCAGTCGATGGTGGACAGGTAGCAGAGCTCGTTGTTCTTCTCGATGCGCACGGCGCCCCGGGTGATGTTCATCAGGTTGTAGAGGCCGATCTCCTTCAGGTGAACCATCTCAAAGATCACCAGGGCGTAGTTGAAGAACAGGTGAGTCCCTCGGATCACAGTGAGGTTGGGGAAGAGGCCCTTCAAGCTCTCCAGGCCGTACACACGGAACAGCAGCAGGTAGTCTGTGATCATGGTCAGCTTGGGGAAGCTGAGCTCGCGGAAATCCTCGGGCTTGGTTTTGAACATCAGCAGGATCTGCAAGTGGCCCTCGATCACCGTGCAGTTCTCCAGCATGTTCAGCCGGGTCAGGTTGTTGCGGATGTCCATGCTCTTGCAAACTGGGAGGCAAAGGATAATTTATTTATTTAACAGAAGGTTCATTGTTGTCGTTTTCTTTAGAAACCGCACCGAGCTCCGCTCGGGACACGTGGCCCTCTCAGCAAGGCAGGCTTCAAGTGTTAAGAAATACACTGTGGGGAACATTCCCTGGTATAAGGTTACAAAACAAGAGTATTTCATCATTTTTTCTGCCATCTTGAGTCCCTGCCTGCTGCCTCTATCACGACTGCAGTGGTAACACCAGTCCTGGGACATCACTTGGCGCTCACAAAGGGAAGAGATGTCTGGGCTGTTTTCTTTAGGTAGCTGCCAGCAACACACCTACCTCGTCTCAGATTGTGCAATTAATGCCAGGGGATTAGAGGGAGTCATTTAGAATGGTTGCAGGGAGGGGAAGATAGGAGAAGAATAATGGCCAGAGATGGCAGTGCTTGGGAAGAGAGCAGAAAAACCTGGAAATGCACAGGAGCACAGCCCACGCTCCTGCCCAGACTCTGCTGACAGGAGTAATTTACTACATTATTAATTTTTGCCCTGAGCATTCTTTTCAGATGAGGTGTTGGGGCTTTTTTTAGTTATTTTCTCAAGGGTGCAAATCTCCCTCTCTTCACTATCTGGGCAGTTTATTTCATAGAACCAGTAACCAAAGAACTGGCAAAGTGAACAAATACACAAAGCATAAATTAGAAGATAAATTGAATAATAGGAATCCAGGCACCAGCAAAAGGAAAAAGTTTGAATAGGGAAATATTTTTTCAACTCTAAGCACAGGTAAGAAATCAAAATGGAAATCTGCAGCCCCATGCCTCTACAGCACAACAAAACTCCCTGTGACAACCTTTTTGAAACCAACTTCACAGAAACATCACCCAGACCTTAATGTTCACACCCAGGTGGATTCTTCCTGAATTTTTCCTTCTTGAAGACTCAAATCCACTCAAAGGATTCTCTCTTTTGTCTACAGCTGGGCCAGTGTCTTCCCTCCCCACTTAAGAACAAAAAACACAGGCTCTTTTCCTCTTTTTGTCACTGTATGTAAAGTTCACCAGCTATAAAACCACCACATCACAGCTCCAAGGGATCACCCAGCCTTACAAAACTGATGTGGACATAAATATTTCATAGTTAGGACTGTCTGACTCCTCATGGTTTAATACAGATCACTGCTGTAGGGGTTAGAACGAAATTCTATGCAAATATCTTAATGATTATTCAAAAATTTGCTCCACTGACAGCAAGAAAAAAAAAATTGGCAATACTAATATGGGATTTGAAGCAATGCTATTGCCCAATGGGATTTTTTTGGCACTATATCCAAGTCATTTCATAAATTGCTTTCTGGAAGAAAAAAGCCAATGCACACGGTGCCTCAAGGATTAAGGATGTACTTGGAAAAAGTGGGAAAAGGAACCTGATGACCAGCCAGCAGCAGCCTCTCTGCCCCCAACTGCACTGCTGCACATCCCAGCCTGGAACAAAAGACCTGGGAGAGCAACAGATTCAGCTTAAATGCCTTGGATATTTATTTGCAATAAATACCATTGGTATTTGCAAAGAAGCAAGTGCGTGGCAGGTCAGGACAGTGAAAGGAGAAGTAACAGGAGGACACGTAAGAAAATGAAAGAGTGAATTCAATGTGCAAGCCACCAGTGCAGCTAAAATTACCAGAAAAATTCAAACTGCAACATCTTGGTTCTTATTTGCTCTTGGTTCTCATTGTGGTGGGGCACACAGGCAGTGGTGGGGTGGTACCCAGCACCAGCTGCTGCAGCACAGGATAACGTACTGCCTGCTGCAATGGACAGCTGACCTTAAGGAAAAGGAAAGGTCAAAAAATACAGACCAGGAATTACTTCTGAGAGTCAGAGCTCCAGGCTATTGCTGTGGCTGAAGGCCACGAGATGCATGAATACCCTGAGCACAATCGCCCATCTTTCATCATTTTGGGCAGAACGAGGTGAGTCACCAGGGGCTGGACACAAGCCCTGCACCCACAGCACCCTGCACAGAGCACCTTCAGCAGGGCTGGAAAGATCTGCAGTTAGCTCTGCTCAGGACAAAGCCCTCTGGGGCTGTGGCTGTGTTTTCAGGCTGTGGAAATTCTCCTTTCCTGTAGGAACAGAGCTAAAGAGCTCGGTCTGGAGGAGCTACCCTGGGTGGGCAGCTGCTGCATCACACCAGTGCCTGGTGTGATGAGGAAATTCACGGTCCTGTCTGGCAGAGGAACAGATCCACAGCCAGCAAGGATACAGAGAGGATGATCTGAATCCCAGAATGGTTTGGAGATGGGTTGGAAAGGACCTCAAAGCTCATCCAGTGCCACCCCTGCCCTGGAAGGGACACCTCCCACTGTCCCAGCTGCTCCCAGCCCTGTCCATCCCGGCCTTGGGCACTGCCAGGGATCCAGGGGCAGCCACAGCTGCTCTGGGCACCCTGTGCCAGGGCCTCACACCCTCCCAGGGAACAATTCCTGCCCAAAATCCCATCCAGCCCTGCCCTCTGCCAGTGGGAGCCATTCCCTGTGTCCTGGCACTCCTGGAGTTCACAGCTCTCACCCCTGTCCTTAAACACTCAAAAACCTGTTAAATTACTCTGCTCCTGAACCTTTCAAGCTTCTGGAGATCAACACTAACTTGAGCCATGCTGCTCCTGGTCCAAACAGCCCAAAAGCTGCTCAAAGATCTTCCAACCTCCACAAAAAACCGCAATCATCTGAATGCCCCCACAGGGTACAAACCTCCCTCGATTCCAGCTCTTCCCATCCTGACACAGATTCCCCATCGAGGCTGCAGAAAAGGTGACCAAAGGCTAACAACTCCAAATATTTTGAAAAGATGTGTGAAGGAACAAAGGTTAGCTAAAGGTGAATCTGAAAAGAGATGAGTGAAGCTTTTGAAGAGTTAAAAATATAAATCTACCAGAGCTGGGAGTACAACACCCATGGTTCATCAGCTGCTTTTCACCACACTCAGAGAAAAATCACACTTAATTATTTTTCAGGTTCTACTTCAATTTAGTTTTTAAGTGATAAATGGTATCTAAGCTCCTTCTTTTTAACACCTCAAAGATCAAAAAGAACAGTAAGGAATTAAGAACATCTGAAACAAAATATGCTTTTTAGTTGGAGGTTTCTCCATCTTTTCACGCCTTTGAATTTTCAGCAGTTTATATCTCCTGTTCTTGCAGTAGCAGCTTAAGCCACCCCATAAATTTATTGTTACCAAGACAACAAGAAGCAGTTTTAAGCAAAGTAATAAGTGTTTTTCCACAGCTTCTCTTGATAGTATTTCTTCTGCAGGGACAGGGGAATTAATCAACCATCCAGTAGGAAGGCAAGGCAGGTTTGATCCCAGAAGAAGGAGAGCAAAGTTGAGCCATCAATTATAACACAGACAACCTGGTTTCAAAAAACACATAAATCAGCTTTCAGGGAAATAAAAAAAAATCACAAATTGATTCTCCAGTAGTAAGCCCAAAGCTGTTCTTGTGCAAACTACTGCAAAACCTCCACTACACATAAATTCCTAAATTTCAGCAGAAAAGGCAGCACAGCTCTGAGCTGCCAGAGGAAGCCCTGCTCCATCCCTGCTACCAAGCTACTCACCCAGAAAACTACTAAATCACCCTAGACATGTTCCATCAGCCCCCCCAAAAAACCAAGCTGAAGCCATGCTTTTTAAAAGACAAACAAACAAACAAATCCCAAGATGCCAAAGCCTCTTGGACAAACTGGTTTGGTAACAACCTTCAAGTCCTGAATGAAGAAACCAGATCTGATGCCAGAGGTTAAGTTTTCAAGACAGAGTCTAACCAGGGGAATAGCTGGAACTTAAACCTTGTTTATAGTAAATCATGTGGATACCAAACCTTAATGATTCACTGCTTCAGAGCTCTGGCCTTTAACAATCAAGACCAGCATAATCTGGCACAGAAGGAGCACAAACCATTTGAGGTAACTATTAGTTAATTCTGCTTTTTTCGTAGTGTTTGCTGCCTACTGAATAAACAAACTATTGCAGAAAAATTACACTTGCTTGGGCTGGGTCAAAAGCTTTGCAATTCTACATAAGGCTGATTTTCAGAAGTGACTTTAGGAAAATGGGAGAAGGATTTTTGGGTGTTTCTCAGCATCTTGGTAACAGGTTGGAGGGAAGGACTGTGCAACAGCTTCTAACCTACTGCAGCAATTGTTTAATTAACATAAAGACCATCTAATTGTGAAATATGGATTTTTAAGCTTCAGTTCTGCACCTCAGATACCTCGAGCCGAGCAAACTGGATGTGGACTCCGAAATGAGCCCCTATAAAGCCTCAGCCCCTCAGGGAACACCTCAGGTGCCTGTTACCTCTCACCGCTCAGGTCGGTGCCGCTGAGCCGAGGGCAAACCCCTCTAAGTCTGGCTTTAAAGCCTGGTTTGGGCTGTCTTTATGCTCCCCTCATTTGATTCAAAACCTAAACAGCAAACACAACTCGTCCTGCCCCGTTTCCACGCAGAGATAACCTGAGCTGGGGGACAGCACCCCGGGAACACTCGGGGTAACGGGCGGCTCGGTGCTGCTGCTGCCACACCTGAGCGAGGATCCTCCCCCTGCAGAGGCAGCAGGAACAGGTTCTGCACCTCACCCATATCAACATCATGTGTGTTCCACAAGGCAGTCACCCCAAAACTGACCTCCAGAAAGCTCTGGGGTTTTGCACTGTTCAGAGACAGCCACTGTGCTGCCTCTCGCCAAAAAAAGGGATGGGACACGCTGGGGCCTGGGTTTGGTACAGCCCTGCCCTTCTGCACTCACTTCTCCTACTTTATTCTCCCAGGAGCAAAATTTCATTCTAGACTGAGTCTCTCAACATAAAATATTAACACAGGCTTGAGGTAGGACAAGGGAACAGTTTCTTAATGAGTTTATGAGCAAAAAAATAACTGTTTCAGCCAGACATGATACTAACTAAGAAGCAACCTATTTTCTAAGTGTGTTACTACAGCAATACACAGTGAAGTTTGTCCCACAGGATGACTTAGGTAGAGATCTCTCAACTGCATTCCCAACTCCCACATCAGCAGCGGGTACTGGAGCACATGTACAGCTCCCAAATTTAGGGCAAGAGTTCAGAAGGGGAGGAAGAGCACTCTAAACTGCCATGACTGCATTGATCAGTTTTCTATTAACCAGAAAAGGAACCCAAAGTAAGCTGCTCCATTAGCAGATGCCTAAAACTAGGTGAGGTAAATCCCACCCCAAATACCAGAGCTAATGAACTGACAGGCATGAGTCATGTGCAAGATTTATTTCAAGAAGTTGCATTATGTTTACACAGTGATTAAAAAAATAATACACAAACCTGTCTTTCTTCCCAAAACAAGATATATGGATCTTCATTTTATGCACAGGTCAGGCCTTCTTTCCTTAACCCTTTCTTCTACTCCTGTCAGTAATTTCTGAACGCAGCAACTACCTTTAGCCACATGTAAGAGAGGAAGAGTGCTCTCATATGAAGTATTCTAAAATATTTGGGAAAACGGGATGGATTGAGGAGGAAAAACTCATAAACTGGATGTAAATGTGAACTTTACCACCCAGCCCATTTGTCTCCTGAACCATCTCCATCTACTGCTGCTTGTCCCCAACTCTTCCCCAGTGCTACCTAAAGGCACCGAAGGGGAGAGAAGTGTACGGGCACAAGGAGAACCAGGGATGGGGGGAATTTTGTCACTGGAGACAATATCAAATTGTCACTGGCATTACCTCAGGGCCTGTCTGTGGAACACAGATCTCCACGAAAGCTGCCTCCATCAGACCCGTTGCTCAGGGAACAACTTGTTTGCTTATGCAGCTCCCGTCCGTGTGTTTCCCCCAACCAGGCCACTGCCGGCCCCGCGCTGTTTTCCATCCCCACCGTGACCTCACCGTTCCCAGAAAACAGAGCCGAGCCCCCAGAAAATGGAATCAAACACCACAGCAGCTGAAAACCTTTCCCATCAGGGCCCTGATGGTCCAAATTGTCTGTAGAATACTTTACAAAGTATTTGCAACGTAAAAATGATACGGAAATGTTCCAGCCCGGGCTTTGCTTTGCTGTCCTGTGCCCCTGTTCCTCCATCCATGAACTCAAGTACATTTTCCTACCACGCTGTAACACACCAAAGATTAGGGAGTTTAGAACATAAGCACGCTTGAACCCTAAAAAGCAAATATGATTTAAATAAATAACCAAATCACAGGCTGCACTGTGGCAGTAATAATAGTGTTTTCAAATTAGGAACTGCTGGACTCCAGTTGCACACGTATTTATTTATTATTAGTGCTATATGTCAACTGCCTTTTCCATCTCTGTTGGAGGCGGGCAGGTTTGCCCACAGCAGCTGGGACTGACTCTCCCGAGGTAACACAGTGTCACCGGCCTCTCGTAAGGTTTCAAACATAAAAATATGTATGAGGGAAGAAACTGGGTTATTTTTGAAAAATGTGACTTGTCCTATTGCTGGAAAAAGAGGATGTCTCACAGGAACATCCTGCTTTATTCCCTGAATCCCATACATATCCCAATAATGTCCATCACTGTATTGTCTGTACTTGAACTGATTCTCTTGCTCTTGCCTTTTCTGACGGGAAAGCTGACAGATTGTCTATGGGAGACATGACCCACGGATCCAGTTCGCTGTCTTTAAATATTTTCCTTTTGTCAAAAAAAATTTTAAGAATCACCCAAAATTAAAGAACCTCTCATTAAAAGGATTTCCTGAGCAAGTTTATTTAACATAACCCATCAAAACAGCTCGTAAGGCTTAACGTCGAGCCAGCCGTGGGTTTAACAAGCTTGTGACCTCCGACACAACATCTTTATACCCCTGTCTTGTATTTTGCAAGCCCCTGTACACACACAGCCTCCCCACGGAGCTCTCCCATCTCAATACCTGTGGATTTGGCACACTACCTAAAAGTGGTTAAAGACAAAACCTCCGCGTCTGGCCACACTAAACCCTCCTGAAACCGGAGCCGGTTCTGAGGCAGTCGAGGAGCGGCGGGGGCATAGGGCTGGGGAGGGGACCGGGGAGGGGACCGGGGAGGGGACCGGGGAAAGGATCAGAAAAGGGAACCGAGAAGGGACTGGGGAAGGGACCGGGGACGGGACCG